>VWZD01007915.1:741546-758094 GCA_013396695.1 Sakesphorus luctuosus | reverse complement strand
GTCCATCCCTGATTGTCCCTGACTGTCCCTGTCCATCCCGACTGTCCCTGTCCATCCCCGACTGTCCCTGACTGCCCCGTCCATCCCTGCCCGTCCCTTTCCAGCCCTGCTTCTCCCTGTACCATTTATTCCTGCCCATCCCTGTCCTGTCCATCCCTGTCTCTGTCCACTCCTGACTGTTTCTGCTCAAGTCCTGCTTGTCCCGTTCCCATCTACTCCTGCCCGTTCCTGTCCTGACCATCCCTGCTCCTCCAACCCTGCCAGTCCCTGTCCATCCCTACCTGTCCCTGTCCTTGTCCTGTCTCTCTGCTCCTGTACTTGCCTGTCCCTATCCATCCCTGTCCTGTCCATCCTTCCCTGCCTGTCCCAGCCAGCCCTGCTGCCTCCACCACCCAAATCTCTGACCCAGAGCACAATTTTACTCCCAAAACTGGGTGTTTCCCTGGGAAAGGTGTTACCTGTCCCAAACTCAGCACTCACTGCCCCCCTCCCTGTGAAAATGAAGTCACATCCCCAAAAAAGCAAAAATACCTGAAAAAAACCCAGACACCGAGGGATGCAAATGTGGGAAAGGTTAAAGTTGACATGTGCTGCCTCCTGCTTCTGGTGGCAGCATGCATTAGAGATATAAAAAAATAATAAAATACACCCAAACTGTACATATTATAAGGCCATATTTTTATCTCGGGGTTCTGGTGACACATACAAACCACTTGAGCTTTGCTTCCGTGGTTTATATCGCCACGAGAAACCCTTGATAAAAATACAGCTTTATATTGTACAGTGGGGTATAGTTTATTTTCCCCATATATCACCCCCTGTGTTTTATTTATAAACAGACCCAAAGACACTTGCACATGCAAAGCAGTTTTTTTATTGAAGTAATTCCAAGGTATCAATAATCCTGGATTAACTAACGCATCGCCACACAATAATTTTTTGGGGGTAGCAATGGCCTTTCTAAAGAGACACCCATGAAAATATGATAAAACACATAAAAAAATCAGTATTTCCATGTTACAATTTACGATTCCCATACTGGAAATTTCAGCTTCTGGTGGCTTGTACTCACAGAGAACCCTGCTAAAACCACCTCAAAATTTAGCTTTAATGTCTCTTGAATCCTTCCTACAGAGAGGCTACAGGAAATAAAGCTCTGGGTAACAGAAAAACGTGGAAATCTAAAGGCAAACATCAAACTCTAAAGGAATGTGCTGCTGCTAAGGATGCAACTATGATGAGCTTTTCAATATATGACTGCTTATCCAAAATATACAATATTTCAGCAGCATTTCTTCTGCTGCTTTACGCAAAAAAAACCCTATTCCCATCTCACAATCCGAAAAGAAAAGCCAGGACTGAGGAATTCAATAGCTGCCTGCTTTTGAATAGATCTCACTGTGCTCTGTTAACTCCTGCTTAGGTAAAACACCATTTTATGCCCCAAAGTGGGGAGGGGGAGCTGGGCAGGAGCTGGCAGGGCCCTCCACGAGCCAGACACTTCCTTAGGGGGAAGCCTGAACCTCACATTTGCCATGTCCCTCCCACTCCCTTATCCCTGCTTTAATGGACATTAAAAATAGAACAAAACAGGACTGGAGATGGGAACAAAATCCATGCACAACAGGCCTGGATCGCTGTAGTCATTCTGCTGTAAAATGTAAAAACAAGAAAGGGCAGCCGAGCTGCCTCCCCCAGGACACAGCCCGCTTTTTTAATATAGTGGTGCCACCACACATTTCACTTTGGATGTTGCATTATATTTATATGTCACTCAAATATTTACCATTTTCCTGAATTCTGCTGGGTGCTCTGAGAGCTTGTTACAAGCCAGGGATCCGTGGTTGTGTGCCTTGGCTGGTTAGTGGCTGCAGCCGCATCAATGTGCCAACTTCTCCTTCTGGAGCTTCTCGTGTGACAGCAGCCACTCCTTCAGGAGCTGTCCCCCCCCGTAGCTGCCGGTGTCCCCACTGCTGCGGATCACCCTGTGGCACGGGATGATGATGGGGATCTGTAAAACACACACAGATCAGGGCAGGAGGAAAGGGGGAGGGACCCACAGCAACAGGACGTGGCACTCGGGGCCCCGGTGGCAACCCGTCACAGGTTGGACCTGATGATCCTGTGATTCCATGAGTCCATAAATCCAGCATGGGGTGACAAACTGGTGGGGTTCTGGCCATGCCCAACGGGGACAGAGCAGCCACAACATCGGAGTCAGGCTCCTGGTGGAGCACAAATGGAGCTGATCACTGCCTCTGGAGACCAACCCAGTTCTTGGGAACAAATAAGCATGGACAGGACTGTTAATCCATAAAAATGATGTAAAGTCTTCAGAAGAGTAAACCTGAGATATTAAATCCCATATATAAAAACTTCCCTGCAGCAGCAGGTTCTCCTGCCCCATGAGCCCCTCCACAGATGAGCCCTCCGTGCCCAGGGAGGGGGTGAAGCCTCGAAGCCCCAAAACATGCACAAGGAGAACAAGGAGGTACAGGACAACTACTCATCAGCATCACCATGGCCCTAAGCTGAAGGAGGGATTGGATATTGGGAAGGAATTGCTGGCTGGGAGGGTGGGCAGGCCCTGGCACAGGTTGGGCAGAGAAGCTGTGGCTGCCCCATCCCTGGGAGTGTCCCAGGCCAGGTTGGACAGGGCTTGGAGCAGCCTGGGCTGGTGGGAGGTGTCCCTGCCCATGGCAGGGGTGGCACTGGGGGGGCTTTGACGTCCTTTCCAACCCAAACCATTCTAGGATTCTATCATCATCTCAGGATTAGGAGAGGACATATTTCTGGGAAAGAACAGACCACTAAAAAGTGGTCCCTGTGCTCCAGTTCCTCCTCTTGCTGTAGCACCTCCATGTGCAGCACCAAGAAATTCCCTGCAAGACCAAGCCTCTATTTATTATTCAACAGCAAGTCAATCCAAAATGGGTCGTGAATTTTTAAAACCTCCAACAGGAGAGGTTTCATTCTGACCTAACCAATTTCAAGAACTCTTTTTTCCCCTCCTGTCTTCTACTCCGTATCATTTACAGCCAAATGTCACAGATTCTGCAAAATCAATGCCAGAAGTTACATAATGGACTGATAATGCAGAGAAGTACATAAACATAAACGTGGGGGTGTTTTTTTTATTTTTTATTACAGGTGATTATCATAGCTGAAGTACACACCATAAAAATTGCAATACATCATCTCTAATCATGCCTGGTGTGTTTTGGTAACTGCACAGCAATGGCATTGCAATGATGTGGCTGTGACAACAATAACTCACCCAAAAAGGGCAGTTTTCACAAATTTGGATACTTTTACGTCAAAAAAGTGCAATTTATTTCTGTGTAGACAAGCAAATTACACACTTTACACTGACTTGTTTTAATCCCATTTAATCGTTTTTTCAGCCCAGTTCAAGGTGAGACACACAAACCCCAACGCAGTTGAGCAACTACACATACCACATATTGGGGGTATTTTGGGGATGTTCTCTCAGTTTTGCCAGGTGATTTCAATGTCTGAAATTTAAAATCTCAACCTCAGCCCACTTTCAATGGGAACACACACACAGCTGCTTATTGTAAATCAAGGTTTAAATACAGGAATGGTTCTCATATCTGCTCTATTTGGAGGTACAACAACTCCAGCAAATACCAACAAAAGCTTTACTCCCTGCCATGTCATCCCATGATTGGTTTAGGGCTTCTTTAAAGAAATTGGGGGTTTTGGCAAATTTTTTTCTGGTTTGGGATTTCTCTGTCTTTACACTCCCCTCAATTGCTTTAGCCAGGTTGGCTTCAATGACAAAGCCATAATAACATACTGTAAAACATCTCCAAGGTTAATTTGCAATTCTTTAAACACACACACACACTAAAGCAGCAGATTTTGATGGTAAGGCTATAAATCTTGGTGGAGAAGAAAAAGGACTTTATTTTCAGGTGGTCTGAGCCACGTGGGGCCTTGGATGACTCTTGGGTGGGTGCAGGACCCATTCACAACACAGGGATATGGGGCTGAGCCGCTCACCACCAAGGAAGGAAAGGAGCTATGAAGTAAATGCAGCTTTTTCCATGCCCAGCATGAGGAATTCCATACTAGACTGTCCCAACACACCAGCACCCATCTGTCACCCTCCAGAGCTTTGGATGTAAAAGTGGTACAAAGACTGTACCAGCATTGTAATTTAAAAATAAGGAATATTGCTCCAGTTTGGCTTAATTGTGGTGACAACGTTCAGACTACTAAAATAATTAAACCTGCCAAAATGTATTAGGGCCCTAAGGACATTTTAGAGGGAGAACTACCTTACTTGGGAGCTTTAATGCCTCAGCTACATATAATGTAATTTTTATCAATAACCAAGCAACTCATAATATTAGAGCTCTGCTGAAATCTCCATGCTGTGAAATCTAATTCATCTAATCCACGAATCCATCACACACACAGACCCTCCCTCAAACGCTATAAAACTTCCAAACCCATAGATTTGTCTCCAACAAAAACTAACATGAAGGAGCCTTGGGATCGATACCAGAGTCCCTCTGATTCGGGCACCAGCTGAATATTTTCTCCAACTTTGCTTTTGTTCTTCTGGGTAGAGGCCCACAAGGGAAAGAGCTTGTTTTCACTCGCAGCCTCATCAATACCTAAATCCTGGTGAACAAGTGACACTGAGAAGCTGTAATCAATAGCTCCCTGTGCGTTTTTTCTTCTGGTCAAATGGTTCAGCACTACTGACAGCCCTGACACTCGGAACATGATGCTAAATCTTTATCAACAGCCATCTGGGTGAGTGGCAGAACAAGGCTGGGGCGGTCATTACCGCTCGTGGCAATCTGTGAATAAACTAACTCCTCCATAATGCACTTGTTTAGGAAAAAGGAGGGGAAAAAACCCTCCCTGAACATGGGATCGATGGGCTCTGAACTGCATTTAGCAAATTCTGTGTGAGGATGGACCAGAGCAGGGCTCCAGTTATCAGGAGTGTTCAGTTTGAGGCAAAGGAAGTGGCCCATCCATGGAAACAGCTGGGACAACACAGAACATGCTGAGTTGGAAGAGATCCACAAAGATCATGGAGTCCAGCTCTTATGCCTACACAGGACCATCCCCAAGAGTCACACCACGTTGTAAAACACAGCAAGAATCACAGAGAGCACAAAAGAATCCTGTGGTTTGCTTATGTCACAGAATCCCAGACTGGTGTGGGCTGGAAGGGACCTCAGAGACCATCTTGCTCCAACCTCCTGCTTTTTCTCCTGCTCTTTCCCAAATGAAACAAATCCCACGATGTGACCCAACATGGGTCTCAGGTTAACACTACCCACCAAAGGAACCAAAGATATCAGGAATGAATGATATTAGGAATGGAAGGTATTTGGGAAAGGCTCTTCCCCCAGAGGGTGGTGGGCACTGAGCAGGCTCCCCAGGGCAGTGGGCACAGCCCCAAGGCTGCCAGAGCTCCAGGAGGGTTTGGACAATGGGACAGGGGGGATTGTTGGGGTGTCTGTGCAGGGTCAGGAGCTGGACTGATGGTCCCTGTGGGACCCTTCCAACTCAGGATATTCCATGAATGAACACACAAGTAGTTAATGTGTCTGCAACATTTCAGACCCACACTTCAGCATCTTCTCAGAGATGTACAACTGCTGCCGCCAATCTCCAGTGTTCAGAACATTTTGGCTGAATAATATCCTTGATTTAAGATGGATTGATATTACATCCTTGATTTAGGATAGATCAATGTCAGCATCAGGTTGAACCCTCAGCTGGGGTTGAGCCTTAGCAATGGCACAGTTAGAGGGTACAAACCCAAGGCAGGCAGCTCTGCCTGCTGCCAGCAGACCTCTGAAGACATCTTATTTAAGGCACAGAACAGTCATTTAGGATGGCCTTGGACTAATCAGCCCCACACTCCCCATTTCCCATGAGCCTCTGTGATTTCTTTTTGATCCTCCTCTACCAGTCTAATGAGATTTTTAATTGAACTTTATGGGTTCCCTTTGAGGACCACAGACCTTGCAATCAATGTGAACTGCAGTAAACTCTGTGAAGTTTCTCTTGCAAGAGGTGAGCCCTCTCCACCACATCCCTGGCACAAACCAAGGCAAAGCACCTGCTGGCACCTCTTCCACCTTCTCATGAAGCTGAAGGTCATCACATGAACTATGTGAAGCAACCCAGCTGCAAGGGGAAACCTGTGGGATGCACACCACCAAAATCAGAGATCAACTCCTTGATTTGTAGGAGGGAGAAAGGTGTTGGTATTTGGTGGAGAAAGGTGAGGTTTGTGATTTTATCATTATGTTTGAGGGACAACACGATGCCAGGCTCAGGGTTGTTTTTGCTGGTACTATATACTCATTAAATCAGGTTTATCACAGAATCAATCTACCACTATCCCAGGTTGCTCCAAGCCCCATCCAACCTGGCCTTGGACACTTCCAGGGATGGGTTTGGGGTTTGGACTGCAGGTTCAGCCCTTGGGTGGTTGCAGAGCAGCAGGGGCTGCTCACACCCCCACTGGAATCTTTGGCCTCCTGCGTTGTTTTTACATTCATCCTCTCAGCATTTTCTTTCATAAGGTTTGTATGAAGTGGAGTTGCAAATTGGGTTAGAAAATCTGTTTTCACAGGAGTTGATGGCTTTATATATAGAAATAACAAAGGTGAGGGGGTTTTGCACTTCCACAAATTATCTTTATATGTCACCTCCTTCATAAAAATCAACCTGTGTATTATGCCTACTCAACCTGCACATTATGGCTCACACGTGAAGGACCATGGAAAGGTTTCCTGGGAAAATATGAGGAACAGTGAATAGATGCCCACACTGAAGTGCAAAAGGACCATATGTGGGTTTGCATGTGGAATATGGACGGAATTTCAGATTAACTCCAGGAGATGTGTAGTGATAAAAATGTGGTTTGTGACGGGCAGTGCTCTCATTACAGTAATGATTTATTATTTTTTTTAATCATCAGCCCTCTGTGATGAAATATTGGGGTGATATTATATTAATACAGCTCTTTTCCCCTAAAGCTACACATTATTATCTATACCACGCTTAAAAATCTTCTGCTGGGGACAGAAAGCACTTCAGCCATAGTATGGGCTGGGAAATGGCAATAATAACTTGGACCCCATTTAAAAAAATTGCAGTAGCTTTGCTGTATATTTTCAGAACTATTTTCATCCTTCCTCACAGGGGAAAAAGCAGGAATTTTCACACCACAACCTGCTGTTACCGCTACTTTGGATGCTGCTGCTCCACTGCAGCCTGAGGGCAAAGCTGGGTACATTTCTAGGCAATAGCAATTACATCTCCTTTTGCACAACACTGGATTGTTATTCTTTGAGAACTGTTTCCTGTAGGTTTGCATTGGATTGCCTTATCTTAATGTACACCAGATTATATTGGAAAGCATTCCATCATATTAAAATAGTTTGTATTGTCAAGTACAATACGGTGTATTGACGAAATGCAGCTTTATGCTGCTTATATGAACTGGTTCACAGGAAAACCTGATGGATGCCTAAAACATCAGCGGGGGCTCCTTTATGGAGCTTGGGGGCTCAAAGCCACAAGGCATTGTGTGGGTTTCGAGGCATTGTGTGGGTTTCACGGCCATGGATTCCCTGCGTGGAATTCAGGATACTCACAGACCTGGCTTGTGTACAAACATTGCAGTGTGTTTATCAGGGGGATACCCAGACTGGTCCATGTACAAACACTTGCAGTGTATTTATCAGGGGGACACCCACATTCCTGCCCTGTGTACAGACACTTGCAGTGTGTTTATCAGGGGGATACCCATGGACTAACCTGTGTACAAATATCTGCACTATGTTGATCAGGGGGATACCCATGGACTGGTCTGTGTACAGACCTCGCAGTGAGTTAATCAGGGAGATACCCACCTTCCTGCCCTGTGTGCAGACATTGCAGTGAGTTAATCAGGGAGATACCCACCTTCCTGCCCTGTGTACAGACATTGCAGTGTGTCTATCAGGGAGATACCCACCTTCCTGCCCTGTGTGCAGACACTGCAGTGTGTCTATCAGGGAGATACCCACCTTCCTGCCCTGTGTACAGACACTGCAGTGTGTTTATCAGGGAGATACCCACCTTCCTGCCCTGTGTGCAGACATTGCAGTGTGTCTATCAGGGAGATACCCACCTTCCTGCCCTGTGTGCAGACACTGCAGTGTGTCTATCAGGGAGATACCCACCTTCCTGCCCTGTGTACAGACACTGCAGTGTGTTTATCAGGGAGATACCCACCTTCCTGCCCTGTGTGCAGACATTGCAGTGTGTCTATCAGGGAGATACCCACCTTCCTGCCCTGTGTGCAGACACTGCAGTGTGTCTATCAGGGAGATACCCACCTTCCTGCCCTGTGTACAGACACTGCAGTGTGTTTATCAGGGAGATACCCACCTTCCTGCCCTGTGTGCAGACATTGCAGTGTGTCTATCAGGGAGATACCCACCTTCCTGCCCTGTGTGCAGACATTGCAGTGTGTCTATCAGGGAGATACCCACCTTCCTGCCCTGTGTGCAGACATTGCAGTGTGTCTATCAGGGAGATACCCACCTTCCTGCCCTGTGTGCAGACATTGCAGTGTGTCTATCAGGGAGATACCCACCTTCCTGCCCTGTGTGCAGACATTGCAGTGTGTCTATCAGGGAGATACCCACCTTCCTGCCCTGTGTACAGACACTGCAGTGTGTTTATCAGGGAGATACCCACCTTCCTGCGCTGTGTACAGACCTTGCAGTGTGTCTATCAGGGGGATACCCACCTTCCCGCCCTGTGTGCAGACACTTGCAGTGTGTTTATCAGGGAGATACCCACCTTCCTGCCCTGTGTGCAGACACTGCAGTGTGTCTATCAGGGGGATACCCACCTTCCTGCCCTGTGTGCAGACACTGCAGTGTGTTTATCAGGGAGATACCCACCTTCCTGCGCTGTGTACAGACCTTGCAGTGTGTCTATCAGGNCAGACCTTGCAGTGAGTTAATCAGGGAGATACCCACATTCCTGCCCTGTGTGCAGACATTGCAGTGTGTCTATCAGGGAGATAACCACCTTCCTGCCCTGTGTACAAACACATTAGCACCAAGTCCCACTGACACAAGAGAATTGTACCCTGAATATGCGGTAAAAGTGAATGATTTGATTAATGATTGCATCACAATTTATGCAAAGTAGAACATCTTGATACGTCAGCACCTTGAGATGCTTCCTCTGATTAAAAGACCAAATGATAAACATGATAAATAACTCTTACATCCACTTCTAGTGGGAGGTGTCCCTGCCCATGGCAGGGGCTGGAACAAGATGGGCTTTAAGGTCCCTTCCAATCCAGACTGCCCTGGGATTCTGGGAGTTTATAAACTGCTGTGGGATTAGAGAATTGAACTGCTCCCTGTGCACTGCAGGTACATTCAAATCCTCCAATCCAGGATGGGGCTGATCCTGACCCAGACACACCAGGACACATCAGCTCCTCTGACACCAGTGGTGCAATTCAGGGACATAAATAACCTGAAAAGCTAACCCCAGACAAATTAAAGAGAAAGATAATTAAAGGGAAGACAGAGACTGACAGAGACCAAGTACTATAACCAAATGCTTTTCCAAAATCCACAGACTTGACCTGGAGTGCTGCTCTCCCCAGCGGGCAACTCACTTACAGAATCCCAGAATGGTTTGGGTGGGAAGGAACCTTAAAGACCATCTCATCCCACCCCCTGCCATGGGCAGGGACACCTTCCACTAGGCCCAGGTTTCTCCAAGCCCCATCCAACCTGGCTTTCTTTTCAGAATCCTATTAATGCCAGAGTGGACTGACTGCTGTAAACACAACCAAAACTACTCACAACCTGCCAAATGAGGTCCATGCAGGGGATACAGACTTCCCGGACCTAAAAATACACAGGAAACTTTGAGAACAACAACCTGTGTAGAGGCTGATGAATGAAAGAAGTGTTTCTCTTCCCAACCTAACACCACAAAGGGTCAGGAATAAATCACACTCAACTGGGTTGTGCATTATCACTGATTAAAAACACTTACTGACCTTATTCCTCATGGTAGACCAGTTTTCATAGCAGATAAATTTAAGCTGATGACATTTAACCCACAGAGCTCTCTGAACCCACCACCTTCCATCGCTCCAGCCGGAGGGTGCCGTGAACTCACCGGGTTGCTCCTCATGGCGCTGCCCACGGCTCTGGCTGCCCGGCTGTGCCCGGCCAGGTGTGCCAGCTGCTTGTAGGACACGGCCTCTCCAAACTTCACGTCGTTCAGCAGCGTCCACAGCACCTGCCTGGTGAAGGAGTCTGCAGGGAACAGCCAGCGGGAGCCATTTGGAAAAAAATGAGGATGAAACCATCAAAAAACCCACCAACATGTGAGCCTCAACAGCAGTTTTCTAATTTGAATTTAAACAGCCCCGATGCACTGTCCTGTTATTGTGTCCTAGATGACTACATTTAAATACATGATTATTAGAAGGAGCGCTGCGAGTAACAGATCACTATAAAAAAAGGATTTAAGGCTTTGATTTTCCTGTATTTTTAATTTGCTTCAAGTACAATTATCCTGTTAACTCATACAATGTGGTTTTTTCCATTAAATTGGCAGAGTATAAATTAGCATAGAGTCAAATTAAAAGGGAAGAAATAGCTGGCTGTACCTACTCGACAGAGGCCTCGCATCTGCAGCTCATTTCCAACTTCAGCTGGGACTGGAGTCGCCCAGGAAGACGCCCTAGAGCCACTGGACTCTGCATTATCCTGCTCACTGCATTTTATAGTCCAGACCCCCAAGCTACTGCTCAGCACTGCAGACATTGCCAAATGTAAGGACTAGCTGTGACCTTGAATCTACAGCACATCCTTAATGATACAGGGGGAAAAAAAATATAATGTATCTGCCATTATTTTAATTTTAATTCAGCAGCAATTTGCTTCTAAGTGTCCCAATTGATGGAATAATGAATAAGCAAATGCATTAGGAGCTGCTTCCTTCAGCATCTCAGGGTTTTACCCAAGCCAGGATTATTTTACATTAGGCAAAGGGATTTTAGTTGAGTTGAACATCTCTTGTTCTTCCACTTGGAAAAGCTTTGAAGATCCAACTAGTGAGTAACTTACTGAGACTACAGACATGGTGACTAAAAAAGAAGGAAAAAAGGAAAAAAAAAAGGGTGGAGAGACCCTTTTCCCCAGATGAGAGCCTGAGCCTCCTGCTCTGGCAAAGAAACAAACTGATTAAAGACATTTTCTTTCTTTAGTTGTCAAACCCCACATTGATTATGTTACATAGGAAGGTAGAGAAATGTGATTTTGCTCTTAAAGGAAACCCATACGGCGTTATGTGTGTGTTAAATAATAAAAATCACTTCTTAACTGAAGGGAATGATAATCACTTCATTGAAAAAATCTGTTTAGTCTTTATTATAACATTAAGCAAATTAAACATCAGCATAATCCAGGTGATACGAGAAAAGGGTCATCAAAGAAATTAACTTTGTTGTTCATTAATTTACATGGATTAGTAGAGGGCAAAGAGATAGCAAATCTGCTCTAGTTTTTTATGATATAATTTCAAACTGTACACCATTTGTGGCAGTAGGGTGACTTTGGGGTTAATCAGACTGATTTGTCCTTTTAATTGCTTTCTATTCAAAGAAAATTCATTAGATAATGTTCTCTTCAAAATTCATGAATCAATTTAACTGAAGAAACCACATTAACAGCTTTGGGTTCATTAGCACAAGCAGTTGTGTTAGTGGCTGATTGCTACCAGGCTTTCCTTAGGCAAACAGGTTTTGTTTACTGTGATTCCTTCAGAAAGGTTTCTTTCAAATCAAATTGGTCCTTCTTATTTTTCTAACCTTTTTAGGTGGCAGGAGGAGGGTTAAAACCTGCCCTGCTCAGGGGTCTCAGCCTGATGTCATCTTGTGAATCAATGACACACACCAAGTCCACAAAATCCCCTTTCTGCCCTCATGGTGGGTTGGAATGTGATGGACCTGAGACTTCCTGGAACCTGTTGGAGCCAGGGAGAGGTGGAGCAGAGTGTGGGAGGATGGGGCAGCTCCAGAGCTCCCCAGCAACAGCACCAACGTGCCAAGTGATGCCCAAAGTCCTGAGTACCTTCTAACGCTGCCAGAGGGACAGAGATTGTCCTCTGACAAGCAGGGGCAGAGATTTTCCTCTTGCAAGAGCCCCTGCATATTTTTCATGGGAGAATTTATCCCACCTCTGCTCCCCCATAAAACACTTGTGAAGTTTAGAGTTCAAAAGAATGAAATATTTAGCAATCATGCACATCATTCTGGAAATGTATCTGAAAAGTCCATTTCATCCTGTGGGGAGCAAATGCATTAATTAGTTTAAGCAGCTCGAAGAGACAGTGCCAAATAGTGTTATTAAACTGCCTGCAAGTGTGAGTGCCTGTGAGCACAACCTGCCCAAATGAGATGGCTGAACTTTCACCACTTTTCATCATGTGCCAACATTTTATGCTGTTAAATATCGTTATAAAGTGCTGTAAAATCCGCACTTAAAAATTAACACACACAGATCTGTCATTACACGAGAACACTTGGTACCTCCACAAGCCCAGGATGCCCCTGCTGCCATGGAGGCAGATGCCAGCAAAGCCATGGCTGGACTGAACCACATGGTAGGAATGTGAGTGTCAGAGGTCTCCTCCTTCCTCTGCACCCACCTACATGGGATTGTCCAAAAATCCCCCTCCAGGTGACCAGGTGAGCAGCCAAGGAACACGTGTTATGGCCAACACAGAGCAACCAGAGTTGTTAATGCCACTTCCCATCGAAGTGGTCAATAATTTGTCAGGTTGACATGAAAATGCACATTTTTCCAGTTCCCACTGGGAGCTGGAGCTGGGATGAATGACGGGGAAGAGAGACCTGGGACTGAGTTGGATTTCCAAGTCTCCTCAGCCCTGAGGACTCGTTCCCACCTCCAACTGTGTGTCCAGGGCATCCAAAGGTAGTTGGGAGGGTTTCACTGAAGCACAGAGTTGTTTGGGTTGTAAATGATACTAAAGCCCCCCCAGTGCCACCCCTGCCATGGGCAGGGACACCTCCCACCAGCCCAGGCTGCTCCAAGCCCTGTCCAACCTGGCCTGGGACACTCCCAGGGATGGGGCAGCCACAGCTTCTCTGGGCACCTGTGCCAGGGCCTGCCCACCCTCCCAGAGAAGAGTATTCACAGATAAGTTCTATGCCCCCAAAAAGGACTTATCCTGAACCTGCTGCAAATGCCCAGGTGCTCAGAGACCCCTTACAACAGCCCAGTGAACCTTATTCCTCCATATAAACATGTTAAATCCATGGGGATGACAGAGCGAAAACCAAGTTTACTTCAGCACCAGCTCTATCATAAGTTTTAGCAGCATAATTGAAGGTGGTAATTAGCCTGAAGTAGTAAAATTATACACTTCTAACTAATAAACACAGAACCACAGACTGGTTTGAGTTGGAAGGGACCTTGAAGACCCTCCAGCTCCACACTCCTGCCATGGGCAGGGACACCTTCCACCAGATAATGTGTTCATACCTAATATCTAACAAGCATTTATGCTGTTAGTGAGGGGCTCAGCCCCAGGGACAAGGGATGGGTGGGGGGAAGAGCAGAGGGCCCAGTGCCAGTCCCTTCCTGCCCCCTCTGCCCCTTCTCACACAGCTGTTGGGGCAAGAGAGGGTCAAAAGACACACAGCCTGATTTTTCATCCTTTTTAATCCCTTTGATCAAGAAGAATTAAAGACAGACCAGTTTTCCCCTTCCCCTCAACACTTATTGCTGGGAATGTTAGTTTTTGTTTGCTGTGCTGGTTTTTGTTTGTTTCTTTTTATTTGTTTGTTTTTCCCCAAGAGTTTTGTAAATGCAAAGACAGTTATAAACACTCTCCCTCCTCGCCAGCTTTTTCACAGCCTGCCTGGGGTACTGCACAGACAACTTTTCTGTTTGTTTTTTCACTGATTGGTTTTCACTGTTATTACTATGAGTTAAAAAAAAAAACCCATAAATTCAAGCATAACAGTTCAAAAATGCACTGACAGAACAGCAGCTCCCACTGCAGCAGCAGCTTCCACCTAATCCAGAAACCTCAGTCTGGCTCCTGGACCTTGGAAGAACAGATTAATAATCAAATTCAAGAACTTTTACTGACAACAGGCAATGGTGTACACAGTGAATACAAGGAAGAGAGCTGGCTGACTTTCAGCAATGTCGAGCCTTCTTCATTATTGAGTAAGTCATTAAAGCCGTATTAAATCTGCCAAATAACCCGCTACCTTACCCTGAACTAGCAAGTGGTATGTGAAGAGATAATTGTTTAATTCAAACATTTTGCTTTTGTTATGAGGCACTTCCCACCCCTGGGAGTGTCCAAGGCCAGGCTGGATGGGGCTTGGAACAACCTGCTCTACTGAAGGTGTCCCGGCCAACCCAAACCAGTCAGAAACACCAGTCAAACCATGAAACCAGTCAAAGCTGGATGTCACCTTGTGCTCTCCCTGAGGTCCTGGGGCTCCCTTTCTGAACAGGACATAAATATGGGCTGGGGCAGCACTTTTAAACCCTCCTGTATTGCCTATGCATGTGTATCTGCAATATGCAATGTAATGACCCAGAAACACAACCTGAAGTTATAAACCTGATGTATATCTGTATTACTGAAGTGAAAAAAGGACCAAAATGCTTTCTCTTCCTTTCTGTAACGTCCAGGTTGGCTCACACTGAGTGTGAGCTCCATCAAACCCAGTCAATGGGGGCAGTTCCTGCTCTGCAGTGTAAGACAATTTTAAACTCAGTTCCTTTCAGGCTGTTGAGGGGGTTGTGGGGCCAAATTCTATCCTTAGAAGCAAAGAACTCTCCCTGGGCCTCATCCAGCAGTATTTCTGCAGGTTAAACCCCCTGGAAATCGGTGGGTATTTTTTTACTCCAGTGGTAACTGATATTCTGACCCATTTTTTTGCACAGTCCCTTAACAGCAGTTTGCTGTGCACTTGCAAGAGCAGATTTAATTTTAGAGCTGATGGAAATGAGGAGTTGGATGCTCAGCACCAGCCCCTGTCCATGGCACGTTGCAAACTTCCCCAGACATCCACTTCCAAATCCAAACCCAAACAAGGTTCTACAAAAACCAATGACTCCTTCAGCATCATCTGCTTCACCTGAGCTAAATATTCCCACCAGACTTGGAAAGCCATGAGCAGGCTGGAGGTGGGTTTTGGAGTCCATGGACTGGGACGTTGGAGGAAATTGCAAAGCACTTGACAAGTCCCTCCTGGGCTCTGGCACAGCCCATGCCATGGCACAGCACTCCCTGCAGGGTGATTTGTGTGGCTGTGAGCAGCAGAGATGCAGTTAAATGGAGAACCACCTGCTCATCCTCTGAGCTGGAGGTAATACACCCACTGCTGCATGAGAGGAGAACAAATGCCTTGGATGAAGAGACAGAGAAAATATCAGTCTCTTCCCAGCCAACAAAATGTGGCAGCCAAGGCTTACACTGCAGAGGGGATGGAGGTAAAGCATAAAATCAATTTATTTTTCTCTGACATCAGTTTTATGCTGATTCCTGAAAATCCATCCCATTTTCCTGCAGTAAGATTTCCCTTAGCACACCTGTACTCACAGACCTGGAGAGCCTCCTCCTCCTCCTTGGCATCCTCTCCCTTTACTCCACTCCCATGAGACCCCACCTGCAGTGCTGCATCCAGCTCTGGGATTCCCAACAGGAGAAGGACATGGTGCTGCTCAAGGAGGCCACGGAGATGCTCCAGGGCTGGAGTCCCTCAGCTCTGGGGCAAGGCTGGGAGAGTCACCTGGAGAAGGGAAGGCTCCAGGGAGACCTGAGAGCCCCTTCCAGTGCCTAAAGGGGCTCCAGGAGAGCTGGAGAGGAGACTGGGACAAGGGATGAAGGACAGGATAAGGGGGGAATGGTCTCACGTTGTACCAGCAAAGGTTTAGGTTGGATATTAGGGAAAATTTCTTCACCCAAATAGCTGTCCAGCCCTGGCACAGCTGCCCAGGGCATGGGTGGAGTCCCCATCCCTGGAGGGATTGAAATGCCATGTGGATGTGGCACCTGGGGATATGAGTTAGTGGTGGCCGTGGCAGTAATGAGGGAATTCTTGGACTCGAAGACCCCTGAGGGCTTTTCCAACCTAAATGATTCTGTGACTGTAATTTCTCCATCTGCCTGATCCCACCACAGCTCCTGGAGACCCAAAACCTCCAAATTTTTCACACGTGCAAACATCCAATGAAATGCCAACTACAAAAAGCCCTCCAGGTTCCACTTGCCACGTTTCAGCCCCTGAGCAGACTGAAGTGAGTGGGCACCATGAAGAGTTAAGGCTGCATCTGCCCACTGAAGGCATCCAGAAAGCCCAGTCAGGCTCAGCATTACTTCCCTCTCATGAATATAAATGCTCTGACAATCTCAGTCTCGTTCTCACAATCTCATACCTCATCTTGCCTGGACATATCTCAGTGT
>VWZD01007915.1:714046-736546 GCA_013396695.1 Sakesphorus luctuosus | reverse complement strand
TGTATGTCCTAAAAGATTATTATTCATCATCTCAGGGCTCCAACATGCTCCTATGATGGAAAGTAAAGAAACAAAAAAATACAAGAGTCTTGGAGAGGGACTTTGGACAAGGACCTGGCATGACAGGACAAGGGGGAATGGTTTCCAACTGCCAGAGGGCAGGGATAGATGGGATATTGGGAAGGAATTGCTGGCTGGGAGGGTGGGCAGGCCCTGGCACAGGTGCCCAGAGAAGCTGTGGCTGCCCCAGCCCTGGGAGTGTCCCAGGCCAGGCTGGACAGGGCTTGGAGCAGCCCGGGCTGGTGGGAGGTGTCCCTGCCCATGGCAGGGGTGGCACTGGGTGGGCTTTGAGGTCCCTTCCAACCCAAACCAGTCTGGGATTTGAAGAAAGGGGAATAAATCCCTGAATTTTGACATCATCTTGTGTAAAACTGATTCCACAAATTGGAATTTGTTACATTATCTCACAAGCACAGCCATATTTCCTCTATTACATTAGTACATCCTGTACTATATATTTGGAATGATGTGTATATTTGCAGCTAGAGGATCTTTATGGTCCCTTGACCAATTCAAGGCATTCTACTGCCCCACAGCCCAGGAGGAATCACTTGCATTCCCCAAGAAGTACATCCACAAACCAATCCTATATGCATCCATGGGCTGGGACAACACCAAGCCAGGTTATCCGGGACAAAGGAAACATTTTCTCCTCTCAAAACTGCCCCCCAGCAACACCTTCCCCATGCTGGCTCTCCCCTGGATGATGCCAGCACAGGTTCCTGGGTGTTCTCCTCTGGGAAGGGGGATGGCAGAGGACCTGGGCTGGCAGGGGAGGGAGGCTGGGAAGCACCAGCATCTCTCCTCTGCTTTTCCTGCTTCACATACAATTGCTTTTTCTCTCCAATTCCAATTAGAATTACACCACTGAGGTGTTCTTCCTGTTTCAGTTTTCAGCATGGCCCCAAATACCCACTCCCAATTCCTCTGGATCAAGAAATCTGCACCCCCAGTTGCTTTGTGAAGATCCTGTTGCCAAAGATAACCTGCCCTAGAAAATTAATATATGAGACATGTTATGCAAATGGGCTCCACTACGTGAACAAAGTGTAGGATCTTTGTTGGGCTAAAATAGCAATAGCAAATTCTTTAGTTTTCTCTAAGTTTCTTCATAAATTTGCATGTTAAAAATACTACTCATTAAATTGCTTAAATGCAATTAAATGGAACTATTTGCTTACTGCATACAAATGAAATCAAAGCACTGATTTTTGTTTGTCTCAATCTATTATTGAATTACAAATACCTAATGTCTGAAGGTAACACGTACACAGCACTTTCCAAACACTAATTCACAGATGATGCAACATCCTTCCAAGAATGCAACAGCAGCAAATAATTCCCAGAATCTTCTGGCTTCAATCTCTAAGTGTGGTGGGTTTTTTTTTTTAATTTTTTGAGTTTTTGTTTGTTTGTTTGTTTTTCAGGAGTATTTAACCAGTGACCACAACAAGTGTGAATTGCTAAAGTGGGATCCCATGAAGTCTCTCAGCCTCCTGACTGATACTGGTGCCATCACACAGCGCTGCTTAAATGAACTGCCACTGGAATTCCCGAGATCCAAATTATTTAAACAGACATCCTGGAAGCAAACCAGTGACCCCTGATGGGATTCAGAGATTAGAGGTTGCTCAATTAAAGGCAGCCCTAAAATCAGTTTGGAGGAAGTTCTCACAGGTAACCTGCCAGGAGAGGAGGAGTCTGCAAAAACACAGACAGAAATTTGGGTTATTTGGGGCGTGAGAAGCAGGTGGGGTTGAGGAAACACCCCTATCCTGCAGCTCTTAAAGAATGATCTGATTTTCCAAAGCATTTAAAAAATATTACAGGGATTTTACCAAGTTGATTAGGTTAATAATCACATATTCAGTGATCCTTGTGGGTTCCTTCCAACTCAGAATATTCTGTGATTCTCTGATTTGCCTGATCTAACAGCCACATTTTTAAGTCATTCTGCAGCATCAGGAAAATCCTCCTCAAGCTGCTGCAAAAAGGAGGCTGTTCCTCATCCCGTGCCCTCCTGCCAAACCCAATGAAGTCAGCACAGGCACAACTTGTTTATACAACATTAAGGGTTCACGTTAAGCTGAAAGCAAGGAGGAAATTTGACTTTCAGATGGACAACTGAAGAGTGTCTGTGTATCCTGTGCCTGCAACAAAGGGGCCGGTTGTGCTGCTGCCCACGCGGAGCCGCGAGTGAATCCTTAACAAACCCTCCTCCCTGCAAGGGTGGTCAGAGCTAAGGTCACAGCCCCCTCCATCTGCATTTCAGATCTTGACTTTTGTTGGCTTTACTATTTCTTTTGGCATTAAATATGAATGATGCTCCCCCAAACATTTGGAACATTAATTACAGGGAAATCGAGGTAGGAAAACGTGTGTCTCAGGTCATTGTTCACCCACAGAACCACGACCAGGAGCTGCCAGCAAAGTGCTCAGATATAAAAGGGCCATGTTCATTCATGTCTTAGTCCAAGCTGCAGCACTATAAAGTACATCAAAAGGTGTTAATGGTTTCAATATTTATCTGCTGCAGGGAAGCACTCTAAAAAGAAGACAGAAAAAAATCCCTGCTAATGGCTGTGTCTCTCCATTAAAATGAAAAGCTTAATGCATCTTATAATCAGAGGACAATTTGCAAATCATTAAGAGAAATGTAAAATTCCATTAAAATACAAATCAAGAGTCCCTCACTGGACTAATAATCTTTTTGATATTATTTTGCATTCCACTATTTCTGTTCCCAATATCCAGGCACCACAAATGATCAGTTCTTGAACATGCTATTTACCACAGCCTACTTCTTTAACGAGAGACTGAGAGAAGTATAATCTGCTATTCAGAGCAGGTACTAATGAAGAATTCCATATATTCTGAAATTTAATTAAAACCCCAAAGATTTCAAATTAGATGCAATTTGAAATGCCTGGGGCAGAAATACATGCACTTGCGTGGCAAGGGTATCACGCTGAAAGTTGATACCGTAATTGGTCTTGATGTATTTTTGTGTTGCCAGGCTGAAGCACAGAACTCATAACCATATAAAAATTCTCTGTAGATTACCTGCTCATTGAAAATGCCATCACTCAGGTAGTTCTCTACTAAATTACCATGCTACTAAAATGCACAAAGTGATTCGAAGAGAAGAGTGGCACAGCTGGTCGACGCTGCCAATGAGTTATGCATGCGTCGACGCTGCCTTTTTTCTTAGTAAAATATGCTCAGTTGAATATTAAAATATAATTGGCATTCAACCTAAGTAGCTTAAACCATTTTGTTATCTTCTTTTAAACCGATTTGGCTCCTCCACAGTTATTTTCAAGGATGCGATTCACAAACTAATGACACCATCACACTCAGCTCCATTTGTACTATTTTACATTTGTCATAAATAGGGACAATTTCTACAGCCTTCTAGGGATGTCCTTTAATACTGGCTCCTCTTGAACATCAAAGGCCCAATTCATGGGGAAAAAAGAAAGAAAGGGAAAAAAGGACTGTGCCATTTATGTTGTTCTTGCATATTTTATTCGGGGAAGAGTGTGGGATGCAAATTTCCAGTGAAAAGTGTGTTTTTACACTTAAGCAAGTCCTTGTTTTTCCCAGAAAATAAACTGGTCAGGACATGTGGTGAAACATCTTGGAAATGGGTCAGAAAAGGGCATCCTTAGGTCAAGCCTCAGCAAAATATCTCTATTATGAATTTTCTTTCCCTCAGATGAATTTATCTATGTGTCCCTAACATAAAGGCTGTTGGAAATGCCACTATATTGTCATTTTCTGAAAAAAAAATTAACAATATTACTTAGAAACAAGGTGCTCACCATAGTAACAGTCCCATTAAGCACATGTGAAATACCAAACAGGCTAAATGTGTATGAATATTGATGATATTTCCCATCAATAAGGGGTTTTAAGTAAACTTGCCTGAAAGTTCATTAATAAAATGGGTGTGGGAGGCTACATTTATAAAATCCTTCCCTTTTATCTTGATTGCATGGGGGGTTTATCAGGGAGGGGTGCAAAGGTTACGAGGGGCTGCATGTGTGGCAAGCAAGCCAACAAATCAAAGGAAAAATGAATTAAATTAAACTCATTCCTCCCAGGTCTGCAAAGAGAGCAGGTTGCTGAGGTCTGGGGGAAGATGATGAACACACGACTCCAGATACAAAAAGTCATTTTCCTACACAGGTGGGTTTTTTCCACCTCCAATTCTTACCTTTTTACACAAATCTCACATACAAGTAGCAATGTCAAAAGTTTCCAGGTTGGTCAGAATGTTTCTCACATCAGGGTCAACTGATTCCTTTCATTTCAGGGGATGAAAAAGGATCTTATTTTGAAAAAATTCCCTTTAAAAAGAAGCATCACATGCACGTGGCTCTTACAGCTGCAGGTTACAGTGAAACTGGTCCCACTGCAGAGACATGTGGGGATAAAGACTGGAGAATCATGGAATGGTTGGGGTTGGAAGGGACCTAAAGGATCAGACCACCAGCCCAGGTTGCTCCAAGCCCTGTCCAACCTGCCCTTGGACAATTCCAGGGATGGAGCAGCCACAGCTGCTCTGGGAAATCCATTCCAGTCCCTCCCCACACTCACAGGGAAGAATTTCTCCCCAATATCCACCACCAAAACACAACCCCTTCCTTTCTAAACCAGAGCCTGGTTTGGGAATCATTACAATACCCACAGATCTCTGCAGTTCTTTCAGTCACCACAACTTGCTACAACACCCCCAAATTCTTTGAGGAAAAGTAAAAGTGTTGCCACTTTACAGGTGAACACTCCACTCTTACCTGAAAAAACCCTGTTTAGATAATAATGGTCCTTTATTCTAAATTTGGCCAACCTGTAATTAACATCAAGGACACTGAGAAGATTATCCTACTGAAAGTAATTAATTTGAAAAGGATTTTTTAAGATAAGTGACCCTTTCACTGCCTTCCCCATGACAGGACACCCAAATGGACCTCCCCACTCTTTGACTCTTTTAAGGTCACACCTCAGGCCATGGATGCTCTACAAGGCTCCACCAAAATCCCACAAACATGTGCAATCAGTGCTTCTAAAAAGGATATTTGCACCTAAAATGACTTAAATTGTCCTAAATTGCTCATATTTGGCAGAAAATTCTGCAAACATTTCTGTCCAGAATGCATTTGTATTCATTTGTTCAGTTTTAAAAATACATATAGTTGGTAGAAAGCAATGGGCCAAGTGGGCTGCAAAAAGAATATGAGATATAAAACTGGGCCAGTTTAGGGTTTTGCTGTTTTCAGTTCTGAAGGTTGGGGAGGATTGATTTCTGTTTGCAGAAAATTATAGGAAAGTATTGGATTGCACAAATCCATTAAATGTCTCGCAAAACAGTGACTTTCCCCTTATCAAAACTCCTCTCACATGAAATGGTAATAAAAGATGATGCCACTCTCTGGCATTTGAATTCTGAGTTGGCAGACAGAAATATGAAAGCTTGTCATCTCTCTGCACTTGAATCTGCCATGTCCAGATATGTGAAGTACGAACCCTTTTGAGCAGATTATTTCAGTTTTAACGTTTTCTAAAAGCCTAAATAGAAATGTATTTGCATGTCTGATGAAGCTGCAGTATGGAAAAAGGGAAAGTCAGGAACATTCCTCAACTTTTCTTTTCTTTAGTGAATTGAATCTCTGCTACAAAATTAAGAGAATTTCACAAACTGCAGCATAAATCAGTGGTAAAAAAATACTTTTTGGATTTGTGCAGCAAAGGGCAAGTCTTGCTTTCTCCTCAGCAGGTGACCCAAGAACAGAGCTCAAGAACAATATAAATATAAAAAATATAAAGCTATAGAATTCCAGAATGGTTTGAGTTGGAAGGAAACTTGAAGGATCATTTAGACCATCCCCTGCCATGGGCAGGGACACCTCCCACCAGCCCAGGCTGCTCCAAGCCCTGTCCAACCTGGCCTGGGACACTCCCAGGGATGGGGCAGCCACAGCTTCTCTGGGCACCTGTGCCAGAGCCTGCCCACCCTCCCAGGGAAGGATTTATTCCCAGTATCCAATCTAAATCAACTCTCCTTCAGTTTGAAACCATTAATGCCCTAAACCACCAGTTCCAGACCTGCCGAGCCCTCCTCCCACACCTCGTGCTGACACGGGAATTCACAGCTCATTGGAAGGCACAGGGGGACTGAGCTGGACTGAGGGGAAGCCTCAGCTTTGCTCCAGGACTAGATCACTGGTACAAGGACCTGATGGGGGAACTCCACCCTTAGGGACATAAAGACGTGGTTTAGCACAGCTAAAGGAGTCACCCGGTGCGACACAGCACGGCATGGCACAGCATGGCACAGCACGGCATGGCACAGCATGGCACAGCATGGCATGGCACAGCATAGCATGGCACAGCACGGCACGGCACACAAGGAGCAGAACCCCAAGGCTGCTGCTCATCACAGGGCAAAGGAAAACTCTTGTGTGTCTCCAATTTCCTTTGCTTTTGCTGCTCTAATGAGCCATCTGGTCTGCAAACACACACCCGCTCCTGGTGACTGCAGCCACCACACCAGACACTGCCAGGGAGGGAACATCAGGGGACTCAGGGCTAGCCACGGCACCACTGCCATCCCCATGGCACCCACTGCCTTCCTCATGGCACCACTCCTTCCCCATGGCACCACTGCCATCCCCATGGCACCCACTCCCCTCCCCATGGCACCACTGCCTTCCCCATGGCACCACTGCCATCCCCATGGCACCAATGCCTTCCCCATGGCACCCATTGCCTTCCCCATGGCACCACTGCCTTCCCCATGGCACCCACTGCCATCCTCATGGCACCCACCCACAGACAAACCAACCCACGCCTGGGCTTCCAACCAACCCCAGCATCCACTGCCATTCACACAGAAAGGGGGATAATGACCAGGATGCATTAAAGACCAATTAGTCATTTCCCATTAGGATTGCCCAGGGATTTTTCTGAGGTGTCCCGCTCGGACCAGTGGGAAAACCTGACTTTTTCTTCGCTCAACGAAATCACACATTGAGCACTGGCCATGACAAAGGTTGTTGAAAATTCCTTTTTTTCCGTTATATTTAAAAAAATAAATATATTGGCTGCACAGACTAAACCAGACAACACTCCTGGAGGCGTTGAAAAACCAACTGCAAAAGTCCTCTCTCCAACTCCTGATGGGAGAGGGGAGTCAGGTGGGGATCAGGCTCTGCTCCCAGGGAACAAGGGACAGGACAAGAGGAAATGGCCTCAAGTTGTACCATGAGAGGTTTAGATCGGAGATTAGGGAAAATTTCTTCATGGAAAAGGTTTTCCAGCCCTGGTACAGCTGCCCAGGGCAGTGGTGGAGTCACCACTCCTAGAAACCATGTGGATGTGGCACTTGAGGACACGGTTTAGTGGTGAACATGGTGAGGGGTTGGTTGATGGCTGGAGTACTTTTAAGCAGGTTTTCCCCTTTTAACAGCAATTTAGAAAATTAAAGGCAACTTAGAAAAATTTAAGACATAGAACTAACCACTGAAACAGCAAATAGAGAATTTTTATAAAATAGTTTATAGAACAAATATAAAGCAGACCAAGTACTTCCTGAATTTGCAAATCTCTCTGCTCTTGTTATCTCAGAGGTGACTGTCAGGACTTTCCTCCCCTTAAGGAACTAAACAGCTACCAAAAATCAACCTAAAAGCAGCTACAGAGGATTGACCATGAACCTCTTTACCGTGTTTGATGTGAGCAAAACCCTTCCTGTCCTCAGGTGATGTTAGTACAGAAAAATAAAACTGAATTTGATGTAAGCACTGATACTTGATTAGAAAGAAATCAGTCAGTGCTGATCACAAAAGCACTTGAGGATGGAACTCAAATCCCCAAATCTCAAAGAACCACACTGGAAGTGGTCATAGTTACAGGGAAGGGGAGAAAAGAAAGGCCAAAGATTCTGATGATCACGGAATGATAGAATCCCAGACTGGTTTGGGCTGGCAGGGACCTTAAACCCATCCAGTGCCACCCCTGCCATGGGCAGGGACACCTCCCACCAGTCCAGGCTGCTCAGGGCCCTGTGAGTCACTGAAGAGCTGCTGCTGAACAGAGATGTAAGAAAATCAATGTGATGAGAAAAAGCCTTCTTGGCTTTGGATCCTCATGATCTCACTTATGTTTATTCTGCATTTTTAAGTGCCTGGAGAAATGAGTAGGCACTTTCAAATGTAAATGTGAAAAAGTAAATAAATACCAAATTCCTAATTTAGCAGAACTGCAATTCTGATGTACACATAAACTGAAATGCAACCCATGATAATTTGATTTTTATCTTACCTTTCTCCTAAAGAACTTTTAAAACTACTTTCTACCAATTTGTGACGACTAATTCCACATTCCTTCCAGTATAGTTTTTTTTCTCTTTTATGAAAGCATTACTAGGAGAAAGCAAGAGAAGAACAGAAATGCTCTCACATCGTTGTGATTTGAGCCAATTAATTCTTCATTAGCATTTCCATTACGTCTGTGCCTTCCCCCAATAAAACACACACACCTGGTCCCAGTCCAAGAACAAATAACTGAACTAAATTAAAAAAACCTGAACTTGCACATGTTGAAATGAGAAAATTGCCCTCCAGCCCCTCCCCAGCACCCAAATTGGGATGCAGGTGGTCAGAACTCAAGAGGACCAGCCTGGCCAGTGGGCCCACCAGTCCCATCCCTGACAGAGCCAGGGGTGCTGCACAGACCTGGTGCTGATGCTCTTGGCACCAGCCACTTCCCATCCCAACCTGCCACAGCTCCTGGTGGGTTTGGGGCTTGGACACTGAGGAAGAACTTTCCCCTCTCCCCACAAAAATTCAAAGGTGATGATTGTTTTCCTTCAAGAAACTTCCTATTAACAAACACACTTATTTTTCCTCTTCTAAATGCTCTTCAGACCCTTCCAGTGTTGCCTGTACAGGAAGGTCGTCGGGATGGACAAAAGTCTCCTACAAAGTCAAGTCAAACCTCTCAGGGCTAAACCTCAAACCAGCAGCTAAAACAACATCAGCAATGCTTAGACCAAGGAATTCCATTCACCAAACTAAAGAGAATTCAGGAGCCCATTTAGGAAAATTAATGAAAGTCAAAGCTTCACTTTAAATGTTTTATAATCTTCTGGTGGATAAGCTGGGAGACAGAACTCCCCTGATGTTGTTCAGAGACTGAGAGAGAAGCAGCAGGAACTATTTCCCACCTGCCTTTGCCCATTTTCACATTCACCCCAACGATGAAGTTTTCAAACATGGCACTGAATTTCATTCCAGCTAATTAAAAACTTCCCCAGTACCACTCTGGAATTTGACTGTGAAAGACCACACTGAGGAACTTTCATACCATGGAAGAATAAGTAGAGAAGATCCTCCTGAAAACAAAGGTGCCATGAATGTGAGACTCCCTTATTCACTGGGAACTAATTACACTCATGGACAGAGAAGAAGGCACTGAAAAAATAATCAGACTTCTGACATTGTTGTTGTTGTTATTATTATTACTATTATTAAGAAATAATGGGATCTATTTCATTTCAAGTGATTGATTTCTGTTATGAGGTCTTCAGGAACACAGACAATAAATGGAGAATGTGGTAAAGAAGGACTTTCCTCAGGTCTTCTTTTTATCTAAATACATAAATAGCACAACTTCTTGGTAAAAATAGTTTTGTTAAAAGACATCAACATATTTTTATGACAGTTTTGAGGAATAAAAACACAGCTACCTCATGCAGCCTATCACGAAATGCTTCTATGGCCCATGTTTATTGACATGAACATAGAACCATAGAAGAGCCCTCTGAGATCATCAAGTCCAGTCACTCCCCAGCACTGCCCAGGCCACCACTGACCAGGTCCCCAAGTGCCACATCCACAGGGCTTTTAAATCCCTCCAGGAGTGGGGACTCCATCCCTGCCCTGAGCAGCTGTGCCAGGGCTGGGCAGCCCTTTCCAGGAAGAATTTTCCCAATATCCAACCTGAACCTCCCCAGGTGCCACTTGAGGCCACTCCCTCTCCTCCTGTCCTTGTTCCCTGGATCAGAGCCCAACCCTCTCTGGCTCCCTCCTCCTGTCAGGGATTGCAGAGAGCCATGTCAAAGCCTCAACACCCTTTTTGCTGCTCGCCTCCTACTTTAAGTGAACAACTACCTGACTGAGAAGGTCACAGCTCTCCAGACGTGTTCATACTCCAACCTCCAGCCAGCAGTGCCGACAGCTGGACCACACCATTTCTATTGCTGCTGACCAAGAGTGAGGGAGATGGGGAGGGTGCCCATGGGTGATGGGAGCAGCGAGGGGATGGGTGTCCCGTGGCACTGACCTTGCTGCAGCAGTGGGTGGTGGAAGGCTGGCACAGGAAGGTTCCCCACGGTGGCTGGCTCACAGAAATAGGCTCTCAGCCAGGCTGTGCACTGTTCCAGCGGCTCCGGCATCTCCTCCGCTCCCTCACACACCTCACAGGTGCCCAAGGACTCTGCCCTGCTGAGAGAGACAGAAATGCAACATCACAATGACAAAAATTGCAACCTGGTCTAGTGGAAGGTGTCCCTGCCCATGGCAGAGGGCGGAATGAGACGGTTTCGAAGGTCCCTTCCAACCCAAACTGTTCTGGGATTCTGTGATAAAACTGAATATTCACACTCTCTAGATCAGCAAAATAACACCAGTAAAGCCTTTAATCTGGGATCAGTCTCCATCTAGTTTCTGTTCAGATAAAGGTGACCAGACTCCTCACATCGGTAACAAAAATGCACCCTCATCATCTCCAGAAATGCAATGATGACACAATGCTTGGTACAGATGTAAGAAAATCCATGGAAGACATGAGGAAAACGCTGCGTGTAAATAGGAAACTTCAGAAAGCAAGAAGATCACCCAAACCCACAACGGATGATACACCCTCGTGCTTCCATGGAGGTTCCTCCTCTGTGTCCCCAAGGGCACAGTCTCTTCTCCTCAGGGACCATCCCTGGGGACAGGAGGAAAGGAAACAGCTCCCACGCCTTCCCCTGCCCCGCTTCCTTCCAGCGCCGTGGCAGTCTCTGCTTCCCTCCCCTGATTGAATTGGAAGGAAGCAATTGAGAATTCATTTGATTTTCAATGGCAGCTCGTGCTTGCAGGGTCTGAAGAGCAAAGCCAGCGAACAGAAAGCACCTGTAAATAAAAATGTGCTTCTCCTCTGGTTCCTTTTTTGCTTCTCTCCCTCTGGAAGAGCAACGTGGGGATGAGAGTGATGAAAATGTGAACACTGGATCTACACACATCCTGCTGTGTTTCCCAACCTGCACATTTTCAGGGATGCAGAGCAGTGCTGGGAGAGGGGTGGTGAGGCTCTCCTGATGCTTCCCAAGGCTGTGATGTGGTGGGGATCTCTCCAAACTGCAAGATTTCAGAGTACTAATAAACCAACAGCCCATTAGCAATGCACCCCTCAGAAATGATGGAGATCATCAAGGATGGTGGCCAAAAGAGCAATCCTTGCCAGCAATCTTCTCATTTCCAGAACCTTCAAAGACATCCAAAGGTTTTCTGATTCTTGCAGCTTTTTCTCCCAGCTGGAGCCAGAGGTTCCTCAACAGCAGAGCCTTCTGGTGAGAGATGGATGTGTCTCAAAGCAGGAAAACGGAGAGAAAATTGTCAAAATCCATGTGAACTTGAGACAATGGCAGAGAAACCAGAAAATGTGTGGGGAAGGAGCAAACCACCCCCAGCTCCCAGCAGGTTGGACTGTGCTGTGACGGAGCGAAAACATTTTGAGAGATCCCTCCAAGCAAAAAGCCAATGCAAATGAAACAAGTGATGTTTCAGTAATGGCATCAAAGACACCAGCTCAGCTTTTGCCACAGGGCAGCTCTGTGAGGAGAGCAACATTCCCACCCTCCTGACCCAAACCAGCCCGTGCAGCCAGAGCCATGGGATGGATTGCTGTGGGATCACGGGCAGTGCTGGCGCTGCCTCTGGGCGGGACAAACCGCGTGCCACACTCAGCAAAGCCCCTGCTCACCTGGAGCCTGATCAAACAGCCCTGCCACATTCCCCAGCCCAGCTCACCCTCTAATTGATTGTTAACAACTGAAGGCCACGCAATTAGCGATGAGGAGGTGGCAGAGCAGAGGAGGGACACAGCGACGGACAATTAAAACACTCCGATCCCACCACAGTCCATGGCTTGGAGCAGAGGCAAATCCAAACTGAAGAATCAGCTTTAGATCCAGTTTGTTAGGAATGAAGTGCAATTTTATTTCTCCCCCTCCATTTATTTGTCAAATTAATGTTTTTTAACTTTCCTTTTTACTTTCTTTTTGTGCTGTGAAATAGGATTGATTTGCTTTCTAAAACTGATGTCTGCTTCATGTTATTTTTCTATTTAATAATCTCTTCGCTAAAAATAAAAGGGAATGAGAATCCAAGAATCCAAGCATAAACTTTTTTACATGAATTCCCACAACATGGACCTCAAACCAAGCTTCCAGCCCCAGGGACAATCTGTTATTCCACACAGGTACAACACAGCAGAATGTGGCTCCGTTTTACTGCGGGTTGTTGGAGCTACGACAAAATAATAATGACAGAAGATAATGATAACGCCCCTGAAACCACCAAGAGAAGTTGGGAGACTTTTCTGCTCCATTTATCCAGAAGAGCACGGAAAGCACTCAAAACTACAGTCGCCTTATGTTTTTCACATCATCTTGTTTCACATTCTCGGAGTCTGGAAATGATTTGGACTATAATGTCATCATAAAACCGAATGACTCCGTCTCCTTGGAGCTCTGTGAGCAGCAGCCTCAGGAGCTGCTCCGACTGCCAGACAGGGACCAACCCAACAGGCACCAAAATACCATCATTCACCCCCAAAACAGGTGGGGAGCAGCTCCAGGGAGATGCTGGGAACCCCTTCCAGTGCCTAAAGGGGCTCCAAGAGACTTTGGAGAAGGGCCTGGAGGGATGGGACAAGGGGAATGGCTTCCCACTGCCAGAGGGCAGGGATAGATGGGATATTGGGAAGGAATTGCTGGCTGGGAGGGTGGGCAGGCCCTGGCACAGGTGCCCAGAGAAGCTGTGGCTGCCCCATCCCTGGGAGTGTCCAAGGCCAGGTTGGACAGGGCTTGGAGCAGCCTGGGCTGGTGGAAGGTGTCCCTGCCCATGGCAGGGGTGGCACTGGGTGGGCTTTGGGGTCCCTTCCAGCTCAAATCATCACACACCCATTCCTCACTTCCACCAGGTGCTCCCTGGCAGGACTGTTTGGATAGAATTTATTATATGTATTTCTTTTAATTACTGCTTTTAAAAGCAGTGCCTTGTCACTGCTGAACATCTCCAGATGTTTTCAGTGGGACTGTTCTCCCAGGAATTCAACACCAGACACTTTCCCAACACCTGCCACCTCCATGGCCACCTCCACCTCGGCCAAGAAAGCAAACCCTTAGCACAGGCAAAATGAATTTCTTTCCAAGAATGCACTGCCTCCTTTTCCTGTAGGATACAAACTCCACTTGCCAACACACACACCGAGAGCTTCAAATTGGCAGGGAGTTAAAAAAAATAAAAGCCTTCATATTAATTTTGCTTGGCTAGAGACGGTAACAGCTATTCCTGGGAATCTGACAGCCTTAATAAAGAAAAAGAACCACCATAACTTATGCATAGGAGTCTTCTGCTGACCCTCCTCCCATCCCTGCCCTTCCCTCCTCCCCTTTCCCTTTCCAAACATGCAGAGCAGCATTTCTTCTACAAAATATATTAAAAATCCAACTGAAAACACCAGCTGCCTTTCAAAGGATTTTCTCAGGCTTCAAAGCTGCATTTTGGTCCAACTAAACCACACGTTTGATTGAAAAGCAAAGTCAAAGTGGTCTCAAGACAGGAAAAGGGAGTAGATGAGTTACATCATGGGAAATTTCCCCCTCTCAGGAAATTCCTCTGCTCAATATCAGACTTCTTGGAAGGTTTCGGAACACTCAACTCCATTCATGGATCTCTGAGCATCTCTGAAGTCAAGATGCAGAGGAAAACGTTGAAAATTAGGGGGAAAATACCCATCTAAGAGTCCCATTAACTACCTGTGGTTAAACTTCAGCAGTGAACAAGGGCCCTTCTTAACCTCCTGCTCTTGGTGATGCCCAAGAAAAGGACCTGCCCCTGGTCACGGAGGCATCAACACTTTGGGTGGTGGCCAAAGTGGCCAATCATTATGTTTTACCTTGGAAAACTCAAGTCTCAAACCTGTGATCCAACAGGATGTAACTTTTACTTTTATAAAGGAAAATAAAATCAGCAAATTCATCTGAAAAAAGATGAACAGAATATATAAAAAATCCACTTGCTGTACTTTTGCCTTAAAAATTCCATTTTCTTTCCTTAAGAAATACCAACACCATTTTTTTTTTAAGTGAGGATAGAATTATGAGAAACATCTATTTAAAACACATTAGTATAATTATTATTATCATATCTAACTTTCATTAGAGTGTGTCATTGCTCTTGTTTTCCTTAGTGAATTGTATTGGCTGCTGCCTGGCATCCCAAAAAAATTCAAAGTGGAGGTTTTTGTTTTTTCACCAGGTCAACAAGTAATCACTACTGTAGGGCTTTAGTGTGTATTTTATTATTTTACTTTACTTTACCTCTATTTTATTTTTTAATTTTTTTTGATTTATTGTTTTATTTTGTTTTGCTTTGTTTCATTTAATATTTTCACCCCAATTTTTTTTTTTTGCACTAATGTGTCAGCCTCCAACATGTCAGCAGTGACTAAAATGACTGTCTGAACTTTTTGGCTAATACAAATAAATTGGTCTAATAAGTTGCTTAAATGGATAATTCAGCTGCACGTGACTGACTCCCCTTCACAGCTTTACAGTGTGATGCTCCATTAAAACTCCAAACTCCTCCAACAGAAAAAAAAGCTTGTTTGAAGCTATAAAAACACATCTAAAATACATGTATGCTTTTAAAGGTGGATGTCTCTGCCAATGAGACCTTTCCCCAGGCCAAGGAGCCACTGCTGCCGTTGTCCAGATCTCCAGCCTGGGCCGGTGGAGTCCAAGAGCACCGTAAGATCATTCCCAACATGGGAATCCACCTCAGCCCAGGAGCAGCCCTGCTGCTCCAGCTTTCCCATCCCACAGCTATTCCACACCATTCCCACTGCAATCCCATACCATTCCCACTGCAATCCCATGCCCTCCTTTCCATTGCTCTCCTCCCCAAGCCTGGACACACCCCAGGGGCCAGTTGGCTCCTGTGGCCGCGCAGCTGGGAGGTGTCTTCCCAAGGCTCCATCCCAGCCGTGTTTCTTCTGTGACTTCTCATGTTTGCATGGGATGAAATGAAGGAAAAGATGGGTTTAGCAGAGCGGGAGAACAGCAGAAACACCACCTGTTTCAGTTTAACAGGCTCCTTCCAAACCACTTGCCAAGAACTGGAAGTTTCTACCGCGCTTCCAAAATAAACATGTAAGCAGCAGATTGGCTTCAGGATCATCCCAAATAGCTTAACCGTGATGAAAAGCAGAGAAATGCTGGGAGAAGCCTTGTTTTAAAGGGGGAGGGTTTTAATCATTTATTTCTCAGCTACTTTTTGCCTCAGTCCTTAATAAAACCTTAACAGAAACAACACAGACCTGGAGTTGTGTTGAAAGCAAAGGAAAATAATCGTGACGGCTCCACTGGCACGTTCCTTGGGGTGAAGCCAAGAGCTGGCAGCTTCCTTAGGATAAATACCATGAGGGTTTTGTATCAGCTCCCATAACATATTTATAAAGTATCTGTATATTTATCAAATATTTGTGTTCATTAAATATAATCGACGGGTTGAATGCAACACCCAAAGCCCACTGTCCCTGCCTGTGGCCAATCACACCTGGGGGTTTTATCCCTACAAAACAACCTCACTCCCAGCAGTTTGCCTAAGAAGAGGTTTCACTGAGGTTCACTGAGGCAGTGAAAAGTCCCTTTATTTCAATCTGGTTAAGATATAAACCAAAAAATCTCAACTAGCAGACAGAAAAATCAGAGCTCCTTCTATCCTGCAGTCACCAAAAGGTCACTGGTACATGTGGGCACACTCAGATTAAATTATGAATTATTATTTTCATAGTTTTTAATTTTTGTAATTTTTCTGTAATTTAAAACTTTTAAATTTTTTAATTTTTCACTTTGCAATTTTTTTGGAGCCATTTTTTCAGTTTTTGGTAATGATGTAATTATTAAAAAAATAGAGTTCCTAAATCTGAATAAATTTTTACGTTTGCAGAAGAACTCACTGTTGATCTTATGGGATCTGAGTGGTAACTCTTGCTATAAATAGGTATGAAGACCAAGTATAATATAAAAGATTCTTTTTTTTAAATGGCAATTTTAATTTTATCAGCAAATGACTGAAGACAACACTGCACACAACTCTCAGACACGGAAATTCACCCAAAGTCGGACCTGTATATAAAGTTGCACTGTATTTTTCTTGTAATTACATAGAGCTGTGCTTGTCTTAGGAAATAATTTTTCTCTTAGAAGAATAGCTGGTGTTTTACTTTCCAAATGGAAGGATCAGTAATGACCAGCAAACAAAAATTAACATCAAGATGAGGCTCAGTGATGCTGCATTATTTGTTCCATAACAAACACAGACTTAGCTGGTGTTTTTACTGAAGCCTTTATTGTGCAATGAACTAAAAATGTATTTTCTCCACACCTGAATGTCATTTAAATAGCCTTTCCTTGATAGATGAAGGCTAAAGCCACCCCAAAAGTGCAGCTGAATTATCTGGTCTCTAATGATTCCGACACGATTACGGGATGCAGAGCAATCTCGTTAAATTTTATTCCAAAGCTTACTACACTTGTGTTTTCTCTTATTTTTCTATCAATGAAGCCCAGGAGGTTTAAGAACAATTCATTATGTATGAGACCCAACTTACAGTGCTTGACTGTTGATTAATGGCAAAGTTTGCTGTGTGTACATTTGCAACATTAGATACATACAATATGCTAACTTATTCTTCCACCCAAGCTAATTATTTACCAAAATGACTACTTGAGACTACAATTTATTAAATGCATGCATCCAGTCTCGATTTGGCCCCAAAAGACAGCCTGGAATGAAGATCTTTTACTTGATGTGACAACTTCTAGAAACAGTGTTATTAATATTGTAAATGTGGCAAATAAAGAGTTCAAATAGCCGAGTGGCTCCCTTGCATTTCTTCCCACAACTGAATCAACGAACAAAGCGGCTTTTTAGGTTTAAAATTCATGGAGAAACACATCCTGCCATAGTTCAATTTAGCTCCTTATAAATGAAGTGTCTGTGTGATGGGAGGGAGAGATTAAAAAAAGGATGAGAGCTGCAATAAACAGCAATAACCCCCCAGTTCAGGTCGGACGGCCCCGACGCTGCTGCTTTTAAGACCTATCAAGAGCAAATTGATGCACTCAAGGAAGAGCACAAGAACTCAGGACCAGTAAAACTCACTCCAGAGGTCATACAACCTGTGCAATGTTTTCTCTATTCTGTTTTTGTTATCAAAGATGCAAATTCTTATGGATCTGATCAGTCAGAAATTCTGCATCCTCTCTCTTAACCCTGGAAAAGAAAGATCCACACAAAGATTTGGGCATTGTATACAAACTCCAAATAAATAATAAAAACATATAATAAAGAAAAATAATAAATTAATATAACAGTATACTAAATCATTAAATTAATGTAAATAATCAATACATATTTCTCTTGAGTGAAATACAGAAACTATCCAAACAGCCTCATTTTTTCCCCCAACTTTGCAATTAATGATGTTAAATCTGGGGACCAAACTGGGGTTGTCCAAGCCCAAGAAGCCTGAAATGCTGCTGCCTACTTATCCTGTATGTACCAGCAAACACTTCAAAGGAGGGAGTGAGCCTCTTGTCTTCACATGCCAAGATAAGGAAAATCAATGTCAATGCCCAAAAGACTCAAGTGATAGCAGTGAAGGTCATTAAATGCTCCTCACTGCCCTGTGCCATTAAGGTTCTGATTGGAAACCCATACAGGGAGACACGGATTTCAAACGAGATCTTGCCCTGGGATGTGGTGCTGGGAGAGCACGGAGGGAGCCGAGACTTCCCGAGGAACACAAGGAACATGTCCAAGGACAACAATGCTCTGTGTGTGTGTGTGGTCTTGGCTTGTATTTCTGAACATATTTATTGTGTTTTCAGAGAAGTGAATCTCATCATGGATAAAGGTCTCTGTTAAAGCAACAGGCAGGTGGAAGGACAAACATTATGTTACGGTTCTTCAACCAGCTCAGTCTCCTGCTGTGTGTCCCAGTGCTGCAGCTCTTCATTGTCCACTCCATGCAAATCTCCTTCCCTCCATCCCAGGACGGTTTGGATCGGAAAAGACCTTAAAGATCATCTCATTCCAGCCCCTGCCATGGGCAGGGACACCTCCCACCAGCCCAGGCTGCTCCAAGCCCTGTCCAACCTGGCCTTGGACACTCCCAGGGCTGGGGCAGCCACAGCTTCTCTGGGCACCTGTGCCAGGGCCTGCTAGGAATTCCTTCCCAATATCCCATCTATCCGGCCCTCCGCAGGGAGGACATTCCCTGCATCCTGTCTCTGAAGGCCCTTGTCCAAAGTCCTCTCTTCAGCTCAATTTTAATGTTCTGCCCTTTTTCTACCTTGGTCACCACCCATCCTCCTCAGCACACCTGGTCTGGCCTATCACAGTACTTGCTGTCTGACCTCACGGCTCTACAGCAGATTTCACGGTCCCCCTCCATGCTGGTCACCAATGCCAGGACTGTTTTCTTCCTGTTTCCCACCCACATCTTTTCCAGACTAAGTCTTGTTCTCTCCAGATGTCATCCTGCACGTTTCTACCTCATCTGTGGCAGCAGAAATCATTCAGAGCAAGAAAACCTCAGTTAGTTCTGGTGCTCATCAGCACCGTGAGGTCATATTGCCTTTGTGCTCATCCCCACAAACAGCCCGGGGACCTTCCCCAGAGAGAGCCATCCCCTCCATGAATGAAACTCTTCAAAGACCTGCAGCTGGGCCCTACTGAGAGAACAAAAATACTCTGAGCATCAGAGTGGCCTCTTCATAAAAATTTCTGTTTCAAATCAGGAGATTTGGCAGCAGAATGACTGGAAAATCTCTTGAAAAGACAAAAAAACCCGATTTCTGTGTATCTTCTCATTGGAAAGGACCACCCTGTTCTAGATTGAGAATGGGGGAGATCAAGCACATGCCCCAAAGACCCTAAACAAGCAACAAATAAGCAGATGCTTCACATTAAATGCTTTAAAGCAGGAAGCAAAAGCTGAGCCAAGTTGCAAGAGGCAGCGCACTCTCGCCCGAGATGTTCGGCAACATTAAGCATAGGTGATATCATCAGTTCTAGCTGTAATTAGGTTAAAAGAAAGTCAGTTAATTTTAGCACTTACAAGAAATTGTTACAAAACATTTTTTCTTATATAAAAGAACTCTCCCATCAGACCTGCGAGGTCGGTTTTATCACAGGCAATTAACTGTGTTAGGGCTGACTGCAGGGGACCCTGAACCCACACACCACATTCCCTCTGCTCCTCACTATCTGCTCTGGTTTGGGGATTCACCACGACTCCCCAGCTCTGGGCAACTGCCACGCAGCATCACCTGGCACACACACCCACCACCTCCATCCAGAACCCTGCCCTGCAGTGGCAACCCACTTGCTAACTGGTATCTGAAGTAAAACTTACATTTTTAACCCATATCTCAGATAGATATAATCCCAATTATGCATGGATTTAAAAAAAATCCAAAACCTAAGGGAGTTAAAATACACATTCCAACCCTTCTGCTGCAAGACCCAGGGCTCTGAGCTGGTGCATGGGGACACTGAAGGACAAAAACTTAAGGCTGAATTATTGGAACTGGGCCCTGACTTTGGATGTCCACCTTGATGTGCGTCAGGGCATGAATTCCAGATGACAGTGAGCACCAAGAATTATAACCAACAGCACCTGCAGATACTCCAGCCCACTATTAAAATGAATTAAGATACAGATAAATCAGGAACCTCTTAAGAATTCAGCTCATCAGGATGTTTTTCAGAGCAAGTTCCCAGTCAGGGTGTAATGAAGTCTGTACCTCTGAGCATCTCATTTGGACCAACTCTAGCCTCTCCTGATGCCCAAAATGCAGATCTCCATCAGGGCAGAGGTTGGCCAATGACCTGACTTGAACAACTGCAGAGTGATCCAAATGTGGTGCAGTGACAGACTGGAGGGAAGGGATGGCATCCAGAGGGAACTGGACAGGCTGTGCCAACCTCACAATGCCCAGCAAGGTCCTGCTCCTGGGTTTGGGGCAAACCCAAGCACAGTGGGTGGAGAATGGACTGGGAGCAGCTCTGGGGAGAAGGACCTGGGGGTATTGGTGGATGGGAAGCTCAGTGTGACTCAACAATGTGCATGTGAAGTCCAAAAACCCACCGTGTCCTGGGAACATCCCCAGGGATGGGAGGATTCTGCCCCCCCAGGTGAGACCCCACCTGCAGAGCTGCTCCAGCCCTGGGGGGACAGCACAGGAAGGACATGGAGCTGCTGGGGTGAGTCCAAAGAAGGTCACACAGATGCTCTGAGGGCGGGAGCCCCTCTGCTCTGGAGACAGGCTGGGAGAGCTGGGGGTGTTCACCTGGAGATGAGAAGGCTCTGGGGAGACCTGAGAGCACCTCAGAAAAACTAACATATGCCAATTAAAACAGCATCATTAACAGATATACATCTCCAAAGCTTTTCTGCAGCTTTGAGATTGTCTCCCATGTGCTTTGGCAGGGTCTTTCCCAAAACAGGAACCCAACAAAGAACAGGCTTTGCCTCTTACTAATCTGACCTCAAACCCCAAAATACAACCGTAGGACAGCAGGAAGAACAAAACATACAGAGTATTTTCCTTCCTTTGACTCACTATTTGTCAGCACTCCTTGTTTACTCTTCAAAACACACCATGGTGCCTCAGATCACATCTCTGGAGCTCTGTGTAGTTACACCCCATGGTATGTGCACAACAGGCACTTTTGCACACACACATAGAGAGCCTTTCCCTGCCACAGGCCATCCCTGCACCTCCTGGATCAGGAGGAAAAGCTTTTCTCCCAGGTAACCAAGCACAAATTGGAAAACCAGCAGGGCACATCAATAAAACCAATAAAAATACTGTTACAAAAACCTGCTCTTCTAATTAACTGAAATAAGAGTCTATAAACTGTCACCTCAGAAGCAGCTTGTTAAAGGCTGAACATCGGGAACTGTAACTTAAACACACACTCCCCTGTATGGACCACCCTGGCCACACCACGTCCCTTCCTTCTCCCATCTTCCCACAAATCTCTGGATCCCAGGGGGATGCATCATCCCTGGCATCCAGGAGTTTCAGGACTTCTCTGTGCAGAGGTGCTGCCCTCGGATGTGGACCTAATGTGAACTTAAAATCACATCCAAGTCCCCTCGCAGAGCACAAAGTGGGATCTAGTGGAATTATGGCCCTGGCACTGGCACATTAGAATCACAGAGTGCTTTGAGTTGGAAGGGACCTTATAGACCATCTTGTTCTACCCCTGCCCAGGTTGCTCCAACCCCCATCCAACCTGGCCTTGGACACTTCCAAGGAAGAGGCAGCCACAGCTTTTCTGGGAAATCCATTCCAGTCCCTCCCCACCCACACAGGGAAGAATTTCTTCCCAATATCCAATCTAAATCAACCTTGCTAGAACTTAAGCCATTCCCCTTGTCCCATCCCTCCTGTCCCATCCCATTCCTACTCTGAAGCCCCACCAACATTCTGTGGTGGCAGAGCTGGCGACACTCCCAGATCATCCTTCTAAGGGAGACAGACAAAATTCCTTTCAATAACTGTTTCCAGTTGTGAAGGAATGTTTTCCCAGCTTGCCCTCTCCTCCTCTCCTTTCTCTTTTGAAGTGGAATGTGGTGCCTGGAGACTGTTCTCCTCCGAGCTTTAGGTGCATCTGCATTACAACCCCATTAGCTTGTGTACTACACTCATTAATAAATAAGCTCCCCACTTAAGTGCCTTTCTTGTAAATTGGTTTGTTCTGTTCCATATAAATAATATAAATTTCTCTTATCAAGTCTGGTAGATTTTTTTCTTTACCTATGTACAGACACTCCAGCAATTTAACCTAAGAAGGGGTTCATGTAACGCTCTTCCTCAGTGTCCCTTGTCACCAGGCTGTGTGTGTGTGGCAGCTGCCATATGTGAAATAGTTAGCATAGCAAAAAATAATGTCTTTAATAACTGGCATAAGTATATTGACCATATGTCAAAAGCAAAAGAAAAAACCCTACTAAATGGATAGTTATTGTAATTGTATTTTAAAACACTGAGGTCATATTTAATTTTGAGTCCAAGCTCTTAAAATG
>VWZD01007915.1:701546-709046 GCA_013396695.1 Sakesphorus luctuosus | reverse complement strand
GTGCTCCAAGCCCTGTCCAACCTGGCCTGGGACACTCCCAGGGCTGGGGCAGCCACAGCTTCTCTGGGCACCTGTGCCAGGGCCTGCCCACCCTCCCAGCCAGCAATTCCTTCCCAATATCCCCCCTAGCCCTGCCCTCTGGCAGTGGGAAGCCATTCCCTGTGTCCTGTCCCTCCATCCCTTGTCCCAAGTCCCTCTCTACCTTCCCTGGGGATTCCCTTCAGCCTCACCTCCAGCACTTGTCTGGTGCTCCAAGTCACCTTTCCTCAATTTAATTACTGCCAAAAATGTCCTTCTCATGGCCTGATTGTCCATGATGAAGCAAACGAATCACACATGGGGATTTTTAACTTAAAACCAGAGACAGAACAGAAATTTTACAGCTTTGTACAGTGAAGTCCTACAAACATGACGCAGAATGAAAGATGAAAATTCATCATAATTCTCTTCTGCCAGAAACACACGAGCCTGTAGGTCCACATTTTCAGTTTAACTCTTCAGCACATAAACATCATTAGTTCTGCATCTGATACAAACTACATTGCAGGCTCTGTAAGTCTGTGATTTCACCTAGAAATTCAGGGGTTTTTGTTTTTCCCACAGGTTGGCTGCATCTTGCTCATATTTGCATGACAAACAAAATTTTCCACTTCAAGTCAAGCATTTTCCATTAGATGAAAACAGTCCAATTCTAAAAATTGCTACAGTTAAAAAAAATAACATTTTATTTCCTCTGTTTCTAATTGGCATCAGAGAAACCTGGAGGGTGTCCCTTCCCATGGCAGAAGGGCTGGAACTGGATGATCTTTAAGGTCCCTTCCCACCCAATCCAGTCTGGACTTCTATGAAATCCAATAATTGATCTTTCTAGACATAAAAGAAAAGAATCTGTACTTGCACTGAACACATTTGAAGCAGGACTATTCCTCACTGAAACTAAATCTTCTAAGTCTGGGGTTAGTTCTTGTCTTTTGTAATATTTAATTTGAAAATGCTGTTTTAGCTCAGCCTGGTCTTGCAGGACAGACACTGGAGTCAAGTATGGATGCCCATGACTGGACATGGAGCATTTTGCACCGTAATTAGGTCCCAAATCTGGACAAAAATAAATGGTTCAGCTTTAAATCCCTTGCCCCTATATCAGATTGTTGCCCAGAGAGGTTGTGGACTCCCCTGTATCCCTGGGAGTGTCCAAGGCCAGGCTGGACAGGGCTTGGAGCAACCTGGGCTGGTGGGAGGTGTCCCTGCCATGGGATTTAAGGTCCCTTCCAGCCCAAACCATTCCATGATTCTCTGAATTGGAATGCTGAGGAATGTTCCCATCCTTTCTCCAAAGCAAAGATGCTGCTGTAGCAGCCACAGCCTCCCACTGGCCCAGGTGCCAATCTGAGCTTCTCTTTTTGGAGACATGTAAACCCAGAGGTATGAAGGGCTGTGAGATGGAAACCACCTCAATTTGCACCAGAGGAGGTTTAGATTGGACATGAGGAAAACCTTCTTCATGGACAGGTTGCAAAGCACTGGCACAGGGAAGTCACCATCCTTGAAAGGGTTCAAACAGACATGGAGGTGGCACTTGGGGCCATGACTTAGTGCTGAGCATGGAGGTGTCAGCTGATGGTTTGACTTGGTGATTTTGAAGGTTTTTCTCCAACCTGAACAATTCCATGAGGAAAACCAAGAGGTGCAGGCAGTGCATGACCTGGGCATTGTGCATCACCACAAATCCATAAATAAACCCATTATTATTTGCCCTGAAAGGCTCTCCCTGCCTTTTTCCCTCTGAGCAGGACAAACCTCGTTTCACTCCCTGATCAGACTATTCTTGCTGTTCTTGATTGAGCCTAAACCCGTGGTTGGTAATTGCTACTTTGAACATGCTAATAACAAAACCTAACTCTTCTTTATGCTCCAACATTTTTCTGCATTAAGTGTGAATTTTTATAGCATTTTTTCCCAACAAGACGTCTCGCTTGTAAATAACACAACATTAAGTGTCATGATATAATTGATTTTCTAATGAGGTTTTCAAAAAGCATTATATTTTTGCTTGTCAGGAAATCTTTACAACAGAAATAAGTCCTTCCATATGCATTCCTTATAAACTCAACTTTTTATTCCTGCAGTGGAGTTGAGGAGGATTAAATCACATGGATTTGCCATAAAATAATGTATTGCACCAGATATTTTTATGGTTGTCCACATTTGCCTGTTGCACTGGGAGACTGTGTGGAAAACTATCCTGGAGTGTGCCTGGGATGGGGGATAACCTCAGCCTGGGATGGGCAAACCCAACAACAGAACTGATGGCTGGACTTGATGATCTTAAAGGTCCTTTCCTACCCTAATGTTTCTAGAGGTACAAAGGACACTGAGGTGAATCTGGTGTAGCAAAAAAGGTGTTGAGGTAGATACAACTCCCAAAAGAATCAATCTGGTCCTCTAGAAAATAAAATGTCCAAGTTCTGATAATCTGGAAAATGTTGGGGGTGGTGTCTGATGCGAGCAAGTCTTTGGTGTACTGACTGCTTTTAGTCCTTTAAGTAATTATTAATAATATGTATATTATTACGGTTTAGTGGGCATGGTGGTATTTGGTTGAAGGTTGGACTTGATGAACTTGAGGTCCTTTCCAACCTTAAGGATTCTATTCTATGATTCTGTGGGAACTGTTGGATCCTTTCAGTTGCCCACAGGGGTTAAGAGACAATGAGTAGATGCCTCCCTGCAAAACATAAATAGCTAAATGATAAATAAAAAACAGTGAAAATTGTGCTTATGCTGAAGGAAATGTTAATTTTTAAGTCTAAAAGATATAGAAATTAATACTTTTAAGGAGTGTTGATTTCAAATTCTATTGAAAAAAGGAAATGCTCCGGAAGCATCCATGGGTCCCACCATTGGTGCTGACTCCTCAGCAGAGCTGAGTCTGCTCAAGGACCCTGGTGAGTCTCCCCCAAAGCCTGAGTGCCCCAGGACAGGTTTAAACACCAGTAACAGAATATCTGGGGTTTATCTGTTTTTGAATATTTAGTTTAAAAATCATGTTTCAGCTCAGTCCAGACTTGAGGGCAGAAAATAAAGAGTGGAACACTGGACACACACCACTGGATGCCAAATATTTTGCCTCTCAGCATCTCAGTTAATCCCAAATCTGGATAACTAAATGTAGCTCAGCTCTATGTCCTCTACAAAATTAAAACTATGTAATTTCTTCTAAATATTTTATCCAAGTCATCTCCTTTTTGAAGCAATCTGTGTCTGCCTTAAGAAAAGAAACCTGATACTTCTTGCAGGTTCAGGACTCACCTTCTATTGGCAGCTGAAAAGAAAGCAGGAAGATACACAGAGTGATAGATATAGATATATATATACAGAGAGAGAGAAATGGGGTAAATAAAAAAATATTTCTAAAATATCCTAATAAAGTGGCACAAAGCATCTTGCTCCTGACTCCGCGAGACAGTCTCAGCATCCACAGCCAAGAGGAAATATGATTTATAGCCCTGAATTACTGCCAGGCAGCCTCACTTGTAGCTCCCCCTTCACCACTCCAGAGCGATGCATTATTGATAAGAGGGACAAACACACACTTAAGCTTGGATTTGCAATTTAGCACAGGATTTATAAAAGGACCAAACAAGATGGTTGATGGGACTGAAGAGCACCACAATATTTGGTTGGATTATCAACCTGCCACTGGCAAAAACCTGCTGAGAAGGGGTGGGGAAAATCCCCGCAGAGCTGTTGGGAAGCTGTTCCATGAGGATCACAATTAATACATTAATAGAGTCATTAAATTTGATGCCTACTGATCCACATCCAGTCCCAGGGCTGAGTGTCCACAAAGGCTGTCCCCACCCATGTCCCCAAAGAGGATTGATGCTCCAGGCTCTCCTGCTCATGGACAGCCCCATGCCTGGGGTTTGGAGGAATATAATCATGTTCCTTGCCCTTGGTCAAACCGGGCTGAGACCATCCATCAAACTCAAAAGTAACTGGAAAAAAGGAAACGAGAAGGACCCAACAGCACGGTCACATCAGCCTTAATTCCACAGGAAGCCAGAGAGGAAAAAAAAGGAAAGCAAAAGGCTGCTGTGCACTGGGAGAAGCTTTGCCTCTATGGAAAAACAACTACCCCACCTTCTGCAATGCACAATCCCTTCCTCTGCCTCATCCAGGGTCCCTCCAGTGCCATGGGAGGCTTAGGCTGGATATTAGGAAAAATTCCTTCCCTGAAAGGGCTGTCCAGCCCTGGCACAGCTGCCCAGGGCAGGGGTGGAGTCCCCATCCCTGGAGGGGTTTAAAAGTCATGTGAATGTGCCACTTGGGGACATGGTCAGTGGTGGCCTTGGCAGTGCTGGAGTGGTTGAACTCAATGGTCTTGGAGGGCTTCTCCAGGCTGAATGATTCCATGATTCTATATCCTGGCCCATTTCTGCTGCATCCTTAGCAGCCATTCATTAGCTGGTGTGGTCACTGCAGCACCCCTGGCAGGACCACCACTGTCCCCTCTCCATCTGTCCTTCCACCTCCAACCTCTGGCTCCATACTAAGCCCATGGACACTTTCATCTTGAGGTATCAGACAGCCCCAAGGTGAGGCACAGTGGGGTTTGCCAGGCGGTGCCAGCCTTTCCTGTCAGTCCAGTGAAGGTGGCAACATCCCAAGGGCACAAACACACTTAGGAATAGTGACAGAGGCACAGAGGGGTACAAAGACAAGGGCAAACAACGCTCCAAACCCTGGCTGTGACTGCACTAGAGCCTGGGTTTCCTCAGATGGATCCACACCAGTGCTGGATTTCTGCACAACTCTCCTCCTACATAACAAAATAAACCTAGAAATAAATAAATATAAGCCATAATAAAACAAAACAAATCCAGAAGTTAAAAAAATGAAATAAATCTAGAAATCTCCTGGTCACTGACACCAGCCTGAGCCCCCTCTCCAGCACACTCCACCTTGCTGGGTGCCAGGGGTGATGCCCATCCCACATCCTCCGAAGGATCCCACCGTGCCCCACCGCTCAGACACTGCCCCCTCTCCTCTCCCCAGCACTCCTGATTTTCACCACTGATGGGACTGGCACCCCCAGGCCCCTCTCCTCTCTCCCCAGGGCAGCTCTGCTCCCCCTCGTGCTCTTCGGGGTCGATGCCCCAGGGGAGGGCTGTGCTGTCAGAGCTGCCTCCCTACCCACTGTAGTGGAACCCCCGGGCACCTCCGCCGGGGCTCCTGCCCTGCGCCGCATACGAACATCCCCCGCACAGGGCATGGGGACACAGGGGGACAGAGGCAGCAGGAAAGGGCTGCCTTCCTTTTTGTGGGTTTGTTTTATTTTTGCCTTGCCTTAGTAATCTTCATAGAAGTTTGTTTTTTCATCTGTCTCGCTTTAAACAGCCTTTTTATTGTGGGAGTCTCAGGTTGGTGGTATGGCAGGTTTTTCCTTGTGTATCCCTCGCTCTGACTCTTCTTCTTAGATGGATGATAATGTCTGCAAGCTAAAATAGTGTTGCTTTCATTTTTTGTAGGGTGTTTTTTTAATTTCTTTTTCTAGCTTGTTGCCTTTTGGTTTGATTTTTGTTGTTTTTTTCATTGCGCCGAACGCTCTTCATCCTCTTCCTTATTGAATACACCTGGTTTTCCAATTTTTAGTTAAATTCAAAACAGTCCTTATTTTCTCTTTCTAAATCAGCTTTTTCCCAGGTCTCATGCAAAACTGACCATGGGAAGAGCCTTGTGCGGGACCCGAAGGTTGTGGGGAGGCAGATGCTCCCCAGCCCTGCTGCCTGCTCCCAGCCCCATGGATCCCATGTCCTGCACACATCCTCTCCTGGCAACCAGCTCCCTATTTCCCTTTACTTAAAAGAAAAGTGATTAAAATAAAAAAATAATTATTTAAAAATCAGTCATCACTTTACACAATTAGCAATATTGCTCTTAATCAAAACATTGATTTAATTCCAGACCCGAAGAGGCGCCGCAGGAGGAACCTCCTGCTCATTCCTCTCACATACAATATGTTCCATATAGATTATTGCAATGGAAAATATTTCCTCAGATGAGACTATTTGCTACCAACTATTTGCTGCCAACTATTTATGTGCCAGTGGATCCGACAGCCCACGGTAATCAACGTCACACCATTTAGCCTAACGGGGCAATAAAAACATCATCCTGGTTGCATTTACCTCTGGTGTTTGAGTGTTTCTTTGAAATACTTTCTGTCAGATTAAATGTGATCAAAATGAGCCTTTTATCCTGCTATTTTTTTTTTATTTTACTTCTAAAACCCCACCCTCTGGCACACCACAACACCCCCCCAAAATCAGCTCAATCATTTTAATCCAGTCGCGGGCGGCGGATTGATGGTTCACGGAGGTTTGATAAAAATAAACACTTAAAAGAAAAATCGAGGCCATTAAACATGATGCCTTATCTCAGGGGTAGCCAACCTTTTAGGATCTGGGGACTATCTGACATGGTTTCAAGGGCTGCATGCACATGCTGTCCTGAATCCAGCCCCTGGGGATCCCGTGGCCAAGCAAACTTTGCAAACAAGCCATCCAGGCACTGCAAAGAAAAGAAGACGGGTATGCAGGGGCGAAAATTCGTAAAGATACGTGTCTGGAAACACTTCACAAAGCCTATAAAGGGCAGATAAGCAGAACAGAAAGGAAATGTTTCAGAATTCCAAGGAATTCAAGCAATGATCATGCAAGCAGCCCTTGGATATCTGCAGTTAATTCTGGTGCTGGAGGGCACCCACACGTGAGCAGCCCCTCAGCCAGCCCTGGTCTGCTCTCTGCAGAGCCATCAGCACGTTTTTGTGAGCAGTGTGAAAGAACATCAATGGTTATCTCATTTTCACAACGTGAATGTCACTGTTTATTTTCTTCTCATCACCTGTAAGAGACAAAAGATGTTTCGTGGAGGAGCAAATGCCCACACTTGCCTCTGATCTGCCTGAGAGGGGAGATGGCACATGAGTTAAATGGGTAAAAAACACAGGATAACCTTTTATTCCCAAAAAAAAAAAAAGGCAAAAGTATTACTTAGGTCACACAGTGAGCAAGACTTTGGGCAGGTATCAATGTAGGACTTGCACTTACGAGTCACCAGCTACAAAGGGCTGAAGGACTGGGCTTAACAGAGGACTCAGGCTGGGTTTTGAGGAGCTTGGGATGTTCCAGACACAGGTGCAGCTTCAAAAACATGTCTGGAATGGCAGGGGGAGAGGAAGGGCTTGTGACCACCCTTGGAGGGACAACAGAATGAGGTGTGATGGGCAGGATTCGGTCCATGACTGAAACCAGTAATTTTGGGCAAGGCCATACTGTTCACTGAAAAAAACCCACAAAAATACCTATAAAAAGAGGAAAGAGCCAGTTTGATCTGTATCAAGTACAGGTTAGAGCCACCTGAACACAAAAGGTGCAAAACCCACTTGTTCTTTACAAAAAACAACCTTGGGGGTGAATAACTGAGGCACCACCTTGA
>VWZD01007915.1:681546-699046 GCA_013396695.1 Sakesphorus luctuosus | reverse complement strand
CACACAGACCACAGACCAGACCTTGGGGTTGAATTCCCCCAATATTCCTGTTTAACAAGACCAAAGAAGGGAAAATCTCTGGTTTTTTTCAAGTAGGATCTACAGGAATCCAGTTTGTAAATATGAAGGCAAACCTCAGGTGAAACCCTCACTTTTCTGTGAGCCCTGTAGGCGCAGAACAGAGGAAGAAGGCAGGGATTCATTCAGAGCAGCACCAGGGGCACCAGCACACATCACAGAATCCCAGAATGGTTTGGGTTGGAAGGGATCTGAAAGCCCACCCAGTGCCATCCCTGCCATGGGCAGGGACACCCCCCACCAGCCCAGGCTGCTCCAAGCCCTGTCCAACCTGGCCTTGGACTCTCCCAGGGATGGGGCAGCCACAGCTTCTCTGGTCAATGAATTTCAGCACCTCCCCACCCTCCCAGCCAGCAATTCCTTCCCAATATCCCATCTATCCCTGCCCTCTGGCAGTGGGAAGCCATTCCCTGTGCCCTGTCCCTCCATCCCCTGTCCCCAGTCCCTCTCCAGCTCTCCTGGAGCCCCTTTAGGCCCTGGAGGGGGCTCTCAGGTGTCCCCAGAGCTTTCTCTTCTCCAGGTGACACCCCCACAGCTCTCCCAGTCTGGCTCCAGAGCTTTGCTGATAAAGTGAGAGGATTTCCAGTTCAATCCCACTGATGCTTCTGCAGGGGTTCAGACAGCAGTGGGTCTCAGCCTGGCAAGAGTGGATGGAGTGGGAATTTTTTTTAAGTCTTTTCTTATACTGTGCTGTTTAACAAGACAACCCTGAAAGAAAATAAAACATCTGCCAGAGTCCCCACCAGCCACCACGCTGTTTCACCCATCTTACTCCTCCATCTCCTCCACACAGTTCCCTCCTCCAGCAGCACATTGTCCACTGCCTTTTATCACAAAATTGTAAGACTAATGGAAAACAAGCTGTTTTCTTGGCCTTCATTAGAGCAAATAAGATAAAGCAGTCAGCTGGTGAGGCTCCTTCGTTTTATCATTGCTCTTGTTTGAGTGTTGACAATCTCTGTGGGGTTATTCCGTTTGCCTATTGCAAAATAAATCATATTTGAAGTTATCACTTCTAGGTCAGGTTTTAATTTGCTGGACTTCATTTGGGAAAAAGAAAACATGTGTTTTCTGCCTCAAACATTTGCAATGCAATAATTAACAGGGTGCCAATATTCCAGTCCTAATGACTGTCTAATCTTAGTGGTGCGTGTATGGAGGATTTTAATATTTCATCATGTTTTATTTCAATTGCACCAGAGTGAAGCTGCAGTTGCGTTTCTCCACAGATTAAATTGTTTTAAATCACTGAAGTAAAAATATTACTTCATTTCTCTGTCTTTTTCTTGACAATGCAAAATTAAAAGAGTCACTCATTTTTAAAGATCTGTGGGGAAAAAAATGTTCTCTCCAGTTTTGCTTCCTAAGGCAGGATCTTGGCTGAGTCTCCACGTTCCCAGCAGCAGGGATGGTCCCAGGGCAGGTTTGAGCCTCTCCAGGGGAAATTCCCAACCTCACCCCTCTCTTCTCTGGGTAAAGTTGAATAAATTTCATGGAGAGTTCAGAGCCTCTTCCAGTGCCCAAAGAGGCTCCAGGAGAGCTGGAGAGGACAAGGGGACAAGGGATGGAGGGACAAGGGATGGAGGGACAGGACACAGGGAATGGCTTCCCACTGCCAGAGGGCAGGGATAGGTGGGATATTGGGAAGGAATTGCTGGCTGGGAGGGTGGGCAGGCCCTGGCACAGGTTGGGCAGAGAAGCTGTGGCTGCCCCATCCCTGGGAGTGTCCCAGGCCAGGTTGGACAGGGCTTGGAGCAGCCTGGGCTGGTGGGAGGTGGCCCTGCCCATGGCAGGGGTGGGATGGGATGGGCTTTCAGATCCTTTCCAGCCCAAACCACTCCAGGATTCTGAGAAATCCCTGTGAAGACCCCCAAGGTCCTCCTTGAGGTCCATCGCTGCAGCAGTACCAAGGCTTGGACTGGGACCACCCCCAGCCAAATTATGGCCAGGAGATGTGGCCGAGGCACGTGGAGCCACAGCAACCCAGAGCATCCCTGAAAGCAGGTTAGTTCAAAGGAAGGTTCTCCTGCATAATACGGAAAACCCTTTACACAAGGGGTGCAGAGGAGCCCTAATTCCTCTTCTTGTAAATCTTTACCCTTCAAGGACAGAGAACTGACACCACAGCTCCCTGACAAACATGGTTTAACATGTGTTAAAGCACTTCAGAACAACACAGCTGGCTGCCTCCTGTAGGTCCCCAAACAGGTACCAGCCCCACGCTGCAAACCTCTGAGCTGCACAACAACACACCTTTGCACCCATGGATTGCAAGCTCTGTATGGAAAACCATGTTACTGCATAATGAAGCTTATTACTAGAAGTATTTAATATTCATAATGGTTTAGTAAGTAGGAAATTCTCATTAAAATAAGAGTGGTGTTTGCCCCACTGATTGTGATGAGTCTTCACTGAGGAGAACCACACACGGCAACACTGTTGTGGTGTCTTGGCTCTTGCTGGGGCTCTTACTGTGATAAAAACACAAAACATCGTAAGGGACACCCAGTTTAATTATTTAAGCACATATTTACTCAAACATATGCACAGAGTCGCTGTCTTGTGCCATAAAACACTGGAGGAAACTGCAGCCCTGGAGCTGCTGGGGCAAGACACAAGTTTTGCTGCACAAACGGAAAGGAAACTGTTTTTAAAGAATAATATAAGCAATTTTGCACTGAAATATTTATGGCTTTATTTATGGTAAAATCTAAATGATAACTGACATGAATAGCATACAGGATGGGCAACTAAGCATAAATATTCCCCTTTTTTTTCCTTGCAGTTTCTTAAGACAATCAGACTGCACCAGTATGACCAGTATGGCCTAACTGGGACAATGCATCAGCTACACCACCCTGGAGATGCCTCCCAAAACTGCTCCCAGATACAGCTGAAGAAGCTGGTATGAAATAATCAGAAATCAAAATTGTGTTGATGAATTAAAAGAAACAGCCCAACCCAGCAGGACAGGAGAGTCATGAGCAAGTGCAGATCACAACCAGTAGGAATGGAAAAATCAATATATACTCAGAAAATAGTTCAGAGAGTCCTTTCCAGCCTCGTGATTGCTGTTGCTTTGCAATAGTTGTACTTACTATCAATGAGGCAGGATATGAACCTGATCAAACTGACATAAAACTGAGGAGCTGCTCACATGGGTTGCTCTGAGCCAACCACTCAGGGGCAGTGCCCACAGCAGGGGGACCCTCACCAGCTCCAGGCTGATTCCAGGGGCAGAAACACTCAGGTCTGCCAGTCCCAGGGGCTGATTGCCCAAGGGATCAACAACTGCACCCAGCACAGAAGGGCAAAGTCACCCAAACCCTCCAAACCACACCTCAATTTCTTCCAGCCTCAACGGGCACTTTAGAAAACCCAAACTGCCAAAATACACAGTAGATTTACAGCTGTAAAAATAGTTGGGAATAATTCTAGCACAGGATTTTGCATCACACGTTGGTGGCATAAAATGGCCAGGATGAAATTTAATTTATACCCATCAGCCCGGGGTGAAGGGGCACAAACAGAACCTGATGTGGCACATTCTGTTTTACTGTGCAATGTACTTTAAAATCTGTATGAACAGATCTGTGTAGCTGACAGAAGGGAGCCAAGTCCCTAAATTAAGATTAAAAATGGTGTTTATTTATACATGTATATATATAGTTCTGCACATTGAGCTCCTTCAACCATTCACGTTCCCTGAAAGAATCTCTCAATTGGTACTGATCACAACTGTTAAACCTTCCAAAAGAGCAAACATAATTATCACAAATAAACCCAAATAAACCTTAGTGGTGCCCCAGGAATTTCTACTGAGACCAGCCTCCAATTCCTAATTGCTGGTGTAACAGTTCAGTGGAAGAGGATAAAGCAGTGAAGAGTTAGTGACCATCTCTGACAGCTCCTGGAGCACAGACGAGATCCCAGAGGATTTACCAAGCCGGGGGAAAAGGAGACAGGAAGAAATTATAGACCAGTCAAACTTTGATATTGGGAGAGATAATGGAACAAATTATTAAAATATTTATAAGCATCTCAGGTTCATAAGGTTATAAAGCACCAAACAAATCTAATCTTTTTCTTTGACAAGATAATTGGCCTCGTGGATAAGGGGGGGGCAGCGTAGGGGAAATATATACTGACTTTATCAAGATTTTTATATACCTTTGCTGATGGCACTCTCATAAAACAGAGGGAAATAGAGTTTACATTAACAGAGTCTAAGGTGGACAGCAAGAAAAGTTTTAAAAATTGAAGCTGAGTGTTTTCTGTGTGGTTACAAGGGTGACAGGAACCTCAGAGTGAAACAGTTCTCAGCAGTAGTATGAGCTGAAAATCCCAATTTTTGTGTTTTAATGCCAGTAAAATGAACTTCAAATACCAGCTGTCAACTGGGAGGGCATTATACCTCCAGAATTTGCTGTGTTTGGTTAAGCTTGAATTGATTGGAAAGTATCCTTGTAAATCCAGTGCACAACACGCTGGGATATGGACCAAGCAGCTTGTGTGAAACAATCAGAAATCAAAATTATTTTGATGAATTTAGAGAAATAGTCCAAATTAGCAAGACAGGAGAGCCGTGATCAAGTGCAGAACACAATCCTTAGGAATGAAAAAAATCAATTATCCACCCAGAAATTTTCAGAGTGTCTCTTCTAGTCTCACCTGTGCTGTGACTGTTGTTGGTTTTAAGACTTTTACTTACTCATAATTAGGTAGAATATGGATGTGATAACACTGATGATAAATCATTAGAGATCACAATGAGTTAGAAAATCATTATCTGGAAGATTAAATACTGGCCTCACAGACAGCACGGCAACATACCCAGGCTGCAGAAAAAAATAGTTCTAAAATTTTCTCACAACAGCCTCAAAATGCAGGCAAGTATCTTCTACACAAGCACTACCAGGAATCTTAGAGATAATCCATCTGAAATCACTGCCCACCAACGAGGCAATCCCTGAAATATTGCACCTCATTTCACATCCAAAAAATGAGGATGGATTTCTGAAGCCATAATTAAAATCCTCATTAAAACAATATCAGTTTTGGAGGAAATGATTCAAGGAAGCAAAGAACAACAAAGCAAAGAGACCTGGTACGACCTTGTCCAGCAAGCACCTGAAGGCCATGACCAAGGTTGGGAATGGGGACCCATCAGGGCTGTGAAGGGAATGTCTGTGGGCACAGGGGGGATTGTTGGGTGTCTGTGCAGGGCCAAGGGCTGGATCTGATGGTCCCTGGGGGGTCCCTTCCAACCCAGAATTTTAAGGAAATAGGCTAAAAAAAATAAAATAACTGTACAACAAGACCTTCTCTCCACCAGGTCTGGGTTTGTTTATGAACTCAGGACTTCAGAAATGCTTTGCTCAGACTGCTGAAGTTGAAACCTGTCCTAAGTTGCTTCTTGGGTAAGAACAATGAAGAGAATGAGTTTGCATTTGGAAGAAGAGGAAAGTGAAACAACCCTTGGTTTTACACTAATCTGCCTTAAATCATGGTGAGAACTGTAGGAACTCTTTCCTCCAACCTATGGTTTAGAAGAGACAAGTTTCTTTAGGCCCTGAAGAAAAACCAGCAAATTTGTGACAAAATGCTGCAGTTTTGGCAATGCAGTGAAGGTATTTGACTTGAATCCATGCCATGGTGTATTCAGAGAATCACAGAAGAGTTTGAATTGGAAGGGACCTTAAAGGACATCCTATTCTACCCCCTGCCATGGGCAGGGACACCTCCCACCAGCCCAGGCTGCTCCAAGCCCTGTCCAACCTGGCCTGGGACACTCCCAGGGCTGGGGCAGTCACAGCTTCTCTGCCCAACCTGTGCCAGGGCCTGCCCACCCTCCCAGCCAGCAATTCCTTCCCAATATCCCCTCTGGCAGTGGGAAGCCATTCCCTGTGTCCTGTCCCTCCATGCCTTGTCCCAAGTCCCTCTCCAGCTTTCCTGGAGCCCCTTCAGGTACATAAAGACTCCATTTTTATGGCTGTGTGGATACAGCAACTTTCCTTTGGCAAACAACGTTTAAGTGTCGCTGCCAAACTCCACTGTAATAAAAATGTGTTTATTTGTGCCATGCCCGAGCCAGAGCAGCACGGGGGGTGATGGGGCATCCCCTCACCCCGGGCTGTGCTCTGAGCTCTGGACACTCCCTCTACCCCACACCAGCTAAATTAATTAATTAAAACACATCTATGCAAATCACAGGGCTGAAGAGCTTCTAAAATACAGCAACTCCCACACTCTCCTGTCCACAGTGCCCGCAACCACAGCAGATTCTTTATATATAGAAAAGAGGGAAAGTTGGGATAATGAGGGGTGTTTGTCTTGAGACTCCACAATATATTCTTATTTAAAATAATTTACAGCTTGAAATGGTCATTAGAGAAAAATAAATGGCTGGCTTTAATTACAAACTCTGAGGTACAACCATCAGCCTGGCCAAGAGCAGAGAAGCAGCGACATCAACACAGACCTGCCCAGGTAATGGAGTAATTCACAGGGACACATTACACTTCATGAGAGCACTTTATTTAGTAATGGAGATCTACTGGTCTCTTCGTGGATCATATTAGCTTGGCTCAGGAGCAGCTCCTCTGCTCTATCAACCATGTTTTTCCACATGCCAGGAAATATTTTTCCTTTACGTGGTCCATACTTGCACTTTATGTTTAATATTGAACAGCCCAGTAAATCCCCGCTGCAAACCTAAGGGGTTTACCGTGTGCTCAGAGAAGGCAGATAAACAGGGGAACAGATTCATTTCATGGGCCCAATGGTTTGGGTAAGATCCGGAAGAGCCAGAAGGGCTGACTGGAGATGCTGATGTGGTGGGAGAAGGTGGGCACCTCTCTACAGCCAGTCCAACATCCATATGGTGTGGTTACAGAGCCAGGGATTGGCAATGAACCACAGAATCCCAGAATCCCAGACTGGTTTGGGTTGGAGGAGACCTTAAAGCCCACCCAGTGCCACCCCTGCCATGGGCAGGGACACCTCCCACCAGCCCAGGGTGCTTCAAACCCCATCCAACCTTGAACACTCCTATTTAGTAAGGGGGCATTATTTAAAGGCTGGATTTCTTTGAGTTGTTAAATGTTCTTTTTAAGGCTGGTTATTATTCTCCAGATGTAGAGGCTTCAGTATCTTCTTAAAAAATAGAAAACTGGGACAAATACCTGAAAACACACAAACAACACCATGTGCTGACAATCTATCTATCACACATATCGTGTCTCTGCCCATGGCACAGAGGTTCAACTACATGATTTTTAAGGTCTCTTCCAACCAAAGATCTTCTCTAATTCTCTCTGTATTACTGAAATGTGCTCTCTGGGGCACCCTGAAGAGGAGCTTGGCAGGTTGGTGGTGGTGCCAAGTGCTCCTCCTGCCGTCCCCACGGGGTCCAACCACGCTTTGGGCAGCGAAGGATCCATCACTCACCCCAAACCTCCTGCCAGGAAATCCACTTAGTGGCAGCCTGAAAGGTCACCTGAGCCACCCAACTTCCATCCCCACTGAAAGCCATCTCAGGAGGCTTTACAAATATTTGGAGTCCGAATCTCCAAACAGGATTTGTCCAAACAGCACAAAGCAAAGCGCACCCAAAGAAAGCCCCTCTATAAACAGCCTGCCAGGGAAAAAAAATGTTTACTTTCTTTGCTGCATGTGAGAGGGAGGTAAAACCTAAACAAACTTTCACCACCAGCTGAGTTTACATATTTAAACTTGGATGGTGCCAAAGTTGCAGCCGAACTGGCACCGGAAAACCTAACAAAAAAAGTCATATATTGACAAAACACACAGTCATAATAAAACCACATCCAGTTAATAACTTTGAGAACTAATGTTAACTCCTAGCACAATAGAAAAGTCTCCTTAAACACAATAAAGCAGTGATATAATTTACTCTCAGCTCCTTTTCAAAACATTACTCTCTGCCCACAATCACATTCAGATTACAAAATTCCTTTTGTAGTTTTCTCCTAGCTGTGGGAATAAAATAAACCACTTAGATGACAGTAAAGTGTCTGTAAAATATATAACAGCAATAACTCCTGGTGGAAATGCAGGAGATATTTATACACGAGCCAAAGCAGGGAGCACAGTTAGTGCCAGGGGAGGGGGCAGAGAGGGCTCTGCTGGGTGAGGTCCTGGGGCCACAATGCCCGTCCCCAGCTCCAGCCTGGCACCCAACACGAGGTGACAAGTGCTGGGGAAGCCACCCAGCCCCATGGCACTACCACACAGCCGGTGCAGGAAGAGGACAAACTGCTCCTTGGCAGCTTGGGAGCAGAGCTGGGGTGAGAATAGGATGGACTTGGCAGTGGCCAGAAATAAAATGCCTTAATTAATAATTTATTTCATGGAATCACAGAAGAATTAAGGATGGAAAAGCCCTCCAAGCCCAACCTGTGCCTGGTCCCCACCTTGTCACTCAGCCCAGAGCACTGAGTGCCACCATGACCATGACCATGACTACACAGTAAGACACGTTGAGACCATAAAAAATGTGAACAATGATCCCTTTAGTCCTCACTTGTCCTTTATGTAAGAAGTCATGGAGAAACAGAGAAGGCAAAGTCTCCCAAGACTCCACCTCTAGAAGTTCTCTCATGGCAGGAGCTGGGAAAAGCAGCTTTTGCCCATATTTCTCTGCCATCCAGTACCACAACTCAGTGACTGAATCAGAGCAGAAACACTTTCATAGAGCAAAGGGACATCACTTATTTTACGTTCAGTGGTTGCACCAGTGCCAAGGGGATGGGTCAGGACCAAAATATGAGGCAGCATTTCCCCATGGCAGATCCTGCCCACCTTCAGCCCACAGAACCAACTTATTAACTCCTCCCACCAGCACCATCTGTGCAGCTGGAGAGCAGAGCCAAGCCCGGCTCACCAGCTCTACACGAATTTGGAGGGTTCTGAACACAGAACAAATGCATTAATTTGGATATATCAGAAGTGACATCAAATCTGAGGTCAGCCCATGTAAATCCAAGGCCCCAGTGCCCGGAGCCTTGGACAGCCACATTAGTATGTGTGTTAGGGGGAATGTACTGGGGACAGCTTTGCAGTGTGTTGGAATTTGTTCTCACAGAATTTAACTGAGTGCTGAATTCCTCGATGAAAGAAATTAAGCTTCCAGATCAAAAGTGACACTTTTAAAGCTGAAAAAAGAAAATATTGTTTTATCTTCTACTGCAGAGCTCAACCTCCTGCAGAATCAATGGCCTTTGCTTTTGTTTAGGGCTTTTCTTGTTGGTTTAGCTTTGAGTGTTGGTCTTTAAATGTGTTTGCAAACATCCATTTCAATGTGAAATTCACAGGGTCAATGAAAAACTTGTCAAAGTACAGAATCCCACACTGGTTTGGATGGGAAGGGACCCCAAAGCCCACCCCAGTGCCACCCCCTGCCATGTCAGGGACACCTCCCACCAGCCCAGGCTGCTCCAAGCCCTGTCCAACCTGGCCTGGGACACTCCCAGGGCTGGGGCAGCCACAGCTTCTCTGCCCAACCTGTGCCAGGGCCTGCCCACCCTCCCAGCCAGGAATTCCTTCCAAAAATGCCCTCTAACTCTGCCTTCTAGCACTGGGAACCCATTCCCCTTGTCCTGTCACTTCATGCCCCTCTTGGAAGTCCCTTCATTCTGTCTGTTCCTTGAAAAGGTTAATTTAAGACACACATATTCTATACATAACCAGCCCGATAAACAGATTTTCTTGAAGCAACCTGTGCTGGTGGGAGGTGTCCCTGCCCACAGCAGAGGGTTGGAACGAGATGGTCTTTAAGGTCCCCCCCAACCCAAACCACTCTGATTTGTAAGAACTTTCAATAGGTAAAAGGTCTGCAAGGCAACACATGGCAAAGTCTGCTGTTCCTCAGACAATGGCCACATACCCCCCAGAACCCCTGTGTTTTTCCCCATCCTACAGATAACCTGTCCTGGAAGGTGATGAGGAGCAGGAAGGGTTGGAGAAGGCCTGTTTGCAGTGCTCCAAGGGGAAATTCCAGCTAACAGGGACTGGAGCTGTGGATACAACCCTGGGTACAAAGGGCCCTGAGCAGCCCTAAGTCTGGCAGCCAAATGCAAATAGTACAGGAGTAACTTCAGCCCCCGCAGAATTTACACCTTCAAAATGTTCTACCCCAAGTTTTCTGTGGCCAAGAATTCTCATTTTTGGGCATAACAACACCTCAGAACAACGTGTGGCCACAGAAATGGTGCAAGCTGCTGGTTGAAAACACAATGCACTAATTAAAGCTGAGGGTGATGGACATTTTTAAGTGGAGCAGAATTAGGTGCCTCCCAAGTCTTGATGTCTTTTACAACCTGCAAAAATTATTTTCTTCAACTTCTTCTGGACGTTGTTTTTTAAGTTGTTTTACTGCATATTAAACCACCAGGCTCTGGAACCACACATGGGCTTTCTGCATAAAATATCACCTTATCTTTGTATAAGCAAACTATTTTAATTCCCCAGAGCTATTTAGGTAACCACTTGCTGTGACCTCTGAATTCTTATCCTGAATTATATTTTTATGTGCTATATAAAGGTACTGTTATGTTACTGTTTTGATTCCAGGTGCCAAAAAGGACAAGTTTATTGCCAACTGCTCGCACTGTGTCTTTTTCTTTTTTTTTTTTTTTGTTTTAAAGACTTAACTAACCCAGCAGTTGAATTTGTTTTTAATTCACACCTGAACAGTTTATGAGGAAAATCACATCTACTATGAAGAAAAAAATAAACAAATCTGTAATATTTTGGGGGAAAAATCAACAGTCAAGTGTGTCACCTTGGTGGCATGACTGGAAGGAACTGTATTAGCACAAAAGTGCTCTTCTTGGGGTTACACTTCATTCTCCATCCCAAAAGTGGAGGCAAAAGCATAATCATAAAATCATAGGCTGGTTTGGGTTGGAAGGGACCTGAAAGACAAACACTATTTGCACAGACAATGAAATGATCCTTCAGTTACTCAAAGGGTCTTAAAGAGAAGCTCTTCACAAGATCCACACAATGTCTGAGAGAGATGTGGAAAAAGAAAGGGATAAGTGCTTTAGATGTAAGGAATATCCAGAAAATACATAAATAAATAAACAAATAAATACAATAACAACAACTACAATAATTGCAATAATGATGATGCCCTTAAAACACTTCAAATGACATGTTTCCTAAAGGATTCAGAAATTTAAATGGAACCAGAACTACGTATGGAGATGGAGTCCCTACATTCCTGACAGTCAGTAGATTTCGACTGGATATTGGAAAGGAATTCTTCGCTGGGAGGGTGGGCAGGCCAGAGAAGCTGTGGCTGCCCCATCCCTGGGAGTGTCCCAGGCCAGACTGGACAGGGCTTGGAGCAGCCTGGGCTGGTGGGAGGTGTCCCTGCCCATGGCAGGGGTGGCACTGGGGGGGCTTTGGGGTCCCTTCCAACCCAAACCATTCTGGGATCTGTGAAATGAGGGAGGGGAACAAAATACAGCACCAAGGTGGAAGTGACAGGAACAAAAGTTCTGCTTGGGAGTCCAGGCTGGAGGGGACTGAGGCACTAAAAACATGATTTCTTGTAATTTATTGCTGGTGCCCATGAGAACCCTGTGCTGATCAGAACCCTGTGCTGATCAGAACCCTGTGCTGATCTGAGCTGGGTAGGAGGACCACTGTGCTAGGAAAGGTGATAGCAGGGAAGGGATCGGCACTCAGGATGCTTGTGGTAGGTGAGGGCACAGAAACTCAGAGTAAGGCAGATCCCCACTGCTGACAAGCTTCAATAGGGAGGATGTTATCCACCAGCTTTTCTCATCTCTAATGAGAATTAATCTAAACAAAAGAAAAATCACATATCCCAACCCACTAATGGAGGGATACAACACAAACTGAAGCCTATATAACACTGCAGAAAATGTGTTTCCCATGGAAGTTCCATCATCAACATTTCTGAATAATTACTTGGAAATAAAAGCAGTGGGAAGGTTAGCAATGCTTTAATGCTTTTTGAATAATTTGCAATATTCACTGACTTTGAGCACAACAATGACAGTGGAGTTGTGTCTCACATCCCACTCAGGTGACCCATGGAAAGAGAGAAATACAGGGAACAGTAAAACACAACCTCCTACACGAAAATAAAAATCAAACATACCCAGAGATGAAAACTAAATTTAATGTGTGTTCCTGAGGGACGGAGAAAGAACCCTGGGAAGGGCTGTATTGCCTTGGGTTGGTGGAATGAGATGCAAAATGCATATGAAAGGTTTTCATTTGAGCTGATAAAACCGCACGCTTTGGAAACGCGGAGCTCGGCAACGAACAACACTGAGGTCTGGTGTCAATTTAAATGCACTGAACACCAGGAAAATGCCCCCAACTAAGGCTTCAAACTTGTACAGCACATTTCCACTCAACCCAACTAGATTGCCTGTCACATCTGACATGGCTTGTCAAAAGTTATCCTTCACTGCTCATGGGCAACATGGAGGGTCAAAAGACCAAATACAATGGTCCAACCCATCCCATTTTTTTTCCTTCAGAGCAGCAGATATTGAACTCGAAGATGACAAGGCAGAGCAGGTTGAAGCAGCTGCCAGAGAAAGAGAAGCTGTCCAGAGCCGCTGATCTGAAGGAGAGAAACCAGCCGGTCTGTGCATGTCATGGCCGGGGCTCAGGCACTGACAGTCTCACACAAAAGGCACTGAAAAGCCCAGAAACTTGAAGTGGCCTTTGCAAACCATTTGAAGGAAAGAGCCGCTCACCCGGTAATGTGAGACGGTGGCTGAAGGGGAAAAGGACGTCCCTGCCTCTCCTTAATCTGCACCCACATCAGCCAGAGGGGATTTGGTGCTCTCTGAAAAAAATATGAATTTTAAGAGTAGCTTTTTCACTCAGAGCTTATTGTTATTTGAAACAAAAAACCCAACACGTTTCTAAAGCAGCTCGAAATCCTTACGGGTATTTTGGGTCGAGGGTTGTTTGTGCTGACAGAAGATATTGTGATGATTTATGAAGAAACTCATTAACAGTCCCAAATATTGAAGCATATTACAATTAGTAATGTTACACCTGTGTGAAAGGGCAACTGCAGAGGTTTTCCACAGTACCACCAAAGAAGTTGTGGTCACGTGCTGCAAACACGTCACTGCAACAAATTTTGCTGCACCCACTTCCCTCAGGTGCCAACCCCCTCCTTGCCCCCCCACTGACAGGGGAACCCTCTCTACTTCTGACTGTCCTTGTGCCTACAAGAATCCCAACTCGCTCCTGTTCTCTTTCCCCATAAGAATTTCAGTTTCATGTGTGATTTCTCCACCACGACAACACAGACCACAAAGCTGGTTGAGATCTTCAACCCCTGGAGTGCACATGGTCAGCACTGCCCAGAGGAGCAGCCACATCCAGGCCCAGGTTAACGCAGGGTATTTCTAACCTTAATCCTTCCTTTATGTTGTCATCCTTGTGCTCTGATTCCGTCAAAAGCAACATCAAAGGGAGTTAATGAGGGAATCTGGAGTTACCACCTCTGAGCAGCAGCAGGAAGCTCATGTTTGCTGTTGGTGGCAGAGCTGGCTGTAGACTACAGTGACATTTTTAATACCTGGGTGGCTAAAATATCAATATTTGAATAGGAAATCTCACATTTTACACCCTTCTGGAATTTAATGTTTTTCAATCTTTCTGGGCTGCGCTCACTTCTGTTGGATAACCTTTCCATCTAATCTACCATGTGGCTCACTGAATTTTAGCACCTTATATGTATTCAAATACTTGTATTCAAATACATATTTTCTTTCACAGTTGGTTGATTTTTTTATATTTTGCTAGTGGTGAAGGCCCTTCAGATCACTTAAATTCATATACAGAGGGACTTGCTGGAGTGAGTTCAGAGGTGGGCCATGAGGATGACCAATTCTGAGTCCCCATGCACCCCTGGAAGTGTCCCAGGCCAGCTTGGACAGGGCTTGGAGCAACCCGGGCTGGTGGAAGAAGGTGTCCCTGCCCATGGCAGGGGGTGGAACGGCGTGGTCTTTAAGGTCTCTTCCAGCCCAAATCATTCCAGGGTTCTATGATATAACTACAGATAGACATTTCACCTTGTTTGCATGAACAATCCTCATGAATGAAAAAAAGTGAATATTTCGGATGTTTTCAAGATCTTAATCTTCAGTTAAAAAGCCAAGAAAAAAACCCCAAAAACCTAATTTGCTTGTCTCTGCTCCCAGCTTTACCTTTTCAAACTGTTTCTCACTCCCTTTTTCCCCTTGTAGCTGTCCCTGGGCTGGGGATGAGGAGAGGGACATGCCCAGCCCCTGCCTGCCCCACCAGCTCCATCTCCCTCCCATATCCCGACGCTCTCGTATTCATGAGCTGCAATTTAATTCAAGTGCACTTCAGTTCCAGCAAACACAGGGCGGGCTCGGGCTCGGCGACGGCGGCTCCAGCCGAGGAGGGGTGGGTAAATATCACTGTGTGAGAGGATAACCTGCCCACACATACACCAGCCCAATTAGCCCAAGCAAGAAGAGCTTTTATTCCCCAAAGAGCCAGAGACAGTCGGAGCAATGCTCTCCATCATCCAGCCTGAGACGAAGCCACGGCGTGGTCTGGTGTGGTCTACGCTGTGACTCCGAGTGCTGAATCTGCACCCACCACCCCCAGTGAGAGGGAATTTGGAAGAGGAGATGATATAGAAGATGAAATCTTATGGTCACAGATTAAAGTGGTTCCATGTAGCACAGCAAAACATGGAAAGGAACAGTCTGACCTCTGAGGGCAGAGGAGGAACCACCCTGACCTGGAGTTACCTGGGCACGACGGAAAAACACCACCAGAGATGTTGAGCAACAGCTTTTGCTCCTTCAAAAGGCATCAAAGAGTTCCAACACAGCAAGTCTAGAACTCTTTTACCAAACAGGAATTTCAAACTTAAAAATAGTCACTGAAAGAGTATTAATCTGATTAACAACCATTTCTCAGAATATTATTATCGAATACAGCCCCACAAATGAAAATCTGTAAGAATTTGAGGCATTTTGAGTATGCAAATGGTCAAAGTGATTTCTAATGATTGACCTCATCCTTAATTATTAGTCTTATGAAACAACTCTGATTATGTTCATTTTCAGAACTTTCTGAAAATACAGAACACAAGGAAGACCAAAGAGGAATGAGATGGATGACGGTACAACATCAAATAAGGAAAACCAGGAGTAGTCAAGAAATGAAGAGCTAAGGAAATCTTAACATAAAATTGGAAAGAATTATACTCAATAAAGTTCCTTCTTCAAACAAAAATAAATTCTAATTGGGTGTATGGTCTGATGCTGTAACACTTGGGGTTTTCACAGAATCACAGAATGGTTTGGGTTGGAAGGGACCTTAAAGATCACCACGTTCCCAACACCTGCCGTGCTTTTCAAGAAAACATTGTAGTCCAAAGTCTTCCAGAATTACAATTATCTGGTTAAGAGGAAGAGAATGTGCACATTTATGCCATGCACGTTAAAAAGGCTCAGTGATTTCTGAACCAACAAAGGCTGCCCCAAATACTCCTGAAGCCCCCTGTGCCCTCCTGCTCGAGCACAGACCACCTCGGCGAGCTCCGTTCCCACCCGCTGCTCCAGGCTAAACACTCCCTGTGTGTGTACCCAGGAAACCCAACAGCCTCTTTAACATCCCACAACGAATTACTGACAAGTCATTTTTTTGCTCAGGATTGCAAGTCAATGTGGCAACCCCGTGGTTTTTTTTCCCCCGTTGCAAACACGCTGCGTGCCTCGGCTCCGAGCCGTTTGGATGCTGATACAAGATTCATAATGGCTGTCAGAATCTGCAATTTTTCCTTTTGTTTTATGAGGTCAGGCAATATTACCTGCACTGATGTATTCCATTTCCCCAGCTGAAAACCTTCTCATTTGAGCACGACAGGTTGAGGGAGTCATGATTTTGCAACCCACCATGTGAAACACAGCGTGAGGGGGCAGGTGCCTCACCCCACGTTCTCCTTTTGCTCTTGTCCACTGGCAACAGTAAATTAAACTGTCAAAAACGGAATTGTCCTGTCATCAACAAAGCTACAGCTTCACAAGTATTGCAACATCAGATATATTTCTAATTCTGCATTTCCCTGCACCTGTAATTTCATCAGGAGCTCACGCTGGCCCATGGTGGGAAGCTGTCCAGGGGACACTGGTGGGTTCCTTGGGAGGCTTGACATGGCATTTCCAAGACAGAAATTAATGAACAATAGCAGCAATTTGTTACATATATATAAAAAAGGGCTCGGCACAAGGTCCTGGCCTCCACCCTTGCTCCATAGCCCGGAGAAGGGCCGGGATGGCAACGGGCTGGGACATGGGGCACAGGGAGCTGCAACACAGGACCAAAATTCAAACATATTTAAATGCCTTAACTGCACAGATAAAGTGGACTTGCACTCAAAATTCATGTCTGCCTTTTGGCCACTTTAGAGTCTCAAAATGCCTCTGAGAAGTTCCCTCTCCCACCAAACGGGTTTATTCTGACACACGTTGCCTCCTGAGCTGGGAAGGAACAGCAGGTTTTGGGGAGCAAATCCAGGTCACTTCATTTCAGATTTGGAACATTCAAGTATTTCCTTTTGTCATGCAGTCCTCTAGGGGTCATTTTAAAGGAACATGATTCACTACAATCTTCATTCCAGGATTTAAAGGTGGTTTCAATTTTCACTTGAAGCTGACTTCTACCTTTTTTAGCTGCTTTAGATCTGTTTGAATAAGTTATTAACTCACGTGTTACACAGGAGTACAAACTGCCCAGAAAATATGTATTTGTTTCCAAAAATAATTAAAATCTTGTCAAAGTATTGTTTAAATGCATAAACTAAGCAGAATATCCAGTAGAAGGGTTATACAAATTACCATCATTAAAGTGAAAGGGAGCATCTCTCCCGATGTGCTGATAAACAAGAAAAAAAGGGCTTGTTGTTATTAATTCAACATAGCAATCAAATATTGTTTTAGATTACCTCTATAAAAATTCCAAGCTTATCAATCATTAAACTGTGGACAGAAAGTTAAATTGAGCTAAGAAATCATTTCACGCAGCTTAATGCAGTCAAAGTGACTCAATATTCCTTTATTAATTCTCATTTAATATCACTTTAAATTGCCGCCATTATTATCCTACGGTAGACGAAGGGCTCGGTGTAATTAGTCTGTATTAAGCCCTTTTTATTTATAAGGAGCCAAATAAACAAACCCACTTTAATTACCTGGGTGCCACAATATTGATCTGAGCATCAAATTTTAATACGCCTTGATTGGGATGTTTCCAGGGTTGGGTTGGGTTGGGTTGGGTTGGGTTGGTGGCCCCCGGGGCCCCCCCGAGCTCACTGAGCCACCAATCACCAGGAGAGACAAAAGTCAACGAAGGC
>VWZD01007915.1:616546-676546 GCA_013396695.1 Sakesphorus luctuosus | reverse complement strand
CCCTGGCACAGGTGCCCAGAGAAGCTGTGGCTGCCCCAGCCCTGGGAGTGTCCCAGGCCAGGTTGGACAGGGCTTGGAGCAGCCTGGGCTGGTGGGAGGTGTCCCTGCCCATGGCAGGGGGTGGCACTGGGGGGGCTTTGGGGTCCCTTCCAACCCAAACCAGTCTGGGATTTTATGATTCTATGAAATAATCTATTTCTAAACAAGGCACTTTTATGGTGGACAAAACTTTAACACACATCTCAACTCCAACAGAAGCCAGACTGGTACCTACAGACAGAACATGGTGGTGTTGGAATTATCTTTGTACCCTAAAATGACTTGCATTTCAATCCTTCCCCCCAAGCTGTGGCAGTGGCCTCCCAGGATGCCCTGGTGTACCCCAGCCCCGTGGGGTGATGCCACCCTGGCTGGGGTGGCAGGAGAACCAGCCAGGCTGGGGGACGCCATGCAGATCTTTCCCTCATTAAGATCATTACATCTCTAAAGACATGAAGCAATTGCAGTAATGGGTAACTTCCAGATTGGTTCAACAGGCAGGAAAGAAGGCTCAGATAACACCCAAGCACCAGAATCCTTTGAATTTTCAGCCTCCCAGGCTTCAGTCTCAGGCAGACACCAAATCCACCTGCAGTGCCACAGGAGCTATTTCTTCCCAGAACATTTCTGAGTAGTTCCCCACACACCACAATGACCAACAAGAGATGATCTCATACCTATGGAGAGACTTTCTCACTACTCCCCAGCACAATTAAAATTCCTCTTACTGGTTAATTATTTCTAATATTTTTCCAATTCAAATCTTACTTTTTCACTCAGAATTTCAGTGAAGCTTTTTCTCAGCAGAGGTTTAGCAGATGTTCATTGCAGCATCTCTTAGAAGTTCAGGCCAACACAAGGGTCTAACTCTGCTGAGGTGGTAAATAAAAAGTGTTCTTGGGTGGATACTCAACTTCAGGCAAACCAAAGGCACCTGAGAAACCAAACCTGAGACTGTTACAGCTTTAAACATCAAACTCTTTTTGTGACATTAAAGAAGTCACATGGCTTTTAATACTGATGATAAAGAAAGGCACCACATTTCTTTATGATGGGCTCAGTAATTCTACCTGGAACACATTTCCAACGCACTTCACTTTACGATGGCATTATATACTACTGGTATTTGTGCACAGTAACTCCAGAAAGTAAACCAGTTACACAGTGATGTAGGTGGTAATCTGCCATAAAATCTGCATTTCTAATTTTAAGCACAGCTCTCCATGAACCCAAACACAAGGTGCTTTAAGGTACATTATCTACACTCCGAGACACATTTCATAATTTGTATGTGTTAAGTGATTGCTGGCACTACAATAAAATAAATTCTCTCCCACTGCCTTCCTTGATTTTTCCCCCCCCCCAATAATTCTTAAAACTTTTTAAGTTCCTTGTAGCAAGCTTAGCAGATAGGAAATTAAATGCAAAGTGGAACTCTAGACTAGTCATAAAGTTGCATTTTTGGTTCAAATAGGTGTCACCTCCTGAGAAAAACAAAATCAAATCCAACTAACCTGCAGAGGATGCTAATCCAAGCAATTAAGTAATGGAGAAAAATAAGAGTCTGGAAAAAATTCCTCTGGAAAGTCTTCTCCCAAAGCTGCCTTGAACTTGCTGGTTGATTAATCTTGATAAAGACCTTCAGTGAACAGCTGACAGCTTTCAGCTGCATCACCTCCATGTGAGACTGGGCAGGAATTAGGCTGCTCACAGACTGCACCCCCTGGTGCAGCTCTGTCCCCTCCCTCCTTGATGCCACCTGCAAATTTAGGAACTGTCCCTGCTCCAGCCATTTCTCTGATCAGCACCACCAACACCATCCGAGGAGCTCCAAAGTCTTGCTGAAGAGCAAAACATCTTCTTCTCACTTATAGGAAAAGTAAATTGATAAACCCATAATTTGCCTGATCCTTATGGAATCATGGAATGGTTTGGGGTGGAAGGACCTTAAAGCCCACCCAGTGCCACCCCCTGCCATGGGCAGGGACACCTACCACTACTCCAGGCTGCTCCAAGCCCTGTCCAACCTGGCCTGGGACACTTCACTTAATTCCATCTAACTTCTTGCAATAAAAAATTCCAAATACATTCAAGTCCTACTATTTGCTGGATGAATTTCCTCCTTTGCCACAGCCCCTCTATGAATGGCAGAGGCTTCCTGCTCCTCCCCCTGATCCAAGAGCTTGCCCTGCCTCCCTGAACATTCCAAAGTGTCTCCTCGTGTGACTACAAGTGCTTTAGCCAGTCCCTCAAGTATGCTCAGATTAAAATAATCAGGAATTAAAAGAGGCAGGACTGGCAGTGGATCTCCTAGGCTGAGATCTCATCCATTTTCTCCCGGTATTCGTTGTACAAACCATCTGCTCACTTTGGATTTTTTTTTCCTTTTAATTGAAAACAAATGCAAAAAGTCATTGAACACTTCAGTCTCATTTGCTAATAGCTCCCTGCTTCCCTCAAGGAGCTCACCAGACACTTCCCTTGGTCTTCCTCTGGTTCCTCATGTACTTACCCATCGATTTCTCTGTGTCTCTTGCTACTTCCAACTGCATTTCCCCTTTGCTTCCTTATGCTGGCCCTGTAAACTGGTGCTATGCCTTTTGCATCTTTTTTTTTGGCAGTGAGTTGCCCTTTTCCTCTTTTTTTGCTGGTGCTGAAGGTCTTTGAAGGACCCACATGATGGAGCCATGTGGGTTTCCACTGATGACCCTCCTTTTCCATGCACTGAAATTCCCTCCCCTTTGACTAGTGACAGATCTTGGCAGTTCTGTCCTAAACTTTCCTCCTCAATGAACTCAGTTACTGCTCAGATTGTTACTCCCTGTTTTCTCCACTGTTTAATTCTCTGATACTTCACTTGAGGCAATCAAATACTGTATTAAAATTAATAATGTTTAAAAAATCTTGGCAAGCCCTGGCACAACCAGACCCATCACACTCTGTCAGGTGGGACATCCAGTTTTTCAAGTGACTATTTGAACTCCAAAGGAGGATCTATTTTTCTTTCAGGTTTCTTTAACTGAAATTTCCCCACTTCAGTTCAAGAAAAAAATTATTTTTTTCATTTAAAAATACGGGGTTTTTTAACTGTACTTCTTACATCATAACAATGAATTAAAGATTTCCTTATAATCCACTTGTGCTCAACAATTGCACCTGTACCTTTTTATACTCCCTGTGCCTGGTGAGACCAGAGCACCAACCTGTCTTTGCTGTACCTACAATATGTGACTTCAAGCATAAATGTGGTGGAAGAGATGAACCAGAGCTACTGGAAATACCAGATTTGGTAATTAATGTCAACAAAATTATAATATTCCTTAAATTTTAAGCTTTTAATCACCTCCTAAAATCAAAACAACTCTAGTTCACTGCTCTGATTTTTAAAGGTGAAATTCTCCCTTTGCCTTGTGAAAATTTAAGTGTAAAAACATATCCCTAATACTCCAAATTAAAAAGCCCAAAAAAGAGCAGAAGTAAAGCAGTGTCTTGTTCTTCAAATTCCCACATTCAATCCAGGTAGATTTATACTACTGTCCTATTTCTTCATGTATATTTCCCTTTTCCTCTCATCCCCTCATGTCAGTGGCATTAGGACTAAACGAAGGCAAAGTAATTTGCTGTAATGAACATTGAAAACTGCCACGTGATAATGAACTTAAATTTGATGCCAAAATCAGGAAGCCCCTTTCAAGTGGGTTTTCACTGGGGAAAGTTTCCTTAGATGTCAAGAATTTCCATTCAGGATAATTTCCTCCAAAATCATGCAAACACAGCCACGAAGCCACACGTGAGAAGAGCAAATATATAATATAATACAATAATATAAATACAGCCCACCCCTGAGGGGGGTGATAAGAGGATAAAGAGTTTATTCAGACAGCATTTGGGAGACCACCTTAATCCTGAGGGACAGGGGACAATTAAGACATTTTGGAAATATTTTCAACTCATTCTCTGCTGAACCTGTTGAGTTTCCTCCAACCCTTCCAAGCTCCTGGGCAGGGAAGGCTCCACTTGGGAATGTGGATGGCAGAGCTCCCTGGTTGGGAGGTGAGATCCCTCGTGAATAGATCTTCACAAAAATATAAATATCTGCATTTTTTAGGCTGCTTTCTATGACCATTTCAGCACCACCAGTTTCACTCTGCAAGAATAGCTCTGTTTGAAGATTGGCAAACACTTCAACCAGAGTCTTTAAATTTGGGCAAACTGTACTAATCCATCTGAATGAAAATGGCCAACCTGACCCGAGGGTTAATCTATTTTACAAAGCCTAAAAAAAGATCAACTTGCTGCTTGAAACAGCCACAGTAAAATTTAACACTGTATTTCCAACTCTTACGGCAGTGAAAGGTTTTAGGAGTGAATTATTCAAAGTAATTCAGTGACACTGGACTCATTTAACTGCCTTGAAGTTCAAACCCCAAATTTTACTACTTTTCCTATGAAGACAGGAAAATATCAGGGCTTTTTAATTTAAAAAATACATTTCCTTACTTGACATTGGAATAGTGATGAGATGAACAGACCTGGCAAGTGCAGCAACTTCTTGATGTGGTTTAAGTTTGTGTCCTCCCTTCCCAATACCCCAAAACCCAAAAGGGAGAATGAAACCTGAAAGTCAGTGGGGAGCAGAAATCCCTCATGGTGTGAAAAATCCAAAACAAATAATTAAAGATAGATATATACACATATATAAATATATATATATATATAAAATATATATAAATATACGTTAAGAAAGCAACTGTGGCATTTCAATCTTGGACTTTCTCAAAACACAGCAAAGCAAAGCATCCTGGATATTTAATTGATATCCAGCCCCTTTCTAACACACTGAGGAAGAGTTGGATTTATTAGGGCTTTAAAAAGTGGGGGGTTTTTGACAGGATTTTTTTTCTGGGAATAACAACAGAGGGGTTTGGAGCAGGCTGTGAGGCAGAGGGTCCTTGGCCTCTCTGTTTACAGAGATGCTGCCACTTCTCATGCTGCCTGTGCAGGTCAGATGGGAATAGCCCACACTGCACCAATCCGCATTTCTGTCTCCTCAGAACAGTGTTTTTCACACTATTACAGACCATTCCAGGGTCTATGCTGAGATTTTATTTTTCAGAGGTGCATAATTATAAAAGCCGCCTTCAGCCTCAGCTGCCCACACACAAGTGCACGTCCAGACACCTCCAAGAGCACTGAACCAAAGATGTTTGGCAGCTATTCCGCTCTATTTGTGACGAGGGGTTAGAGCAGCACAGGATATGGAGCTTTCCAGCTCTGCATCTGCACACAGCCGTCACAGCATTGGACAGAAAACCCTGTTTCCCACTCCTGCAAGCCCCGTTTCCTGCCAGAGCCAAACGCTCCACATTCCTCCCACTAACAAATACAATAAAATATATAAAAACAATAGGAACTGTTTATGCTTTTTCTTTGTTGCCACTAGATTCCAATGTCACACCACCTCCCAGTGTTTATCCAACTGAGGAAAATGGGAAGCTTGAAATGAGTATTTGTTTGGTGCCCAATAATGCTAATCTGACATTTCCATTATCTCTGACCAGCCCAAGCGATTTTGGGACAGAGCAGAATTTATACTGAGCTGTTTGCAAGGAAAGCAGCATTTCCTGTGATATTATCAGCCATGATTTGCCTCAGAGTGACTGGAGTTGCCTCTTCAGATGCTGCCACCGGCCAGCAATGCTGGGGCAGACCCACAGCACAGCACAGCTTTCTTTTAAACCCCCCAAACCCATAACTCACTCTCTGACAGACCCTGGAGGTGGAAATCCCCTCCTTTCACCTCCACAGGTTCCTGCGCTCCGAGGTCAAAGTCAATCACACACTTCTAGAAAGAAATATTTTCAGACAATCTGAAGGGGAGTTTCCACCTACAGAGAAGTTTTGGAGCCTCCTGCAACTCCTCGTTGTTCCACAGCATCCATTTCAACCAAAATGAAACAACATCTCATTACAGCACAAGTTAAATATTGCTGGATTTTATATGAAATAAACCTCGGTCATAGGTTTGAATAACTTCTGACACTAAAACAGTTTTGGCCATAGGGGTTTTGAGGTTGTTAGTGCTCAGGTTAATGATCCAAGGGGTAAGAGAGTTTTGTTCTCTGGGGAAAGCCAAGCTTGAACTCAATGCCTCACTCGGATAAAATGTGACACAGAAACACTGTGGGGATTCAGCTGCCTCTTCCCAAATGTGGCCATTTAACCTAAATCACAAAGGTTTTGTTTCTATCGGCTCTGAAGTCACCCCATTCACTGAAGGACATAAATCTCGTGCTCTGCTGAGGTGTCACATGGCAGAAGAAGAAACTCAACAGTGAATGGCACACCTGACTTTGTGTGAGTGAAACCATCACTAATGACACAACTGTGGAGTTCATTGAGAGGAAATACAGACCTTAGACATTCAGATAGGGCTGAACTACCAATCAGGTACTTGGCAGAAAATTTCAGGTCTAAAATCCATGTGAAAACCCCCAGATTGGCTGTTTGGTATCACTGAAGTGCTCTGGAAACGAGCTGAGGTCTGGGTGAGGTTGTGTGTCCTGGAGAGGAGAAGGTTCCTTGGCTCCCCAACCAAGGACAGCACAAATCCTTGCTGAATACTTGGTCAACAAGCCTCATACTGGAGGATAAAGCCTCCAGTTATTTTTAGTCAATAAAAAGGAAAGAAAAATACCCAAGTGTGGCTGACAAGGAGGGACTGGAAGTAGCAGAGGATTTTGAAACGCTAAGACAGAAAGCTTCTTATTTCATTCAATTTGAGAGGTGAAGAGGGAACGGTGCCACAGTTTGGAGGCAAGAATAAAAATTCCATGAAACTGTCTCAGGAGACAACTGATAGCACTCATCCATAGTTGGTGACACTCTGACTCTTTCATGAAAAAGGCAATTTTGCTTCCCAGAAAAAAATATTCTGGCACTGGGGATTCAAGAGGACAAGGCTCTCAAGGCGATGTCTGACTTTCTAACCCATATTAATATCTACAGTTATCGAATCCAGAACTTCAAACTGTGACTTTGTAACAAAGAGGATTCTCAAAAAAACACAAAAAGCTCTCTTTTGTCATGTATTTACAGCTGGAGAAATCCCATCCTTTCAGCCAATTCCTTCCCTATTTGAATGCTATTTTAATGCAGCTTAGCAGAAAAATCTGATCAGGAATGAAGTTGCATTACACAGCTCAAACCTGGGTGAGCATTTATTGAAAATAATTTAAAATGAGATTTTATAGAAACAGTAATCATTTAAAAATCTTATTTCAGCAGAGTGTGAAAACAAACAGTGATTTTTTAGTTTCTAACACAGTGTCTGAATTCTTTCTTTATGGCATATTTTTCTTCATTTAACCAAGTGCTGCCTTTGTTATATATAAAACTGCTTGAGTGTTGATCTGAAATACCTGAAATTCCATCTCCCCTTTATAAAAAGCAAACCCAAGGTGTCCTGTAATTAAAAAAAAACATCTCCCTAATGAAGAAGTGAAAACAGAACACAGTGGAGAAGCTTTGGAAAGAAGTTGTTTCTAAGAAAACTGACCATAAAAAGCAAAAATTATCCTTGGACAAGTTGCCTGAAAAGAAAGTTTCCCTCCTGAAAAGAAAGGACAAACATCAAACCTTGGAAACAGCTTCTTTGAAGATGTAGGACTTTGCTGGTTTATTTTCCTGCTATTGGAAAGAGCTGGAAAGAATTAAAGAAATTATGGGGTGAACGTTTCTAGAAAGAAGGGAACATGACTGGCAAAGGCAAACATTTAGTGTGGATTGAATTAATTTTGTATTGTAGCCTTTTGCACTTGTGAGGAAATTAATTCTGGGAACTACAAGATGAGAAGGCACTGGCTTGTTTCCAGCACCTCCTCACAGTCATCTGCTTGAAAATCAGCCTCAAAATTGCATATTTATTTTGGATGAATAACCCATTCCGAGTGTTTTGAACAGCAAAGACAGAGAGCTAAAATATTTACATTAAAGACTAGACACCAGGAGAAGAACTGCTAATTGTTTGCATGAAAAATTATTGTTCCTAGAAAGAATAAACAGCAATAAAAAGGTGGTGGAGGGTTTGGAAATCAGTCCAACTTTTGTCCAAAGAAATGGCTGTACTTCTGAAACAAACTGTGCCCCGCTCCCTGTCAATAAATTACTCTGCATTAGGTATTACAGAAGTTATTTGACTTTACAATCCAACTCAGGACCGAGCAGCTGGTTCAGGTCACTGGCACAAAGTGACTGGTTTTGTGAAAGGCACACAGATGTTTGTGTTAATTGAGACTGATCTCTAAACAGGAATAGGGGCTGATGATCTTAGTGCCCAAATTTTAAACAAATATTCACGCAGGACACACAAAATAAATGTTTTCATACGTGGAAACCCTAAATACAACACCCAAGTCAACACCCAACTCAGTGTCACTCATGTCAGTCTGCCCAGCTGAGGACGTGCCCCTGGAGAAAGGAGGAGCTGGTGGCTTGAAGTAAATAAAATTTCATCTCTATCATTACAAAGAATCATAAAACCACAGGTTGGCTTGGGTTGGAAAGGACCCCAAAGCCCCCCCAGTGCCACCCCCTGCCATGGGCAGGGACACCTCCCACCAGCCCAGGCTGCTCCAAGCCCTGTCCAACCTGGCCTGGGACACTCCCAGGGCTGGGGCAGCCACAGCTTCTCTGGGCACCTGTGCCAGGGCCTGCCCACCCTCCCAGCCAAGAATTCCCTCCCAATATCCCATCTATCCCTGCCCTCTGCCAGTGGGAAGCCATTCCCTGTGTCCTGTCACTGCCTGTCCAAGGTCCCTCTCCAGCCTTTCCCGAGCCCCTTTGGGCACTGGAAGGTGCTGACTGAGCCCATTCCCAACCCAACCCCACGACACACCAACAGTTAACAACTGCCTCTTGGTTCTCCCACTGGCGGCACTCCCTGCTGTGCTGAGATGTGAATTAAGCTGTTCAGACTGGAGGCCTCAGCCTGACATTTCCTCCCCACTGGAGGCTGCCACGGGACAGGGGTTGTGTTTGAGCCGACGTCGCGCGGTGAACGCCGAGGGTTCAGGAACCCGCAATCTGCACCCACCACTTCGCCTGCCTGGCAACAGCAACAATTTCCATTTGCATGGTAATGAGACATTTTATTTGACAAGGTGTTGAAGGAAAAGATGCAATAATTTTAACAGTTGGGTGTTACACTTTAAACCCATTCAGTGAATCCGGGAGAAAACATTGCTTCAATAGGCAACTTTATGGGAGCGCAGCACGGGGCAGGAACAGGGACCAAAGACTAATGAAAAAGTAATCACAGCACCCACCTGTACTGGCTGAAATATTAAACTACACATTGCAAAGGGAGACTATTGTGTCTGTTACTCTGGATCTGTGTTCCATGAAGTAAGGAAGGCCCCAAAGACAGACAGAGCAGTCAGGGGGATGGACACAGTGAGACTTCCACCTCCCTTAACCCCAGACCAAAATGAACTTGGACTCCACCTCTAACCAAGATCCCCAGTCTTAACTTTAAATTATCTAATTAACCTGAAGTTTGCTATCTTCTTTTTTTTTCCCTACATAAAGCAAACTTTGGTTTATTTTAGGAAAACATTCTCATATTGAATCACTCATATTGCTGAAAATCTGATGTTATCTCTGACCTTGAGACGTGCAGCTTGACTAATGAGATAGGCATGTGACCAGATGATAAACAGAGACCTTGTTTCCTCTGCAAGGAAACACCAAGAAATTTAACTGAGGCCAGAGCAGCAGAGGTGTTTGGGTGGGTTACAAAAGCAAAAATCACATGGTGTCTCCAGCCAGTGACAGCACAGAAAAAGAATCTGAAATATTACCCTAGATTGCAATTTAACATATATATTCAATTATCAGATAACCAGATAAGCTGCCTGTGTTTCAGTGACACCACCACATTAATGGTACATTGGTTTCCATCACGTAGGCAGATGGTCAATCCCTGTATCCTCTGTGGGGCTGGAGTGGCTCCCCTGAGCCCAGCTGCCAGGGATGCCCCTTGGATCAGATCTGGGGCAGGAGGGTCACCAAGAAAAGGGAAGTCCCTGTTGGTGGAAGGCATCAGAATGCCACTGTTTCAGTCCATGGTCTGCAAAAGTTCAGTTGTGTAACTACAATGTAGTGACAGACAAGGGTAATGGCTGTGAACTGAGAGGGCAGGATTAGATTGGGAAGGAATCCTCCTTCCCTGTGAGGGTGGGCAGGCCCTGGCACAGGGTGCCCAAAGGAGCTGTGGCTGCCCCATCCCTGGAAGCTCCTCTCCCAATTATCTCATTTGAAAATGAAGCATTTCAGCATTTTTATTGCAAAACTAACACTACTCTCAGCAACAGGGAAGTTACCAAAGGCTGTTGCTTGTTCTCTCCTTGTCAGAGCAGCTGCTGAGCTGCTGCCAGAACACCCACACTCCTCATAACCTGCAGTTTAACTCATGCAACAGGAGCCAAAACCAGCACTGCCAACCCTGGCTGATCCCAAACGCAGCAAGTGCTGCCTCAGCTTTCCCAGTGACCCATCTCTGCACAGCCAATGGGCTTTTACTGTTGCTAAGGAAATCATGTTTGCACTTGGGTGAAAGCAACAAGTATTAATCAGCTTTGGAGATTCAAACCTCCCTTCAAGTCCAAAGAAACCAGAGATGTGGAACCTGCCCACAAAACTGGATGTACTTTGTGTCCTGCACTGTGGGCTTTGCTGCCAGAGGATTCATAGGATTTTGTCCAGAAAATCCTAGAATGGTTTGGGTTGGAAGGGACTTCAAAGCTTATCTCATTCCACTCCCTGCCATGGGCAGGGACACCTCCCACCAGACCAGGTTGCTCCAAGCCCCATCCAACCTGGCCCCTTCCAGGGCACATATCCCCCAAATAAATTAAACTATTACTGCTGCTAATAATATAAATAAAATCAAATTAAATGACAGAAGTACATCCTGTTCATGAGGAGATACCAGCAACTGGAGGAAAGTTACTGTGACTCATGTCTTCATAGAATCACAGAATCCCAGGATGGTTTCGCCTGGAAGGGACCTCAAAGCCCACCCAGTGCCACCCCTGCCATGGGCAGGGACACCTCCCACCAGCCCAGGCTGCTCCAAGCCCTGTCCAACCTGGCCTGGGACACTTCCAGGGCTGGGGCAGCCACAGCTTCTCTGGGCACCTGTGCCAGGGCCTGCCCACCCTCCCAGCCAATAATTCCTTCCCAATATCCATCTATCCCTGCCCTCTGGCAGTGGGAAGCCATTCCCCTTGTCCCATCCCTCCATGCCCTTGTAAACAGCTCAGGGTTTACTCCACATCCGGCATAACCACACACATCAATACCTGCATAAACACCACTCTGCCAAAGCACTATAAATTTTGCTATTTAGTGACAAAGTCCATGAATTTGTCTTGTTAACTCTCCTTTTGCCCTTTACTCCATCAAAATCTTTTATTCTCAGAGTGAATCAAGGTCCCAACAGCCCGTGGTGGGAGGGAGGATGACTGTGCATCAGCGTGAGGAGATGATGTGATTAGGGAAATTCAGCAAACCAAGACAGCACCACCCCAGAGCCCGTGCTTTCCTGTACCACAAGCCCTGTTATTTTGATTCATACATTTCAACTGAAGCAAACACCAAAAGCAATTTGTGTAACAATCCGACAGAAAGTTAAACAAGAGGAAGCAAACTGCAGGAAATTCATCACCGGAGAACACGATCTCAAACAAGTATCCCGAGGAGGAACAGCCAGAGGTGAGGACAACAATGAAACAGCAAGAGCACATCCAGTGTGTGCAGGAGGGAAAGCAGAGCGAGGGCAAGAAGCCAGACACATTACACATGACATAAGTAAATAAATCAAAGGAAGTGAGATTAAAACCTGAAATAACGGGAGGAGGGGGAGAGCTATAGCACCTGCATGGAGGTGTCCGCCCCACGGAGATTAATATCACACAGCCCATGAAAAGGCTGATTTGTAGTGGCTGAGCAGGGAAAGGCAGAGCAAGATTCACAGTTCAAAATCAGAGAGTTAAAAAAAAATAACCAGTGTCAGTAGTGCCTGGGTTTCAAACTGCAGCAACCAACTGGAAACACAACGGGATTGCCTGAACCAGCTCATCCGTATTTAGTTACAATAACATTATTTTGAACTCTGGTGAAATAGGACAAACTTACAACTAAACAGTTTGAAAAATATTTTTTTAACATATGTTTTAAAAAGTTTTAATTGGAAATTTGAAAATATTTAATTTTAACCTCTAGCAGGAGGTGTCCCTGCCCATGACAGGCGAGTGGAACATGATGAGTTGTAAGGTCTCTTTAAACCCAAACCAGTCAGGGATTCTACAATTCTGTAATTATTTTCTTCCATATTCCAGCTCCAGTTTTATTTTTCAAATACCAAAACCACAAACCAGTAAACCTTTAGTTTCACTGGGTTGTTTTATTTTACTTTTTATTCTGTGCCCAGTAACATGAAGCTCCAGATAAATATCAACTGTTCTTCAGCATGGTGAGAGTTTTGAGATGCATCAATATCACAAAGTCTCCAATTGTAAATCAGGTTCACTTCAAGTGTTGCAGCCTCATTCCAAAGAGGAATTTATATGAAATAGTTCTTTCAAAAATGCTTAAGGAAGGTTGTGATACTGTTCCATATAATTCTGCCACTCAATGCTCTGATGTAAAGGATAAAGATACAGGTGGGATTGGTTGTGTTGCTTAACATCATTTGGAAGTTTTTGCCTTTTTATGATAAATTCTTTCGAATTTACTTATAGCTGGGACCATATAACTGAAGTGAAGAAGAGGGCATTGAAAAAGAGAAGAACTGATACATTTCCTCAGCTCAGGTGCAGGTCCATGCTATTTCTATGCACTAAGTGGAGGAGAGTAAAGAGAGGCAAATACTGAAGGATAATGTAAAGAAGTCACCAGAAAACACAGCCATAAAATGTTACTCAAAGTCTTAATTTATGAATCACATTTAAAAGTCAAGTGGCTCTGATGGGATCTCACACTGGCACCATCACAGCAGCATCAAGGTGGTTGTGACGTGGGGGGCTAAAATTGTTGACTTTTAGGAGTTTTGTATGAAACAAATTCCTGGCCTCTAAAGTAACAGCTAAAACAGTCAAGAGAATAATCATATAGAAAAATCTAAAAACTGCCAATCCACCTTTCCCTCAGGTCTTCCAACCACCTGCTGGCAAACTGCATTAGAGGGGCTTTCCTTCTAGAAATGTGAAAGCCCTGTGAGAAATAAGTTAAATAAAATCAAAGCACCCTCCACATTTTCTAGAGTATTTATCGATGATGGGATTTGCACGTTAAAAAGTGGCACAGGAGCTCCTGGCACCCCTGGTCCCCTCTGGGTGGGGTGTTGGGAGGAAGGTGGGTGCTCTGAGCAGCAGGTAAGAGCTGGAAGCTTCAGTTTGAGACCACAAAATTAATGAGTGTCTTTGGAGTAATGATTTGTGGACTTGATGGAGAAACAGGGGAAGATTATAAATGCTGTTGACCCAGAAGAAGTAACAGAGAATTGAATATTCAGTACTGAGGAACAATTTAGGAGTGAATAAAGTCCAGCCTGCGACGTGACTGCTGTGTGTTGACAGATGGCAGAGAAGCATCTTCTCCATTCTCTCTCATTAAAATAATTATGGCAATGTATGTTAGACTCTCTTCAGGCCTGGCACTTCCACGGCACATACAGGGGCATCATCATTGCAGGGAGAAGGTTAAAGAATAATGGAAGCACATTTGTGGCATGCAAAGGGCATTTGATAATAAACTTAAACTTACCTGCTTCCCGAAATAACAGCAGGGAGAAATTTGTTACCTCGGAGTAAATGAAATGATTTCATTTACTCTAACAGGAGGTTAATTAGAGCTCTCAGCTAACTTGAGAAACATCCCAAAACCAGGTCAAGCTCCGCTTTGGCTGATGAGCCTCTGCCTTATGTAACTCCTCCAGAACCAGCCCTGCTTCTCCTGTTGTTACCTTTGCTGCCAATTGCTCCCTGTAAAACTGCAAATCAGATGCAGCGCAGTGTGAAACTTCTTCCCCAGCTGTCAAATAATAAAGTCTGTGAAACTACAGAACGAAATTCAGGTTACTAGGGAAAAAAACCCACTCCAGGTTGAAGCGCCTTCCTGCCGTGGATTTGGGGGTGTGGTGCTCCAGCAGAACACCCAGGGAGGCTGGGGGGGACTGGGGAGCGAGGGATGGAGCCCAGCTACCCCCCGTGCTGCTAATGAGTCCAGTGGGTCGTTAGTGACACGAGTTAATTGCGGCAGAGCACAGCCCGTGGGTGCGTGTGCAGGGCACGAGCGCGGCGTGATGTCACAGCGAGCAGGAATTCACCACCACGGCACCTTCCTCGCTGCTCTTCTCCCCAATATGAGCCCTTTCATTATTTATGAGACTTGTCTCACTAATCCTCTGCAACAGTTCCAAATAATGATAGGAATCTGTCAGTGTAGGATTGTATTTCTCAAAACAATAACCACAGTTCCCGGAAATGTCAATATGTCAATTGAGGGTAACACATCTCTCAATAAACCAATATTTTGTAAAAACAAAACAAAATCTAAAGGAAAAAAATAAAAATCATGCACAGAAAAAAGAAATTTGAGCTCCATGGAGCTCTTCTCTTACAGTGCTCGGCAGAAAAATTGCTCCTTCCTGCCAGATGGTGGAGACAGAAAGGCACATTTTTGTTTTTCCCCAATTACAAATTGTGAAAAACTCACTATTTTTGCTCTTAATATTCATGAAATGCCAAGAGAAAGGAAATGAGGGTCTTGGCAGAAGTCAAAGAGCTCTTGGTACAGCAGAAACTAAACTCAGCAATACAAAGTGCAGAAGACTGAACCAAGGTAAGTCAAGTCCTGACCAGTTCCATCCTGAACTCAAGGATTTCAAAATCTGGAGCCAATCAAATGAATTTCTGCACCACTTCTGAAATCAGCCTTTCCCACACATGTGTAAGCCCAAGCCAACCAGAAGAAAGGCGAAGATCAAATCCCTGCCTCCAGTTCTGGAGAGCTGTGTTAGCTTTGCATTTCCATCCAAACATCTTCTCTCATCAAAAGTTTCCAGTTTGAGCCCAAAAGGAAACAAATCAAGGGCTTTCTCAGACTATCAGGAGCTTTAACATACAGGTAAGAAAACCTGAAGGTGCTTCAGGTGATGCTTAAATTATCAGAAATTCAGAGACAACTGCCATTTCTGAAATTCCGGGATGTTGGGATTTCTAATACCAGAGGTAGAAGCAACCAAAAGAACCCAACCAACCAGCCAAACAAAAAAACCAGTTCTAAATCCCAAAGTTTTACAGAAAAATGAAACATGTATTGATCTGAAAAGCAGAACTGTTCTAAAGCACAACACAAAGAATATTAAAAGCACTAAAATTTCTGTTCCCCACTGCCAGGCTCACATCCCTGTGTTGGGAATAGGGAAAGTACAGCCTATCTGTTTTGAAGAATATAAATTTATCACAACAGCAGTAAATCCCCACCCCTGACACAAACTACAAATAACTACACAGCCCTCCCTAACAAATCATCTCAAATTTAATCTTTCCAAACCAAAGACCATCCTATTTGGCTAATACAGTACATCTTTCTCCACCACTTGCATGGGACTCTGGTCTGGAGTGATCCATTTATTTCTGACTCTCCTGGAAAATTCCAACTTGTAGAGCAAAGACCATCGAAGCTGTGAGAGGTGATCTAAGAGAAAATTAAATAAACACACTGGATTCACGTGACACTTCGTGCAGCATGTAATGTTAACCAACAGGAGGTAAAAGTGGTAATTAAACAGTTTATATCCTTCCAAATGTACAATCTCCAGTGATCAAGGAGCATGAATTAGGTGAGTAAACATAATGAAGATTGGACTGACAGGCTGACACTACAGGAGTGTCTGCAGGGAATGGTGGAGGGGAGACAGGGATCTGCCAAAGCCATGGCAGAGCCTCTCAAAGGGAACAGCAGAAATCCTTGCCCTTGGGAAAATCAGAGACCAGGCTGAAGTGCACAGCAGAGGGGCTGAGAGGGGCTGCCTTCACCCCCACCTGCACAAGCCTCTGCTCAGAAGGCAAAAGTAATAACTGGGTGATCTCCCAGCAGTCTTCACCACACAGTGCTGAGAGCCATCGACAGAGGGACCTCCTTCAGAGGCAGCAAAAAGTGACAAAACATAGAAATATCAGAAGTGGTGGAGGAATTAAGGGCTGTAAACAACAGCACAAGGTGATGTGAGACACGAAACAACTGGAAGAGCTCAGCCACTCACTTGCACTGCCACTGTCTCACCACCAGCCACGAGTGTCAGAGGGTCTGAAAGCAGGGGGTGTCACCAAGCAGAGGAACACAGGAATGATTTCTCATGGTATTTGCATTAACAGGATGATGGGTTTGTGCTCCACAATGGACAGTGCTGACCCAGCTGGCTCAGAGACAATCCTAACTCACTGCTTGCTGCTCACAGAATGCTAGAAAACAAGTCATGAAATTTCCTGAGTGAGAAGGGACCCTCAAGGATGGAGTCCAGCTCTTCACCCTGCACTGGACAACCCCAAAAATCACACTGTGTGCCTGTGTTGTTTGCCTATTTCTCACTTCCTTTTCTGTTCTTCAGGTTTTTCTTCTGATCTCCTGTTGCTTCCTCCGATCGGGAGTTCATGGAATTGTTAAGGTTGGAAAAAAACTTAAATATCATCAAATCCAACCGTCAACCAGCACTACCACCATGTCCACCACTAAATCATGTCCTCAAGTGCCACGTCTACATGTGTTCTGAGTATTTCCAGGGATGGTGATTCCCCAGTTTTCCTCTAGAAAGAATCTGTTCCCTAAAAAAGTTAGTGCTGAGTCTGGATGAACTCAAGTCCATCACACTTCCAATGCTGAAAAGTTTCTCCTGCCCTCCTACTGCTCTGCTAAAATTTAGTATTTCATTTGTTCATACAGCTCAAATATTGATAAATGTTCCTTCATCACTCTAATCACTCTATCACCCCAAATACATCTCCATTGCTTCTTCCAAAACCTCTCTCTCACTCCACACTCCCACCACTTCATTGTTCTCATTTTCTCCAACTCCTCCTTCTCTTGTGGCCAACTCAACGCCCTCAACAACCAATTCCACGACTGCCTGTTCTGCATTTCCCCCAAAGTGTCACTTCTGCAATGAGGGCACCCAAACCACCTGGTCTTTGCCTTGTTCTGGTGGGAAGCTCACTGATGTCCTGTTTCCAGGTGACCAACCACTCTCCTTTGCTGGGTCTGTGGAAACCACCTTGTCTCATCAGTAACAGCAACACAACTTCCTCCACATTGTTCTGAAACAGCCCCATTTCGGTGCCAGAGAAGTGCCATGGCCAAGAGACTGAACAAATTTTGATATTTGCTCCTCAACTTGGAGTTTGCCAACTCACTGCCAAGATTTCACAAGTGACAGGAGCCGAATTTATCACCTAAACAAACAGGAAGCCCAGCTGAGAGGATCTACCTCCCTCCTGTCCATATGGTCCCTTCCAGACCTCTCACACACGCAGGGGAACTGGCACACCCATCAATCCACAGCAAAGTTATCATAAAGCAATCAGAGCTTAATTAAAGGCACAGAGAGGTCAATATGTTCATGTGCAAGATGATTCAGGATGATGTCACTTGGGTACAATCAATTAAAATGCACAGGATATTTTTTAAATGGCAAAACCTGAGCAGGGAGCCTGTTGTCTACCCAAAGGTTTTGCTATGCTTTAAAAGTTTCATTTAAATATTTCCCCCCCTTATTTATATGCACAAAAGTAACAGTTATATCAGATATTCATAGGTGATTTAGATGATTGATACCAATTTCTCTTCATAATATGACTAGCAAATAAAAAACACAGCGGTTCTCATGGAAAAAAATAACGTGTGACAAGGTTTCCTAAAACATTTCTATTTTGGACCTCACAAGCTAAATTGCTTTTGCTGGCCCTTTCCACCTCTCAGCATGGTTGACAGACAAATTGATCGAAACATCAGAAAATAATATGCTTGCAAAATTTCTCTGGGTGAGTTTGCAGTCTTTTGAATTTTTCATACCAGAACAAAATGAAAGATTGCCTCCTTGATTTTTCCTCCATTATGCGTCCCCATCTTATGTACTACAGGAACATACAATACTTCAAATAGCAGCAATACATTGTAAACAAAATGTAGAACATTTTTCATAGAACACCCAAGCCGAGCGAAGTTAAAAGACTGGGTAGCAGGAATCTTTGCCCTGCAGATTATGTTGTTCAATTATAATGAATTCATACATTTGAAGTTGCCTTAGGGCCTCTCATTAGACTTAGGGGTGTTTATTACAGGAAATATTGCTTGTATCATTTAAGAAGCAAGAAGGCTGGATGATTTGATTAGAAATGTTGACAGTTGAGGTGTGTAAAAAATATGTCATTCACCCGCGTTTTCCCCCCACTTTAATATGAGGAGCCTTCATTTTTTATGGATTCTTTAACCCGTTCCTGCCTTCCCGGCAGAGCCCACGGCACAGCCCGGCCCTGGGATCACCAATCCTTCCCCAGGAGCTGCTGGGGTGACTCCAGCCAACGTTTTCCAGAGGGACACGACCCCTCCTCACGGCACGGAACGCGCCGGATCTCGCGCACCTCAACCGGCACCTCCCGAGGTGGAACTGGGCGATTCTGAGAAAGAGCTGGGCAGCTTTGGGGCCAAATTAAACCAGCCCCAGGGGAATAACTGCAATTAGAGCAGTCAGGAATGCTGACAGAGTTTAAGGGGTTGATCAGAAAGCTATGGGAAGAAATAAATAAAAATCATTGTTTGCTCAGTCCTGAATTATTTCTTTTGGTCACCAATCTCTGAAAATTCTCATTCTCGTGAAGGGGAACAAACAACATTTTTATTTCATGTACTGTGCAAACTGACGTCTGAATATGCTTGAAATTATGTGTAATTCAGAGAAAAATAGTTGGGTTTTGCACAAGTTCTTGTGACACCCACTGGTCTGAGTGGGGACATCCCTAAACTGGTATTAGTAACCAGCAGTAACTCTTCCAACAGCTTGAATTCACTGAGGGGTTACTACTATTTTAGCAACTTCTATTATTTTATTAATTTAGACTAGTAGTTATTATATTATAGTATATATGTATATAGTATACTACATGTAACTAGCACTCATTATAATTATTATATTAATTTAGACTAATTTAGGCCCTGAAAATAGGAGCATATAAAGTGTGCACACAAAATAATGCACCAGAAAGCATCAATTATAAGGACTGATAACATAGGTTAAACTCAACTTCTGGTCTACTTTTATTTGTCTCTTTATATATGATATATGAATATTTATACAAAAAATTGTATTTATTGACAAATATATTAATTATCTATAGTTTGCCAAGTTCAAATTTGGCTTCCATTTTCCACATTAAGTTTAGGCAGAGAAATGGGAACTAAACACAGCTCTACTTTCAGAAATTTAAATAACTTATAATGTGCATTTGAGGAGCAAATGAAGCTCTTACAGACCCTTCAGACTTCAGATTTAATCGCAGCACCATTTAAAAGGAGTAATAATAATTAAAAAAAAGGTTAGCAAGAGTGATGCATTTGCATTTTTATATTGTATTTATATGTATTTAAATGGCTCACAGATGACAGCAGTGATAGGGATGTTCTTGTTATCAGAGAGTTAAAGATACATCAGTGGTGTTGAGAGTTAATTAGGTTAAAATATGGGATGTATAATAATAATAAACTTGGACAAATTTCTGACATGACCAGTAACTGCTTTCCTCCTCCAAGGACTTGGTATTTGCCATTTCATCCTCTCTCCAAAATATCACAGAATGCTGGTGGTTTGCAGCCAAATTTCATTTTCCTACCACAAGTCAACACAAACTAGACTTAAGAACTCATTTTTAGTGATTTGCATTTTTGCTGTTTAGTTTTTAGGTGCTCACAAGACTCACATACAAACTACTTCCATTGAAATAGATATTTTTATTTTTATTGCATTTATATCCTTAGCATTCATCGTCCAAATAAAATTTAATCCCTTCTCTAAATGCCTGAGACAAAATTTCAATTTTTGATGATTATTTTATATTCAGGTGTAGACCAGGGTCAGCAATTTGATTCCAAAGGGCAGGTCAGATGTGTTTAGGACTCAAACCCTCTGCATTAAGAGATTCCCTTCTCTCCCACAGGTCCAACAAGCACTTCCCAAGTTGCTAATCTGCATTTAAAGACCCTTCCACCTCTTAAACCACTTAACTAAATACTTTAAGGTGTTAAAACCACGAGCTGCCTCCTATCTTCCAATATCTCCGGAACTAACAGTGCTGTTCTTAACTTAGGAGCGACAAACACCAGAAAACCTCCACAATTTGGCTTCCATATCTCTGAATTGGTGTTTCAGTGACAGATGTTTGTTGCGGCAAAAACCTCTGTCAGAACAAAATTAGGTGATCTATCATTTTAAGATATGGTCTTCATATACTGTTTACTCGAAGATATCACTTGCCTCAAGCCAATTTTGACCAAGAACATTTTGTGATATGGAAGTGATTTGTATATCATCATTTTTGTGATAAATGTAGCTCTTGAACACAAAATAACCCACTATTCCACAGTATTACAGTTAAAACTCCTTCCCCAGTAAATCTGTACTACTGCTTTTATTACTACAAAGATACTGTATCTCGACTCCAATGCATTTCCCATTTTTATTCACGGAATAGGGTTGCCTGGTTGCCTTTTTCCATCAGGGAGCTCAGCCCTGTTCCCCTGTTCCACACCAGAGATGCTCCTCTGGTTTTGGGGGGCACAGGAGGAGCAGAGATCCCACCACAACACCTCCTTTGGATTTATTTCAGCCAAGGAGGTGAGGCAAACACAAAGTCATGCAATATGCTTTCCAAATCGGCAGGGACTGCCCTGGTTGTTCCTGCACATCCAAAATTAACCCTTTAGTTCCAGCAAAGCTATTTCAGGTGTGTCACTCCTGCTCCAGGAGTATGAAGCCTTATAATTCATGGAGGATTGGAATAAACCAGCTGCCTCCACCTCACCCCCTCATCTCCAGAAAGGGAAGAAGGGGATGTAAAACCACCACAAAGGGCTGAGAACCACCATAAAACACAGAAGTTGGACAAATCACAGGTGGAGGTGGATGAGACAGAAGGAGGACATTCCAAGGCTCTGAGTAAATATCACTTCAAAGAATCACAAGATATCCTGAGCTGGAAGGACCCACAAGGACCATCCAGTGCAATCCCTGACCCTGCACAGACACCCCAACAATCCCACCCTGTCCCATTGTCCAAACCCTCCTGGAGCTCTGGCAGCCTTGGGGCTCTGCCCACTGCCCTGGGGAGCCTGGTCAGTGCCCACCACCCTCTGGGGGAAGGACCTTTCCCTGAGATCCAACCTAAACCCACCTGGGCAAACCCTCTTAAACGGTGAAGTTGAGGAGCTCCCACCACCTCTACAGAACCTCACACCTTTTCAGGTGCACCTGCAAGCTTGACAATTTATTTGGGCTATAAATTATTAAATAAGCCACTGAATAACCATAATTTAGTAAAGAGCTCCAGCCACTACTAGCCTTGGGTTAATCTAAGACAAAGTCCCAGTGATAAGGGGCTCTAGTTTAAAATCCTTCTGAAAGGACCAGTTCACCTGACCTTAATGGATCCAGTGGACAAGCCAGAGAGCAGCACCACTGTGTGTGGAGACTGGTCCCACTGGATCCCCAGTCAGCCTGGCCAGGGCTCACAGCTCCAGGGAACTCGTCAAGATGTGACTCCCTGATGGCTCCATCGTGGGAAAAGGAGGCCACTGAGCTTTGTTTGCTGTAACTTAAGTGCAATTTTCTCCAGATAAATGGTGCTGAGCTGTTTCAGTGTGTCCATTTGCACCCTGAGTATAAATGGTCTAATAAGCTCCAAAATACAGGCAGGGAAAAGCACTGGCACTTGCCAAGGGATTCCCAAGTGTGTCCTGTGGGTCAGGAATGCCCTGAGGAATGCAGATGTTGGGATTCTTCCACCACACACAGCGAAAGGGATCAAGGTACTTCCACACCTGAAGGGACTAAACTGAGCCCAGAAGTAGAAGGGCTTTAGTGCTTTCCAGATGCCTCAAACCCCTCCAACTCCACAGCTTGTCTTCCTGCCTTTCCTCTAGAAAAGCACTTCCTACAGCACATGGACACAGAATCACAGAATGGTTTAGGCTGGAAAGGACCTTAAAGATTTATCTTGATCTGATCTCCTGTCCCTCCCCTGGGCAGGGACACCTTCCACTAGACCAGGTCCTGACCACCAAAGCTTTTTTTGAGAGCCCCCAAGTCATACCCGGCCCCACCCAAAGGGACCTGCCCCAGCCTCTCAGCCAAATCCCAAAGAAATACCTCAAGACAGCAGTTCTCTTCTTCTAGACCCAAAAAAGTACAGAATTTCCTCATTAAAGTGTAGGACCAACCAATAGCAGTAGAAATTCCTCAGCATTAGGCACAGAACAACACAATGTCAATCCAGGGGAGTTGGCTGCAGTTCCTGCTCTCCTGCTCAGTGTGCTCACACACTCACCTTGGAATGACCTCTGGAATGACCCTCTGCCACTCACCTGCTGCTCTCTGCTTTGCCCATCAAGTGCCAGCCTGGAGGAATCCAGCACCAGGATCTGCCACACACTAACTCTGGAATAAAACCAGGGAAAGGCGATTTCATCTTGCCACAGTGGTGGGAGAACAGACTGGGGAGCCAAAAGCTGTACTGGGTACAATGGGAAACGATCTTATCATCAGGCTCACAACACTGGAGAGCAGCACCACAGTTCAGAGCTCCCACACTGACATGAAATGAATTTAAGAGGACCACAAGCACTTTTCTCCCGGGATTTAGAACAGCTCAGCTCAGGGTGTGCAGTTAAACCCAGGGCACCAAAGTCTACACAGCTTATTAAAAAAGCTGTGCTTCAACAGGTGGTCGTTTCACCACACATTGCCAACAATCTGCAACCAAAATATCTTTTATACTGGAATTGTGTGTACAGAACTTAGCCTGGTCCCGGTTTAATGAACTGTCCTGGCTGTTGGAATATCAAGGTCAGTCCTGTTTTATCTGGTTCCTGTTGCTTCTCACCTTCCCTGCCCCACCTGGCCAGACTCAGGCTGTGCTGGGAATGCAGGAAAGGAGCTGAGCAGGCAGAACTACTCTTCCCAAAGAGATGGATTGGCAGTGGGAAACACATGAGGTCTCCCTGAGAGGCACTGTTCACCAACAGCAACAAAAACCTGCAGACAGTTCAGGCCAAGGCATCAGACTTTGCCTATTTTAGCAGGAATTCCAGCACAAAAATACAAGGCTGACCCTGCATCCTTCCAACAGCAGAAGTCTGAGCACCCAGAATGCTTCATATGGAAAAGGAGAAGTTAATTATTTACAGTTTGAGGGGAAAATTGGCATTACGAGAATATATAAACAAGCAGAGTCCTCACAGTATGTCAATTTTGATGTCCTCCCCCAGCAGGATTAGCAAAGAAGGTCCCTGTGAAAGCATCAATTCAAGACTGCTGGTGTCAAGTGATCCAATTTTCCTTTAGCTTTCCAAGTTTGAGGAAAAATGTGTGTATTACATCCTCTGATCCTTTCACTTGTTCAGATCGACATGTGCAAGTCCTCACAAAAGGGAAATTCTCCTTCGCAGCCCCTTCGTGGCTTAAATGGGAAGAATCACAGGCACAGAGCTATAAAATCTGCCCTGATGTGCAAACCCAACAAACTTCCAAAGTAAATACCAAGTGTGGCAAAGGCCTGAAAGGAAATCTGAACCTTTCAACAGAGAAAAAGGCTGAAGTTTTTACTTCTCGGGGACTTTTGCCCATGATTAGTTTGTGCCTGTCACAACTGTCGAAACCAACAATTATTTCTATTTGTTTTTACATCAAAAAAACCAACCAAGACACCAGGATTTGGCCTAGAGCAACGTAACCACTGAGAGAATTTTTTTGCCAGGGTTCAATTTGCATGATAAACTGTTGTTAATAGATACCATCTGTTTTTAAATTTAGTAAAAGGGCCCATATTATACAGCTCATTACAAATATTACTAACTCTTAGACAACGACTCTTGTAAAGTGTGTGCTGGAGCTAATGAAGTAGAAAGCTTAAACAACAAATCATTTACAAGTTTTTTGTACAGTATTTCTAATGGAGGGAGTTGATAATCAAAGGAAAATGTAATCACTTATGTTAAGCAATCCATGGACTTAGTCAATGTAGCACAAACAGCCATTATGCAAAATTATGACATTAAAGGGAAAAAGACTATTGCAGACTTTGCATTTTACAATGGATGCTACACAGACTAATAACCTGGAGAGAATTAAACAGGTGAGGCCCCCTTGCTTCCAAAATAGCATTTTGCCATCAAGTATCACCAAGATATTCAACCTGGCCTGAGATTTGCTGCCCTGAATTAGACCTGACACCAGTAACAAAGGGGATTCTGTAATGGACATGGGCTCTCACAATGCAGTGCATTAATGGGCATCATGGTGAACATAATCTGTCAGGAACGGTCACAATAAAGATGTTCTCCTGATTAATGTTCCACTAGGCCTGTGCTTAATAATTTATATAATTTGTATTAACTTTCAAATTGCCATCACTGTGGTGGACAAGGAAAAACACACAAACAATTCAATACAATAATTTTGCCCAGGAAAACCTTTTCTGTGGCAATTAAAACTGGTGGGTTCATGCAGGAATAATCGTTCAGGATTTACAGAGATGAATTATTGTGAAGCAAAGCTGTGCATTTAAACAACATACGAAGAAAATACTTCTAAGAGGTCATAAATACTTTATAAATTATATTACTATTGGTGCTTGGTATTACTGCATTTATATTCTTACAAACTGTGTTTTTAAACATTACTCCCACAACAATGTGTGCTTCTATAAAATTAACAAACTTTTAAAATCGTGACAGTCGGCCTTATAAAAGTGTCTCCATTAATTTCTCTGTACTTTGAACAGAGAAACAGTAATGTTACAGTACTAAAAAATGGTCATTCCACATTCATTCTCCTAATCCCTGTTTTCACACAAGGAATTCAGCACATGCCACAGTGAGGACGTGGGTATTGGTCAAGAATATCCTATGCTATCCTATCAGGATGATTAATGAAGGCACCTTTTTCACAGAATGTCAGACTCTGCCTTTTTAACAACTGACCTTTCATAGAATACTACTGAACTCATAATTCCACTTTTGTTCAGTTTCTTATTAGTGGAGTTAAAATTAATACTTATGGGAATGATGGCTAAGGTGATGCACAGTAAATCTTGGAGCACATCAACCTTCTGCGCCGACCACCAGAGGAATAGCACCTGCATTTGTCTAGTTCAATAGCATAAGTATTCTACTAAAACTCTGTGTCCTTTTAAAAGACAAATTAGGTCAATATTCAACCCTCTTTCAAGCACAAAGCTGTACATATGGAGGGAGACCTGCAAAGTTCAGATATCCTTGTGAAATAGTTAATACTGTACACGGAGGGGGTTTGCATCCTTCTGTAAACTTCCAGGGTGACATGGACATTTCTGGGAGACATTGTGGCCACCCACCCAGCCAGCCTGGTAGCCACAGCCACTCACTCCCAGGATGGCCACGTTTATCTCCATGCCCTGAAGGATGTGCCTTCCAGCCAGGAGTACCAGCCCTGTGCTGTGCCACCAGCAGGACTTTGAGGGAATCGCTGCTGCCATGAAGGCAACCCTGGGTTGTAAACCACCACACTGAAAAGCTGCCTGAGGGGAACAAAGGACCTCATTCCACTGAGGTGTTTAACCTGCTGTTCTCAGGAGGGGAACCACAGTGTGACACCACATTCACTGTTCATTTACTGCCACCCCAAAGCACCAAAAAATTAATGCTGAATGGCCAAATTCCCAGATGCCACATGAGTATCACACAACTGAGTCCTTTGGGGACATGTCACCCCCTGCAGAGGTCAGGACAGGACTCTGCACATCCCCCTTCTCCCAGAATTGCCATCACTTGCCACCCAGCCTTCCCAGCTCCATCATGAGCCAGGGCTGGTTCCAAATCACCAAGACACTAATTCTACACCACACCACAGCAGTGCCAGCTGGACCAGATTGTCCTGCCCAGGGAGATGTGCCAAAGCTGCTTCATTTCCAAGGGCTCAGGTGCCATTCCATGCTCTGCTCCCTGGCACTGCCAAACCACAGTGCTGCTAAGAGGTGACTTACACAGTTCTGAACCAGGAGAGGGTCAGTTTAGGTTAGATATTGAGAAGAAATTCTTCCCTATGAGGGTGGGCAGGCCCTGGCACAGGTGCCCAGAGAAGCTGTGGCTGCCCCAGCCCTGGGAGTGTCCCAGGCCAGGTTGGACAGGGCTTGGAACACCCTAGGCTGGTGGGAGGTGTCCCTGCCCATGGCAGGGGGTGGCACTGGATGGGCTTTAAGGTCCCTTCCAACCCAAACCAGTCTGGGATTCTGATTCTAAGATGCCTGAGCAAAAGCAGTTCAAATAAAATACGTTTAGTTACAGAAGAACATTAAAAAAAGCACATGAGATTAAGATAAGGACATTCATTAACACAACGGGCTATATTTTTATGTCTTTTTAAAACACTGCCATCAACTCTTTTCCTCAGCTTTATACACTAACCCTGCAGCCAGACATTCCAGACAGTTTTCCAGCCTTGACGGTATTTTAAGATGATAAAGATGTGAGACTTTTGATTGGTACATGAAGATCAAGATCCACGCTCCAGCTGATGGCAAACACTTAAGACCTCACACAACTGGCAGCAATTCTGTTGTAAAACATGCAATAACCCCAGCAAAGTGCAGCCTAATTTTTCTCCACGCATTCATTCACATTCATGTGGATTCCATTCACATCCATTATGAGGGAAGGCAACTGCATTATGGCCAAATATTGTACCTTGCAAACAGAACAGCATTTGCTGCTTCAGCCCTTGCAAATCAAAGAAGGTTTCACACTAAATGAGGTTTTCTGGAGCCAAGATAGAGGACATTGGGATGGATTTCAACCTCCCCCTAGAGCTCAGTATTTTTTGTAAGGTCAACTGTGCTGTGATTGAGCTGTTCCATAATTGGAGACCTGAAACCTGTTCCACAGCTGGAGACCTCCAGCCATGCATTGCACTAACATCTATAGCTGGAAAAACAAAACCCACGAGTTTTGCACTAACATCTATAGCTGGAAAAACAAAACCCACAAGTTTTGCACTAACATCTATAGTTTGAAAAATAAAACCCACAAGTTTGTGGGTTTTGTTTTTTTTGGTTTTTTTCTGGAATCAATTTTATTCCCACACCAAAAGAAAAAGAAATGTTTCCTTGCTCTTTCAGGTTTCAGAAAGGCCTTCTCACTGAGGGAAGGATGGATGTTTTCCCTGCATAACAAAAAACATTTTACAACTTTATCATGGTTAAGACACTCAGAGGTTCCAAAAGAATCACCTCTGAAAAGCAGGGAAAATGTACTGAAACACTGAGTCATGTTCACTCAGGATGGGAAGTCAGGACTCAAAAGGACTCCCAGGTTAGAAGTGCTGGATGAACAGAAAGGTATTTCCCCATTAACATTCCCAGATGTGTCTCCTGCAGCCCAAAACAAAGCAGACCTTCCAATTCTGCAATTGTGCTCTGCCAGAGCCTGCAGTTGTGTGAGTGAGAGTTCCCTTGGCCATAAATTATCCTAATTACTTTGGAACTTTGATAACAAAGTGATAGAGCTGAAAGACAAGCACAGAGTGAAGATGAAGTTACAATGTGAATTGAGACAAAACAAAAACTAATACAAAGAAGTGGCAGAATTGGTAGGATTTAGTTCATTATTTCAGCAGTGCTACTATTTAATAAATTAGCAAGTGCTCATTCTGATGGTTCTTTTAAAGATTTCAATAAAACCAGGAATAAAGATGCAGCAAGCTTTTGGAATGAATATCAATAAGCAAAAGGATGTACTTCATAAATCCCTTCAGTGAGCCAAAGGCTAAACCCACCCAAAGCAGCCCTTTGCTGCCATTCATGTACAAGTTACAAGACATCCAACAATAACAACAAAACCCAACAAACTATTAGTCTTAAAAATCATTAGAAGTGACTGTTGAGGTGACATTGCCTTCAAAGTGTAAGTTTTTACTGTACATGCATTTTTGTAGCCTATAAAAGTTCAATATTTTAGATCCACAACAGAGGGAAGCTCAGAGCCTGCACAGCACTATCAGCAAGTACAAAGTGTATTTTTATTTTCCTTCAGCTTCATTATACCTGGAGGTTGTTTTTTGGCTATTTGGCATCTTTTGACTGTGATTTATCATTGCTTCAGACAAAAGATTCTTTGTTCATTCCCAAATTACCTGCACGCCCTGGATATCATACCTATCACGAGTGGCTTTTTGTTCCTGTCTGCTTTTGTTGTTGCTCAGAGTTCTATGAAAAGGAGTTTCAAGACGTATTTCCCAGAACAGACAGGAAGCAAGACACGCCATCACAACCCTGAGGATATCCTCTGTTTCACACTGAGACATAAATCTTAAGGCCCAGAGGACATCTGCATAAATGAAGAGCATCTGGACAACCTCAGAGCCACAAGCAATATTACCCACACGCAGCAAACTCCTGACCTGCAGGAGCTGAGAGCTGATCCCCACCACAACCAAGGCCACAGCAGAGTGAAAGGAGACCTGGTTTAACACACAAGTTCACAACCAGAGCAGCAAAGGCAGAAAAACCTCAAAAAATGGGCAAGAAATCAATGAAGCCCCTCAGAAGGACCACACCCACCTTGGTTTGTCATCCCTGCCACCATCAGCAGGAGAAATTAAAGAAATTACTGCGTCAAAGAATTCAAGTAGAGGTGGAGAGAGTCAAGACAGTCCAAAGTGCAACTCAAAGACCAGGTCAGTGTGGACTTTGGAATTTCAGAGGTATAAACAGAAGACATTTTCTATATTCTCCAGGTGTCCACATTGGCATTTAAAATTAGAACCAACTCTTTCCAGAGGTGATGAACATTCATGAGATCTAAGAATAACTACTTCCAAATTATTGAGGTATTACAGTCCAAATTGTCTTAATATGAGGTGATTTACACTTATGGCCAAGTTTCATACAGTGCTTAAACTTTCAACAACTCCTCCTCCAAATCAGACTGTTGAACTTGAAGAGTTTAAAAAATAAGGCAGGAAAATATTCTCCATCCTCCTTTGCCATTATATCCAGGAATCTCCACACCAGGATGTTCAGGGCTGTTATCCAGCAAAAAGTTGCAGTTGGGTAGCACAGTTGTATTTTATACCATAAAAGAGATAATCAGAACACGATCAGAGAATCACAGAATCATTAAGGTTGGAAAAGGACTTGAAGATCATCAAGTCCAGCCATCACCACCACCATGCTGAGCACTAACCATGTCCTCAAGTGCCACATCCACATGTTTTTTGAACGCTTCCAGGGACGGTGATTCCATCACAGGAGCTCTGGGTCTAATGAAAGAGCCATCAAAACCTTGGTGTCCTTCCATGATGTTCTGTACACTCATAAATGCAGTTCCTGTCTGATGGCCAGGAGAATTCCCAGGGAGCTTTTCATGTCTGGCATAGACTGATCCACCCAGGAACCACCACCTTTTCAGGGAGGTTTGTTCTCTTGGGCAGCAACCTGTGATAAAACCCTGATTTCACCTCTGGGAACCATTCAGACACTTCCCACTGAAGCAGGAAGGACTACAAGAGCATCTCACAGGGAACTTTTAAGGCCTTTCAGTGACTTCAGTGTCTAAAATAAAAACCCCTTGAAATATCAGCTTATTGCCCTGACTCTGTGAGAAAAATAATCAAGAAAAACAATCTGAGGATCCCAAATTTTCATAGAGTAAGCAGCCTACCAGCTTGGCCCTGCATATATGATGAGAAACATATAATGTGTAGTCCAAGAATGTGGAAAAAATAGTATTTTTGAACATTTTCCTTCAATTTTGGAGAGGCTTTCCATCAGGAGTAGAAAGTGTTCAGGATTTTTGCAGCTAAAACTCCATAAGCAAGCACTGGACACCATTCCTGACCACAGGAATGACCTTGGCAGTGGCTGCCCAGCCTCTCTGGGATAAGATCTGTGTGTCTGTGTGTATTTTAAACCAGAATACAACCCTGCATCTCAGCACCCAGGAAACAATAACCTCCCCCACCTCGTGGGCTGTGTGACACTGATGGAGCATTGCCAGGAGCAGGATGCACAGAGAGACTGTTCATCATCATCATCTGAGCACAAGCAAAACCCAACTGTGGACTGACAAAACCGAGGGGATGTGCATCAATAAAGCAGAGGAAAAACAAATGACAGCACAACAACTGACTAGGAACCTAAAGGACAAAGTTTCTCACCTAATCTCATTATTTCTTCCTCTAAACTAGCCCAGGCAGAAGAAAAGTCCTCTGCAGAATTCCTGTTTCACACCAGGCAATCCTGACATCATGGCTAAATCTCTATTATGATAATAATAAGAAAATAAAACACAATTTAAAAATCTCTTAGTACAAATGACAATTCACATATTAGCAGCCTACAATAGTGAGCCTCTCAAAGGTCAAAATTAATTAAAGGAATTGATAGCTGCTCAAAATCTAATTGCATTAGCTGATCACAACATTTACTCAGAAACTGAGAAGCCATCAAAAAGTTTTTATCACCAGCAAGTGCTCATTTTAATAAGCAACAAGGCAATTATGAGTATTTATAACTTGAAGGATTTATGTGCACTAAACAACCTTAAATTCTTCAAAAGCCAAGAGGAACTTGTTTGTGCTTCACCAGAATTCAGGAGAAGCAGCAAAGATGGGCTGGTAGAGTTGAGCTACAAGATGCCCATCCTTGGAATCATCCTCATTTTATCCTCTAAGGAGTAAGTGTTTTAGGGAGTTTGAAAGTTGAGTTTAAGTAAGGCAACCACTGCTAACACCAAGGAAACCATCCCGACACTGAAGGGATGGGACAGCTCCCAGTTCTCCAGGCAAAGAGATGACAGTTCTCCATCCCAGGGCGAGGTTCTCCCCACCAGGAGATGTGATCAGAACCTGAACATTCTGATGCAAAATGAGAATAAGATGAGATGTGCTATGGAAAGCACTACTAAATGTTTAATGTGATCTGCAATTCACAATTATTTCTTAAGTGTCTTTTTCCCAATAACTTTTTCCACTGCATGATCTCAGGGAGAGGATAACACGAGATGCTGCTTTGGAATGAGTTATACGTTTCCCCCTGCTTTACTTGAACCTCACAATGCCACCATTATTAATATTTTTCCTCCACAAAACAGCACTAGCCTCCCAAAGAAAAAGTCCTTGACCAAAATATCAGAGGATATTAAACTGAGAAGTGATCTACTGATGCAAATCATTAAATCTATTTGCATTTGCTTACTGAACCCTAACAGAGAAATTAAACTACATAGTGTGGGAAAAGAGCTGGTTTTGCATGGTTAAAAGGAGACATCTTGGAAGATCCGAGCTCTATGTCATTAATTTTCCTTCTTCCCCTCATTAACAAGTAAAATGTTTTCACTGCTTGAAAAGTTTTAATAAATAGGAAAAAGCAGGGCAGCTGACATAAGTTTTTAATGTAATATACAAGAGCTTTTAATATTTTTACATATATTAATGTAAAAGCTAAAAATAAATGTTAAAAGGTTACATTTGTGAAGAAAGAAAAATGGCATTTACAGTTTCAGGGGAAGGTTTTAGAATTTAACTCCTTCTCTCCCGGCATGGGGTTCTGAGGAGCACTTCCATTTCCCTGGAAATGCCTGGATTGCAGAGCTGAGCCAGGTCAGCAGTGCCTGGGGCTGAGGACACACATCCCCTCCCAGCTCAGCTCCAGGCTGATTTACGGTGCTTTGTCCTACCCAGTCTTAAATTCTTTTTATAGCAGGAATTAAGGGAGGCATTTTAAGAACTGCTATAATTAGCACAAGCTCTGGTAGTGTGTGATCCTTGAGTTTCACTGAAATGAGGGAGCCAAAGAGGCCAACAAAGACCAGGTATTGCAGCTGCTGATTCCAGCTGGAACTGGGAAAAGCCACCCAACACCACCCACCACCAAATGGCCAAGGGGACCCTGGGATGCAGCACAAGGAGTGGGACAAGCAGGAAAAGCCACCCACCACCAAATGGCCAACAGGACTCTGGGAAGCAGCACAAGGAGTGGGACCAGCAGGACAAGGGAGGGGATTCTCCCCCTCTGCTCTGCATGGAGAACTGTGTTCAGCTCTGGGGTCCAACATCAGAAGGACATGGAGCTGCTGGAATGAGTCCAAACAAGAGCCATGAGGATGCTCCAAGGGCTGGAACCCCTCTGCTTTGGAGCCAGGCTGGGAGACCTGGGGCAGGGGTCACCTGGAGAAGAGAAGCTCCAGGGAGACCTAAGAGCCCCTTCCAGGGCCCAAAGGGGCTCCAGGAGAGCTGGAGAGGGACTGGGGACAAGGGATGGAGGGACAGGACACAGGGAATGGCTCCCACTGCCAGAGGGCAGGGATAGGTGGGATACTGGGAAAGAATTCCTGGCTGGGAGGGTGGGCAGGCCCTGGCACAGGTTGGGCAGAGAAGTTGTGGCTGCCCCAGCCCTGGGAGTGTCCAAGGCCAGGTTGGACAGGGCTCTCCAGGTTGGTGCTACAGACACTTGTCAGCAAAACACTTGGTGTAATTCAATCCTCTCCCTCAAGGAGAGCTGCAAGAAGGTTCCTGTGATCCAGGTGGGTGTCTGTGCTCACCCCCCACTGTCTAATCCCAAAATACCTCTGAGGCTTTAAATTATTCTCAGCATTATCTATATACTTACTTTTTTTTTTTTTTGAGGACCAGGGAAAAAACCCAAGATGAAGAGTTGCAATATTTAAGAACACCCCCTAATTCTGGGACATAATAGAAACATAATCCATGTCATTATGCAGCCCATTTTCCCATCCTTATAGCAAGGATTTGCAATGGAAAAATGCTCCACTGCATTAATCTACCTCTGGCACAAGAAGTGGAAAGGTTCCACTCAAGGCCTGAATTACAGAAGAGTTAGTAAAGATACACATGGCACAGTATTTGTGGCACAGAATAGGACAGGGCAGCAGGAAAGGATTTATTTTCTGAGTAATTTCTTGAAGGGCTGATGCTGCATAGACAAATTCTCACACTCCTCTTTGGTGAAGTCATTTTTCAGCACTATTATAGCTCTACATCTTCTGCACCAGAAAAAAAAAAAGTCATATTTGTGGTATTTTCAAGTGGGTGTCTGCACAAGTTATATTATCTAATACAGTCTGTTGTTATTTTTGCCATTTTAAAATATCAGCCCTGCAAAACGTGATCACTGGGTTGTTAGAACTTGTCTTGCTTCAGGAGTCTTGGCCAACCCTCAGGGGTTACAAACACACACCAGTGGAGCAGCAAAGCTCCTGCACACTGAAAAGGGGCTCTCAGTGCTCTGACATGGCATTGGCCACATTAACAGTCAGGTTTGAAAGCATCAGATTAGGGATGTGGATAACTGCCCAGTGGAAACCATGGAATGGTTTGGGTTGGAAGGGACCTCAAAGTCCATTCTGTGCCACCCCTGCCATGGGCAGGGACACCTCCCACCAGCCCAGGCTGCTCCAAGCCCTGTCCATCCTGGCCTGGGACACTCCCAGGGCTGGGGCAGCCACAGCTTCTCTGGGCACCTGTGCCAGGGCCTGTCCACCCTCCCAGCCAGCAATTCCTTCCCAATATCCCATCTAACCTGCCCTCTGGCAGTGGGAAGCCATTCCCTGTGTCCTGTCCCTCCAGGCCCTTGGAAATAGTCTCTCTCCATCTTTCCTGTAGCCCCTTCAGGCACTAAAAGGCCACAGTGATGTCACCCCAAAGCTTCTCCCCTCCAGTCTGGACCATCCCAGCCCTCCCGCCTTTCCTCATCCACCCCTCTGCCCATCCTGGTGCCTCCTCTGGACTCTCCAGCAGCTCCATGTCCTTGCTGTGCTGGCCCCAGGGCTGGGACAGCTCTGCAGGGGGGTCTCACCTCGGGGGCAGAGGGGCAGATTCGCCCCTGCCCTCCTGCCCATGCTGGGGGACCAGCCCAGGACATCCCTCATCCACCACATCCAGTCTTTCATCCACCAAAAAAAAAATCACAATTTTGGAGGTATTTTGCATAGAACCCTTAAAGGGTTCTCTGTCAAGACTTGAGGACAAAACCACAACTGAAGACTTGCAAAACCCACTCCTGCTGGAATGCTGCAGTAGTGGCTGTGACAGAGAACAGGAATGCAGCAGTGCTGTCAGGAAAAATAACACAGCTAAGGCCCACTATTGATGACAGTGGAGTTGCTCAAGATTCACTTCAGTTTAAGTGAGAGAGAATGTGGGTTTTGTTAATCATGCAGAATTCAATTCTCCATCCACACCTGACAGCAAAACTCCTGCAAACCCTCTCTAAACTCAGCCGAAACCACACATTTGACCTGTACCACGTGCAAGGCTTTGGCAAAGTCTAAACTCTAAAAGCACGCAGGAAATTATTTTGTTTAAGTTTTTGAAACACCATTTCCAATAAAAAGTTTTCTTGGCTTGATGCAGCATAAACAATGTGTAGCATCTCCACAAGAAACTATGAAAACCCCTAGCCCAGTTTATTTTTAATAAAAGGAGGACTATGCTATATAATAACTCTTCCTGCCACATCCACTGAATCTGCTGAAATAAAGATTGATGCCTGGATATTTGTAGAGACTTCTACCAGAGAAGGTAATATTTCTTTTTTCCTCACTTTCCTTTTTTCAAAAATATATTTTCCTGTTACTTTGAAGTAACAAGCATCATCTCCTTATTACCCAGCAATCTGCATGTTTTGTTTCCAAGACAAGTGACAGAAAACTCAATGAGCTTTGTGAGAGCTTTGTGCCACAAGTTAAAAGATATTTGGAAATAAAAGGTTTTGAAAGAGAAACATGTTTAAGACTGACCTACACAGGCACCCAAAACAGGCTTTCACTTTGCTCAGTGATATGAAATTCAGTGTTGTTGGGTTTGTGAGGGGTTAAAAGGCAAGAGACATCTAAAATCCTGTGTGGATTTTGCCCAACATGTTGAACAGCATCATACAGGAGGCCAAAGCACTTGGAAGCTTTTCAGAACAAGGTACAGAGAAGTGAAGAGCACGTGGAGTGGTCCAAGATCTTCAGATCCCTGTAACCAAAGGACTCCCAGCTGGAGCTCTGGGGCCCTCAGCACAAGAAGGACACTGAGCTGTTGGAACCATTCTGGGATTCTGTGACTCCCATCACACACAGCCTGAACCTCAAACCTCATCTGCTTCAATTAACACCAATAAAAGACCCATCTAATGAACCATTTCCCAGCCACTGTAAAAGGTAATTAAACACCTTAAACTACAAAAAACAGGAAAGTTCCCTGCAAAACATACTTTGATCATTGATAAGTACAGCCATTTGGGTAATTGTGGCAGTTACAAGCACTGGCAGGGAAGTGATGCAGCTGGACCTGTCCACAATCGGTGGTGTAAAAACACAGAATCATCAAGGCTGGCAAAGACCTCTGAGATCACCAAGCCCAATCATCAACCAGCACCACCCTGTTCCCCACTAAACCACGTCCCAAAAGCTTGAACACACCCAGGGCTGGTGGCTCCAAACCTCCCCTGGGCACCTGCTTAACTGCTTTACAACCTTTGTATGGCAAAGTTTTCCAACCCAAACCTGCCCTGCCCAGCCTGAGGCCGTGCCCTCCCCTCCTGTCCCTGTTCCTGAAGCAGAGCCCGACTCCCTGCCCTGGCTCCCCCCTCCTGGAAGGGATTGCAGAGCCAGAAGGTGCCCCCTGAGCCTCCTTTTCTCCAGGCTGAGCCCCTCCAGCTCCCTCAGCCCCTCCTGCTGCTACAGCCCCTTCCCAGCTCCATTCCCTTCCATGGACAATGTTTCCTTTCCTTGCTTCCACTCTACACTTAAATCTCACCCAAACCCATCAACTTCCTTTACTCCAAGTGTGTCTGCCTCATTTGGGTTTCACTCTATATCATTTCCAACAGAAAATCTCTGCTGTTACACAATAATTTTAAGGAACAGCTGAATGGGTGCAAGTGGAGCCTCTTCGAAGCCACATTGCCAATAAGCCTCTCTTCACGTAAGTCACATCAGATGTTCATGGTAAAGCAGAAATGTATTTAAAGCAGCAGAGTAGTTGCATACCTACCTCCTTCAGAGGGTTTTTACTGTGCCCCTGAGCTCCACTAAGTTTCTTAGCCTTGGCGGATGCTTATTGGAAAAATAGGAGGAGTGGCACTCTCCCAAATGCCTCCCACTTGTGGCATCAAAGTGAGATATCACTCACAGTAAATTTTACAGTATGAGGAATGAAACAGTTAGCAAAGTTGACATTTAAACCATCATCACTGGCTATGATTAAATACCTCAGAGATGAACAGAGTGGTTCACACCTCTCCAAGTTATTGTTCTAAGCTCTTATCAGAGTCTGGACGCCGCTGCATCCGCTGCCTTTCCACACACTTGAGATTTTCTTTGAGCTGAAATAGCTGGAAACCTCTGTAAGCTGAGATTCTGGGGAGTTTCTGATAATGTTACATGGCAGAGATTGACTGAAACTCTGGCCAACCTCTTGAACTGCAGATTCACCCTCAAAGGTTTAGGCAGATTAATAATACAAGAATGGCCAAGCTGGCTCCTTGTTCCTCCTCCTCTGATCTCCCTCAGTAAGATGTAGGGAAATGAAACACCAAAGAAAATGGCAAACAACCTGCAAGAAATGTAGAGGGCAGATGGGATCCCACTGCTTCCAGGAGTCTCTTCACACAGCAGCATAAAAGGGAAGTCTGAGGTATTCTGACACCACCAGGAAAACACGAGTTTGGACCATTCAACCAGAGTAAGCAAGTCAACCTGCCTGGCTCCCCTCTCCAAACAGCAGGAAGCACCCAACAACCTCTGCAGTCTCTCAAATCCAAGTTTAAATCCCTGCCAACAAACACACAACTCCCAGTGTCCACGGAGATGGAGCAGACCACCTGCACACACTGTCTCCTGCAGGCCATGGGAGCTCAGGAGCCTCTGTCAAGATCCAGCAGATCCAGTGTGGAAGAGCAGGACCCCAGAGCCAAGGGGGTGACTGTCCCCAGATCACCCACATCTTGGAATATCCCATCTAAGGATGGCAGTGTCAGGGAACAGCAGCTCAGCTGAGCTCTTAAGTGGAAAAACTCAACTTCTCATGGTGGCATCCTCAAATCCCAAGGTGGATGTAAATATTCGGGTTCTTGGCATCTCCTGGGATCTGAGCTCACTCTTCAGGGTGCAAATTTAATTCTCTTTTCACACACACACTCACCGGTCCATTGCATTATGATGGTTTTCATCACTCCATGTTCAGCAGGACAGGATTTTCCAACCACACACTGGAAGCTGCTTAGTTTACCTCAAAATGTCATCCAACAGCCCCTTCACTAAAATCCTCCAGTTCTCACTGTATTTCCCTGCCCCAGCCCAGATAACCCCTGCCCCAGGCTGCCCAGGCAGGGAGCTGGGAGAACCAGGGCAGTTTTCCTGAGAGGACAGGGAATTCCTGAAAGAATTTGGATTTTTGTAACACAGGGAAAATCTGCTCCCTGCTGCCATCTCAACATCAACGTGTTTCCAAAGTATTTTGTGCTGTAAGTATTTCAGCAGAGGGAAACTCATGGGTTGTGTTCCTGCTCAGGGAAGTCATGAGTGGGATCCTCTGCTCTCCAAGAGGATCATTGACCTCTCCAGCTCTGGAATAAGACCAGGCTTCTGAAAACAGAGTCATCCCAGTGTGGGAACACCACAGCCAACAAGGGAAAAACAAAAGAAAAATGAATCCTGAAACTCCAAAGCTGCCAAAGACACTTAGAAGTAAAATAACAGTGAGAAAACCGAGTGTTTCTTTAGGACCTGAACAAAAGGAGTTAAACATTTCCAAAATTTCAGGCAGGAATGTTGGAGAAAACTTGATCAAAACTAATCCTTAGATTTGTATACACTGAAAGAAAAACTACAACACCTGATGCACTACTAAGTGTGTGTGTATTCATTTAAGAGTGGGACTCAGTGATCCTTGGGGGTCCCTTCCAACTCAGAATATTCAGTCACTCTGATATATACAGATATATACAGATAGGTTTTATATACTTTTAGGGAGTCTTAAAAAATATGAAATGTGAAGCTGAAGTTTTCAGAAACAGAGGAAATTTATAAAATCAAGCTGCACCTCTGGTGTATTTTCTACTCCACTTTACAACCCCAAAGCAGCTCATTTCACAAACAGCCCAATACTGAGTGTGCAGCCTTTGAGCCCAACACACCAATCTGCTCATGATGCTGTACACAGGTTACAACTCCTGCACTCTCTGTGGGTATCAAACACAAGAGTTTGGTTATTCCAAAGCTATTCCAGCTCTATCTCCAGTGCTTCAGTGTCCACCCACAATTTCAATACTAAAGCAGAAATAGGTGATTTCAAGACACTGTTTTAAGTTAACCAGTTATTAGCAGTGCAAAATGGTTAGAAATAATTGTAGTCAGCATTCAGTAAATTAAAAATTCCACAGTCATATGTAGCTGAAATCTCACATTTATGTAGGTGAGATTTTATGTATATAGACATAGAGAATCACAGAGTGGTTTGGGTTGGAAGGGCTCTCAAAGGCCCCCCAGTGCCACCCCTGCCATGGGCAGGGACACCTCCCACCAGCCCAGGGTGCTCCAAGTCCTGTCCAGCCTGGCCTGGGACACTCCCACGGATGGGACAGTCACAAGACAGATGCAAAAATCCTAAAGGATAAAGATTCCTCCTCTCCAAACAGAACCCACCCCGCTGTGACGTGTCTGGACGCTCAAAGCCCATCAGCTTCCCAAGCAGCAGCACCACCTCAGGTTATTGCAATTAGTTTCATCTCATTAATAGATCAATTTCTTTCAAGCATAGTGAAACTGGATTTTACTTTGTTGCTTCTCCTTTTAGGCTCCATTATAGTCTGTGTTCTTAAGTTTTAAGGAGAGCCATCACAGAATAGGTTGTAATCTCAGGTGATTAATTGCCCAGCATTTTACAAGCTGTAAAATAGAGCTGAGATCTCCACAAAGCGATTATGCCATTAACCAGACGCTCTTATCAGCCTTCTCTACAACTACCAGGTTTGTCTGACAGATTGCAAGTCTTAAGTATTTATATATTTCAAAGGTTTACTTATTTTTGTTGTTAAAACCCCCTAAAATCTATATTGATTGTTACATGCAATTCCACACAAGAAGTCCCAAGCACCGTGGAGCAGAATACCAATATTTATTACCAGACTTGTGCTCATTATGGTTCTCTCTGACAGGGGTCCATTAAAATCAATTTTTATGTTTCTTATGGGTTTTTTTTCCCCACCCAATGTTCTTACCATGGTGTTTATTAGCCAGTTAGGAGAAACACCAGGCACTGCTTTGTTTTTATTTTATTCTGTCGAAAATAATGAGGCCAGATTTAACAACTATTCACTAGCAATGAGGAGAAGAGATTAAATGTTATACTTCAGCACAAACATTTACAGATGGCACTAAAATTTTTAGAACTTTATCAGTGCTAAAGACAAAAGGAAGCCCCACCTTTCTTTTCAGCTTTAAATTCTCCAAGTAATCATAAAAATAAGTTCTTCTTGCCTTTAACTTCTGAGTTCCTCTTGAGTGATAGTCCCTCTAATACAAAAATTTTTGCATCTAAATCATGCAACATGAAATTAAGTGTCATCAAGATGCCACTAATGCCTCAAAATGGTCAGCTCACCACTGACAACACTGAAGATCAAGAACACAGAAAAATTAAAAATATTAGGAAAAGGATCCAGACTGTCCAACTTCTGCTTGAGGAAGATCTTAAGAACCTTCAACCAACAATATGGTCACATTACAGGTGAGCAAACAGCAGTTCTGGTAAATAAAGAGAACATCCATCCCTAAGAATGGCTCTGAGAGCCCCCAGACCTTCTCCTGCTGTTCTTCCACCCACTCATTGGTGTTTCCCTTTCTCCAGGATGAAGATCCTCACCTGCTTGGTTGGTTGTTCCCCAGCTCTGCAGCAAAGGCAAGTTCCAGCCTTATCTTAAATACACTTTATTTCCATTCCTCACCAGCAGAAATGCAGCACTGAAATCAGCCTCTGTAGAAACTGAGGCTCTTATTTCCATTATCACTGGAGTTGGTCAAACTGTCAGATCCAGAGGCTGGAGGGGTTTGGTATCACAGGCAAAAGCACATTTCAAACAACACACATTGTGCTTTATATTCCTTATTAACTTTATACACACTTCAGTTACAAGGAGAATAAACCAGAAAAACAGAAGACACTCTACAAATCAGTGGAGAATTTCAGAAGCAAAAACATGGGGAAAAAAAGACAATGTTGAGAGAAAGAAGCCAAACCTGTTTGAGTCTTGTCAGTAAGAGATCTGATGCAACAGACTGTGGGAAAACTGCAAATTCATTACCAAAAAACCAACTGAAGAGACCAGACTTAAAGAAGCAATATTGATAACTTTGATTTTGGCAGAGGAGTTTGGCAAAGAAATTTGGAATCTGTTTTTTTCTGATTGGCATCTTACTCTGAAAAAATTCCTTCTAAAAATGCCACTGGGCATTTGCTCACAAGTGAGGGAAAAGCAAAGACCTGCCCAGGCCAGATGGACTTGAGCAGATTGAGCAGCACTGACATTCCACAGTGAAATGCATCGATGCCTCCTCAACCAGGCCTGGATCTGAGGCATCACCTCCACTGCCACGAGGCATCTGCTTGGAATTCCAAAGGCAGAACAGCTCTGGAAAACCAACTAAAGCTCTCACAAGCACTGCACAGTAATTAAAACAATCATTCAGTCTGGGGTCTACCTGCTGGAACACAGACATATTATATACATACATATATATATATATATAAATAGATGTATTTTATCTGCAAGATTTTTGAAGTCTGAAAAGAGGTTTTACTCCTCAGTGACAGAATCACATGAGTCAAAAATTGAGGGGGGAGTAGGATGTCCTCTCAAAACCTACATTAAAAATACTTAAAATTTAGAACATTTCTTTGCTAATATTTTTGATGCAGCAGAGAAATTATTCCATTTTGGAGCCACAATTCCTTAAAGGCACTGGAGGCTCCTTGTGGCTCTCACAGGAGCCAGTACTGAGCTCCCAGAATGACTGGGAAAAACAAGTGTGCAGAGCTGTGTCTCAGATCCTCTGGGCAATCTCCTTCCTCTACCAAGCCCATAAACACAGGATCAATAGGACATGAACTCACCCAGCTGGCAGCACGCTCATTTTGGGGAGTTTGATTTCGTGTAAGCCTCTTTCACACCCAGAGATCTCGATCTTCCCCACGGGGCTGAGCAGCACCACGTGGCTCTCCTTGCATGGAGGCTCCCCAGCTTTGGAATTCACCTGTTCAAGAAAACAGAATCCTCTTTAACTGCACAGATTTTCACCAAGGAACACAGATCTCAAGGTACTGAGCAGTTCTCAAAAGTAATTTAACAAAAGCAAGAAACAGAGAATTTCAAGTTTCCTCAACTGTGCTTTTACTTTCAAAACTCCAAGTTAAAGTCATCCATCCTAAGAAGTCACAGCCTCAATCAAAGTCTCAAAAAACATGTTAACTAGCAGAACAGTGATCTTCATAAAAATCTGGAACAGCAGCAGTTTCATGGCTGGTTTATCAGCTAAAATCTGATGTGTTCTGACACTTATTTAAAACAGCATTATTGTGACAACAAAGTACATTGGGTGGTTTGGAGCAGCAGTGTTATGCAAATAACGGCTGGAACACAAATAGAGTATGTCTGCTGCAAAAATATATGAAAAAATCAATCATTCCTTAACAGAAGAAACATTTTTTTCTTCCCATTGTTACCAGGCTGGTTTATGATTACTGATAGGATGTAGCTGGAAACACCTGCCAAGTATTTCTCAAATTGGACAAGACCAACAATAACACACTTGTCAAATTTGTCTTGGCTGAAAAAATCCACCCCAGTCTGACTCAGTAAATGTTTGAGTTGTGTTTACAGTGTGGTTTGTGCAATCACAGCAGGAGAACAGGACAGGACACCACAAGGATCCCCAGAGCAGTCGCCCAGACACTGAACCCCGTCTGGACCCAGCACCACGTGAGACTGGACAAACATGGACCACCAGGACCCTGCAGGGCAGCTTAATCAGCAAACACAGGGCAACAGGCTCAAGGAATGGTCTAGGCTGGGAGGGACCTTCAAGGCCATCTGTTTCCACATCTTCCACCAGCCCAGGGTGCTTCAAGCCCTGTCCAGCCTGGCCTTGGACACTCCCAGGGATGGGGCAGCCACAGCTGCTCTGGGCATCCTGTGCCAGGGCTTGCCCACCCTCATGGGGAGAATTTATTCCTAGTATCTTCTCTGGCAGTGGGAAACCATTCCCCCTGTCCTGTCCTTCCAGGTGCAGGACCTTGCACTTGGCCTGCTGAACCTCATGAGATTCCCAGAGAAGCTGTGGCTGCCCCAGCCCTGGGAGTGTCCAAGGCCAGGTTGGACAGGGCTTGGAGCAGCCTGGGCTGGTGGGAGGTGTCCCTGCCCATGGCAGGGGTGGCACTGGGGGGGCTTTAAGATCCCTTCCCACCCAAACCATTCTGGGATTCCAGGAATGAGAGACCTGGGGTGCAGGAGGAGACAGGACAGTCTGTGCAGGATGACTTACAGCTGCCCACTGCTCACAGCTGGACAACAATTAGCTGTTTTCAAAATATGAGCATAATTTAAGATCCCATTATTGAGTGCTGTGGAATGAATTCCCATCTGTGAGCAATACAATCAGCATGGGGAGAGCAGAAAGAACTCAAAGGAGACAGCTTTGCCTACCAGGGCAAGAGTAATCTTAAACCTCTGGATTTTGGGAAGCTCTCATGCAATTCCTCAGTTACAGACATGCAGTGACCAGGACAAATCTACTCAGTCTGAAGAAGTCCTGCCTCAGGAACTGCAGGTTCCCTGTGGTTTATTTAGTTTGACTGCAATCCAAAGCAGCTTTTTTTGCTAAATAACCAAATGTTTGGTGGAGGTGCAAAGCAACTCTCCTTCTCAACCAGCTTTTCCCTTCTCGAGGACATGGGTGAACTTTTTGGAGCAGCCCCTCATTGCAGAAGTCAGTAAACAAGCAGCAAAATTTACATCTGTGGAAAACCAGTATACATCCTTCATGTTTCTTGGTGTGACAGCCCTGAACTGGATGCACTGAACCTCACACCATGTGCTCCATGAACGTGACAACTCTGGGAGCAGAGGAAAGCTTTTCCATCAGAACAGACAAAGGACACAGAGAGCAACAGAAAACCATAAATAACACCCTGAGTCCTCACCAAGTTGAACTAAGCTTTATAGATGAAACCATGAGTGACTACAACTCTTATTTTCAGTCTTGTTTATCATATTCATCGGGCAGCAATATTTAAAGGTTTATTTTTATAGAGGAATGAAGCTGCATGACATATATATTTACATCCATATGCAATTGGGTTGGGAGCCTCCAGGATGAAGGTCACTGTACAATGCACTTCTCTGTGCAGATACTTTTTCACTACTTAAATTGGGTATTAGGAAAAAGTCCTTGACAGAAAATGTTGTCAAGCTTTGGAACAGGCTGTCCAGGAGAGTGGCACAGTCCCCACCCCTGGAAGTGTTCAGAAAACACGTGGATGTGGCACTGGAGGACATGGAGAGTGGTGAACAAGGTGGTGGTGGTGGTGCTGGTTGATGGGTGGACTTGATGGTCTTAAAGGTCTTTTCAACCATGAATGGTTCTATTTATGAGTGATCCCCTACAGCTCCTGAGATGAGACCAAGGTAACAACACACTCCTGCAGGCAGGGCTGGTTTAAAACAGAGTGAAATTTTACTCAGGATTTAAAATCCAACAGTTTTCAGCTGCAAATAAACAACCTTTAAACTTGACCAGCTGAAACTACCAAATGCTCAAAGATCATTTACTGCACATTGGTGGACAATGGAGATCTGTCCGTGCCCACATCCTTCCAACACAGCCACAGCTTGCTCAACACCATCTCCCACTGCTAAGGAAATGCAGCTTAAAGCAAAAACCCAGTAATTCCAAATAAACTGCTTTATGCCTTTTTTCTCCAGCTTATGTAAATGAATGTTGTCGATACCCATCCCTGGAAGTGTCCAAGGCCAGGATGGACAGGGCTTGGAGCAGCCTGGGCTGGTGGAGGATGTCCCTTCCCATGGCAGGGGTGAGAGTGGATGGGCTTTCAGGTCCCTTCCAACCCAAACCAGTCTGTGATCTGTGAATAATCTGAAGAAATTTGACCAGGTACTACATGAAGTCCACTACACTTTCACTCTTCCTATTCCACTGTAATACTTAGAAATCTGTGTCAAAACTGCCCGTTATTTCAACATTCATTAGATATGAAAAAACCCAGGACTATTAGAGAGGAAACATCTCCTGCCATGCTCTGGAGTCTTCTGACAGAAACAAAAGTGCAGGTGCAGTGTATGCAAATCAATCTCACTGTTGCTAAACATGGACAGAAACTGCTGAACACACAACACGGGAGGACTGTCATTAGCCCACAGAATTAAGTCCTTTTTTGTCATTAATAATCAACGAGTATCAAAAGGTTGTCCCAGTGGAAGATTTATCAGTAAGAACAGGAGCATGACTTCTGAGTTAATGCTCCATAAGGAGGAGCCCCATTTTCCAGGCATGTTCCACACCTTTGGAACCAGTGCCTGGTGGCATCTGCTCCTCTGAAAGGGCCCTAAATATACATCAACTCCCCCAAACATCCCCCAAACTGCTTTCCTTGGGTCCAAATGCCAAGGATGCAAAACAGCAGCAAGTTTGGTCTCCTAAACAAATGCTGTTACAGGAAAGAAACATCAGTCCTGAACTCTTTAAGTGTCTCTCATGTGAACAGCACCATGTTCTCCAACCTGCTCATTATTGATTCAAGTTTGGAATTAAAATCCAAGGAAAACTTGAAACATCAGATTTAAATTTAAGCAGAAATATTCCCAGGTTTGGGCAATTTCCTACTTTGTTTCAGTCACCCTTCTTGATGGATTGGGTTTACATCCCTCTCACAACAAAATCCTCACCAAATCACATCAGTCGTATTTGTCAAGGCAAAACACAATCAGGGACCATCATAAAACACTGTTTAAAACATGTCTCAGTTAGAAAAAGCTTCTCCCACCCCACCTGGGGCTGCTGAGAGGTGACCCACGAGGCACATGCCAGTGGGCCAGCCATCCAAGGTTATCATGGAATTATAGTTCTCTCTCCATCTCCTTAATAGTTTAAAACTTCCTGTATTTGTTTTACTGGTTTCTGCCTGTTTATGTAAAAGGAAACAATCCATTGTACGTTAAGAATATGGGAAAAGATATTAATAGTAAAGGTAATGTATTTGTGCACATATACAGCAGGGTGGAGGGCAATTTTCCAACCTTACGCAGCCAGTCTTGGAGGAAAATCTTAAGTGTTTTAAGGCAGAGAAAGATTTAAGGAGTGGGAATAAAACACAGGATCCATACAATCAGAACAACCTAACAACCCACTTCTGTTAATACCTTTTTTAATCATCAATATGCTACTGTTTCAGGAGAACAAAAAATTTATGTACTACAAATAATTTCACTGCAGGGAGGAAAGAAGGGAAGAGTCATATGGATGGTTCATACCCAGAAATAGTTTCATATATAGAAATATTAGTTATTCTTTGCTATACTGGAATAAAAGCTACAGAGAATAAGAAACATTTAACTCTCAGTCTTTTTGCTTATCTTGAAATGTTTGATGTTCTAAAATATGAGTCCTTTACATACTGCAGCAGGTTCTTGTGAACTAGAGAACCACTCACCTGGCCATAACCTCTTCCCCCTCCATATCCCCCCAAACCTGTCTGTAGCCTCTGTGTTTCTTCTTCCTACCGTATCCAAACCCAACTTTGAGCCTCCCAGAACACACCACTGGAGATCCAGATCCATATATTTCTGTCCTGGCTGCAAGAGCAATAAACACCTCCCCAGCTGAAGAGCAGGATCCAAGTCCAGGTGAGGCTTTTCAAGCAAAGCTGCCCTGAAATCCTGCAATAGTCCACTGACATCTCACTGCTGCTCCAAGTAAATCTAACTCTGGGTGAGCTAAACCTGTAACTTCAGAGGGTGTGAAAACAAAAGTTCCTTATTTCCTTGCTCAGGGAGGTTTGGAAAGGAAATGTCAGACAGACTGGAAGCAAATCCAGGGTTAGTTTGGGGTGATACAATTTCTTTACCTTCCAAGGAACTAATCCCTTAAAAAATGTGAGGGTACAGAATTAAGCTGCATATTTTGAACATATCCAAATATACACTCAAAATCAGCCCCCCTCTTCCCTTATCCAAAGGCCCACTTCATACAAGCTCCCAAAAAACCAGAGGGATATGTGTTCACATGGAGCAACATTTGCTTTCTACGGCATTTAAAAAGTACTCGACGAGAGCAAACACATAATTCTTTATTAAACAATCAAAGACAACAAAAGCAAGTTTCTGTTGTCCCATCGCATTATCCCACTAATCCTCTCTGGATGGCAACCAAAAGGCCCCCAAATGCCAGGCTGGGAAGTGCCTTTCCAAGCAGTGGGCGCCTCTGGCTCTTTGGCTGTGCCTTCAGTCGGTTGTGTTGGCAGAGAGAAGCACTGACAAACTCCCTGGGCACTCACAGGGCTGTCTCAGGCTGCTTGATTCCCCTTAAAGGGCATTTTAATTGTAATAAACCCTTTCTCCTGCCCTGGGAGAGGCAGGTGGGTCACAGTCTGCATTCCAGGCTGCACTCAACAAGTGCCTTTTGCAACTGCACCTACTGCTCATGCCAAGCTTTGATGTGAGATGGTGTCAGCACATACTCCAACACAAGACCCCAGTGGGCTGTTTAAACAGGAATTCTGATGCATTATTTCCTCCAATACTTCTCCAAAAACAAGTAAACACATCCTGCATCTTTCCCCAGCCATTACTTACACAGGAAATTTAAATGTGATGGAAATGCAGCAGCCATGTGGCAGTTAAAGCACACACAGTGCAACTCACTTTCTATCAATAGCACCAAGCACAGATGAACATTTTATGATCTTCAAGGTGTTTTCCAACCCAAACAACTCTGATTCTATTTGCACACAGAACACGTGCAAAATGTCATTAGAAAGTGTGTTAATTAGTTGTAAAAATTAGTGATCATGGTGGGACACCGAGTTATTTAGGGTTCAATGTTTTAACATTCAGTCAGATGGAATAATGCACTAATTTTTTATTATATATATCTCCATAATAAGGATATTATATATATTATATTATATATCCATAATATTATATATATATCTCCATAATATTATATATATTATTCCATAATAAGGAATTTGCTGCCAAAAAATAGACAAAAATACTAAAGAATCAAAGATGAAGACTCTTGTCTTTAAGAATGATGAGATCCACAGAAAGTAATATGTAGTTGTTACTGGTCTGAGTTTTACCAAGTCCCTTCTCACTCAGGATATCCTATTATTTTATGAAGCCTCATGTGAAGGAAAAGCCTTGGAGCAGTTATCTGGATTTTCCAGATGTGTTCATCGTTTCAAAACTTGAATTAAAGGTATTATTATATATATAGTTATATATTCCCCCTGTGCTGGGCACTGGAGAGGTCCCACCTCGAGGGCTGTGCCCAGTTCTGGCCCCTCAGGACAAGAAGGACATGGAGGGGCTGGAGGGTGTCCAGGGCAGGGAGCAGAGCTGGGAAGGGGTTGGAGCAGCAGGAGGGGCTGAGGGAGCTGGGGGGGCTCAGCCTGGAGCAAAGGAGGCTCAGGGGGCACCTTCTGGCTCTGCAATCCCTGCCAGGAGGGGGGAGCCGGGACAGGGGGTCGGGCTGTGCCCCAGGGCACAGGGACAGGAGGAGAGAGAGGTTCAGGTTGGACATCAGGAGGAATTTCTGCCTGGAAAGGCTGGTCAGACATTGGATGGGGCTGCCCAGGGATGTTTGGAGTGCCCACTCTGGAGGTGTCCAAGGAAGGACTGGCCATGGCACTCAGTGCCAAGGTGGGCATTGGGCACAGGGTGGGCTCCAGGGGCTGGGAGGGCTTTTCCAGCCTCAGTGATTCCATGATTTGAAAATCTACTCCTTAAAACCCATCAAGGTGCTGCTGTAAAAGCCTGGATGATTTTTTTCCTAAGAGGTTGTGCTCTGGAGGCACCGAGAATGACCAAAAAACCTGCCCAAAGCAGCCCCTGATGGACAGCACAGGCACAGCCAGAGGGAGCACACGACTCCTCCAGGGTCCAGCTGGGCATGGAAATACGTGGCAACTGCTCTAATACAAGGAAAACAGATGAAATTTTAATCAAATGAGCCTCATATCAGGTTCAGGGGAACTGAAAATTGGCTAAAAATGAAAAAAAAAAAACTAGCAGAAGAATGACTTTAATATTGGGTAACATTTCAAGTTTTTATCACCTAAATCCACAAAATTCCTGATCTGCTCCTGCTTGTCTTCTCTGCAGAGCTGGAGTCAGGACCAGCTAAATAAAAGATAATGCAACTAGGCATAACACAATAAAAGATATTACCTTCCCAATGCATTATTGCTGCCAATTATAAGAATCACTTCAACTTAATTTCAAAGGCACAATCACCCTCAACTGTAACAGTCGCTTTTTTAAATTTCAAACAGTATTACATTAAGGCAATAACTCACCTTCCAGCTATAATATCAGTCTCCCTTATTGCAAAAATACATTTCATAAATACTTCTCATCGACAAGTCAAGCTAATTCAGGTTAATTTTATTGTATTTTGGTGCTATCTCACATTTGTGTGCAATTACCTTTATCATTTTATTGCCGTGCCAGAAAGTAATCAGAACAATTATTTGAAAAAGGAGGGGTATAAATTCTAAATCACACTTGCTGGCATTTTTGATAAAATAGCAGCTTTATCTCAGGAAGTGGCAGGGACATGGGATAAATCATGCATCAGTCAAGTGTAGCTGACCCCCAAGTGCATTGCACAATATCAGGAGTGCTTCAAAAGAAACTTTCCTATATAATCCATCATCCTTTATAATACCAAAATAGCTCTACCTGAAGAGTAGGAGCTGGAGAATAATAACAAAATAAGTCTAAGCAATATGAACAAAACCTTTAATAGCCCTCCTTAAGCTGAAGGAGAGTCAAGAATCTGAGTTGTGTTTGAGGAAAGAATTTCACTGAAATTTTTGAAGTAAGTAGAGCAGACGAAGCAGCAAAATGTCTATTAAGAACTCACTGAAAATACAAAATAGAGGGGGAAAAATGTACTCAAGAGGTGTAAAAGAGACTTTCAAAAAAATCCCAGACAATAGTCTTGCCACACACACATCTGATTTTTCCTATGGTTATCAATCTCTCCTTGATTCAGGGTGTTTCAGTATTAACAGAGAGCAAAGTATCACAGCCAGTACAGGAATCTATCTACTAAGTTTAAATTCAATAAATGCAAGAAATTCCGAGGAACAGGTGACATTTAGAATTTTCTAATGAACTAGAGGAATTGCCACATTGCCACAAGAATACCAAACCCCCAGAATTCCCAAGCATGGAGATATCCCTGGGTAGGGTCACACAGAGCTTGGCACATTCCGGCCTCTTCCACCCAAACCCAACAGACATCCCGGGTCACTGCAACAGAACCAGGCATGGACTGGGAGACAGACACAGTGATTATGGAGAACTCCCACATTTCCTGGGAATCCTGCCTGCTTTCCAAAGCAATTTTTGAGCACCTGCTGAAACACTGCTGAGCACATTCCATGGGTGGCAACTGATTTCTGTAAAACCTTTGTCACCAACGTGGGGCTGGGCTCGAAGTCCCACTGTAAGCACACAATGAAAACATCACTAAAATCACAGATTACATGAACATTAATGTGCATCCAGAGTGGGGGAAGTCCCTGCAGAGTTTGAGTGGTTTACCTTAAACTTTCTGTCTTCCCACATATCAAAAGGGGAAAACTCCCCCAACAGCTAAAGCTGCACCTTCCAACTCCATGTGAGGGTGGGAGAAAGGAAAAGGGTAGATAATAAATTATTAGTTTGCCAGCCACATCACACCTTGCTTGGAATGAAAGGGAACCAGAGATTCTTCCTCCCAAATATTTCTCCTCTATTCCAGGTACCTGCTAAAAGCTGTTTGCAAATATAAGATACATAAATATAACTAACGAGATGATTTTTCAAGAGAAAAACAGGGAATCAAGAATTTGTTCCCCTTCTTCAAGCATTCCATTTTATAAAATAAAAGCTATTCCCTTTTGTGGAAGAGAGGTAAACACAGAATATGCCAAAATACTCCTTTTCTAAGCCACATGACATTGTGTAAAGCAGATTAAAACCACAAGAGATGCCAATATTAAGACATTTAAACAGTGTTAGAAGTTGCCAACAGGAATAGTTAGAAATGCAGGTGTGATTGTACTGGAAATGTTTTCCTAGAGGAGCATCACTAATGTTATAAAAATAGATAACTCACAGGAAAAAAATGTATTCATGTCTTCAAAGTTCATTTCAATTAGTTCAGGGAGATGGTTACAGACTAAAAATGTGTTGATGCCTTTCTTGCAGAAGGTAAATTGTCTGAATATCTGGATAAACATTCGTGTTTTCTGATTTTGCTATGAAGTTACTGAACTACACCCCCGTCACTGAAGCACCAAGCCTCCAAACTGAGCCTGTTTTCCAGGGAGGTGTTTATTAGGGAATGGGAAGAGCAGCTTTGTGCTGTTCTTTCCGCTCTGTGGCAGCTGGATCCGTGCTGGGAAAGGTTCACACTGCCTGTCCCCAACCATGACAGAGCTGCAGAGATTTACAATGCAGCATCAATCTTGTCAGCTGGGCTCTTAATCCTGACTGCTGGGCACTGGGGAGAAAACAAACTGGGAGGGGAACTCTCCAGCAATGCTGCCCTTGCAATGGGCGCCCAAATTGTGCAGAGGCATTTACTGCACTGCCAACTCACCCTGGGAACGAGCCTTGACGCCATCGCACAGGAAATGTCTCCACCTGCAAGGAAAAAAGAATTCCCAGATTATTTAATTTGAATTCCACATCCATATTATCGTGTCTCTCAGAACCACCTCTAAGCTTTAAAATGAGCTCTAAGTTTCAATGTATGTAACTTCCAAAGAGTTTGATTTTTAATAAGGAATTTTAATGTTGATGAAGTCATCAAACAAGAAAACCAACAGGTGGCACATTGCAGAGTTCTTCCACAACAAGCCCTGCACAACTCTGATATTTGGAGTGAGAATGCCTTGAAAAATAAAAGTATTAATTCAATAATTTCTTACAGGCAGTCATGCACTTCTGAGTGACTTAGTAAAATAACCAGCCTTTGGTAATTTAGGAAATATCACATTTTAAGGCATGAAAGCAAGTGATTTCATTATATTGTGGGTTTACATGTACAGATTGCAAACCACTAAGTACCTAAGAAATGTTAACTTCAATTATTGTAATTCTAGTCTTAAGCAGCACCATTATTTATATAATTTAAAAATAAAAAATAATGTCATAAAATAATAACATTAAAAACACAAGTGGTTCCTCTCTCTTCTCCCCTTTGAAATACAGGATAATTACTATTTCTTTGGCATTTAGCTCCCTCCCTCTAGTGCTTTTTTCAGTGCCACTTAACTAAGATCAATTTATCTTTGAAAGCTGTGGTATAAACACTGTATTCTTAAAAATCAGGGAGATTTTGTGCCAAAGCTCAGCTCCAGAATCCTGACTCCCAGCCAGGGTCAGTGGGAACCGCTCCACTTAAGTCAGGGAACTCTCTACTCCACAGGAGAGGAGAACTGTATCCGCTTCAGGAATGATAAATCTCTTAAAAAAGAAATTATATGAACATCTGAGGCTCCCCAAGACTCTCCAACACATCAAGCCTTGAAGTCCAAGGCAGTGACAGAACCTGCAGCCACTTCCCAACTACTGACAAGCCAATAGCAACATTCACCCTTAATATGACATCTTCCTTATTTTAAGCGTTTAAAATTAAGACTGATAATTAGTATTTTAGCTATCCTACAAATGATACCTCAAGGCAGGCATTGCAAAGAGCACTCACTGCATTTTTAAATGGAAGTCAGGCAGATGAGCAATCTAATAGCAGTACTTAAAATACCTCTGATAGAGCTAAAAATAAATCAGTAATTTATTTCTATTGTCAGCTCAGAGCTTTGACTTTCAAAGTAAGGAGGAACACTCAGTTTTTTCAGATTTTTCTCAAAGGCAAAGCTCAATTTTGCCTCAAAAAGCAGGTTTATTTTGAAGTTTGTTTCAAACCCAGCCCAAAGAGCAAGAAGAGCAGTGTGTAAAGTGCACTGAGTTAAACCCACATGACACAGATACTCCCACGAGTTTCCATCTGCCAAGGATGCCAAGGGGCAGAGAAGCTGGTGGGATGGCAGGGATGGCAAGCCAGGAACAGGCCTCCATCCCACCCAACAAACCAGGGACATCCTTCACACCTCCCCAGTGCCACAGCCTCGAAAATAAAGACTAAAGACTAAAACCTAAGGAGAGTCTGGACCAGCCCAGTGTCCATCACCCATTTCTGCCCTGGGCTGAGCTCCACCTCCAGTCCAACTTTCCACTGGTGCCAATAACTTGGGCAAAGCCAGTGATGCCCAAGCCGTGGTGGTTGGAGACTTCTGGCAGCCAGACAGAGGAAAACCATACAAGACCCTACCCTTGAAAAGTCCAAATCATCACCCCCAAATGCAGCTCAACCTGGCAAAGACCACCATGAGGGAAGAGGTCACTACATGCACCACTAACTTGTTTTCAGGCTGAGCTGAAGGGTTCTCCTGAGGGTGATTCTGAAGGCAAAAAGCCAAACCCTCTTCTGAATGGCACACACTCATCAAATTCAATGACACCTCATTCTAGATCGCTCTCCAGAAACTGAGACACCAGAATCCCACCTTAAAAAAAGGAAATCTTAATGAAAGCAATCCCTTCACCAAAATGGAAGATTTCCTCCTGCACCTGCAGAGTGGGATAAACTGAAGGGATTAATGATCCCAAGAGAGGAAGAAACCCAGGGGTATTTTGTCCCATCCCTGGTTAGCTCAGAGCTCCCCAACTAGGACCAGTGAAGTCCATCTCCTGCTCAGCTCCTGAGTGGTGGGACCACCTCAGCTGCCCTTGGCCTTTCAACCAACACACGCCCAAGTCCCCACAACTCCTGCTCCCTCCCAAGAGCTGTGCTGAGGAGCAGCCAAGGCAGCAGATGCTCCTGAGACACCTGAAGATACAAAAATGCCTTCAGGTGCTGAATGGTGCAGAAGAAAACACATCACGGCCCCACCCTGGGAGCATTCTAAACCTTTGGATACATCAACAGAACAAAATGCAAAGAAAAGTCAGAGGTAAGAACAAAAATAGATCTGTAAAGGGCATGAAATTTTCCAGCCACGTTTTGTTGTTGATCGAGAACAGAAGTCCTTGGGTTTTGAGACACTTCCCTGTTTCCCCCCACAGGACTGCAGCCTGAGAAGTACACGTGATGGCAGTAAGAATTTGGATTAATAAAAAGTATTTTTCTCAGTTTGTCAACTTTTAAACACTAAAGGAAGATTCTCCTTGAAAGACAAGTCCTCAGGATGCACAGAACAGAACACTCTGGTTCAGCACTAAAATTTAAACCCAGCTATTACACCAAGTCACTATATGAATAAAATTCCATATGAAAACATTTAAAGTACATTAGATTTTTGGTCAAGATGAAAGCCTGGAAAAAAAAAAACCACTCCAGCAATCTATTCTAATTGGGTTCCCATGGTAACTGTACAATTGGGTTTTCCAGTGTAACATCCCAAAGGCCCAATGCACACTTGTAAAATATACTTCAAACAGCCGGAATTGTTTTTACATTACAGCACTCCCAGGAAGATCAATTACTATACATCCCCACCCTAACTATTAGTGGCAGGAGATGTTAACACTATTGGCCATATTAACATAAGTCATGTAAAAAACCCCACATATCACCATCATTATATAAAACTAATTACACACTTCAGATTCATCAAACATGTTCCGACTAATAAACCAATACTAGTCTTGTCACTAGATCATGTTTACTGAGTGTTAGAAATCAACTCCAAATATATGCCAAACCATTTTTGCTTCTCATATTGATCTCAAGGATAAACAGAATCAATCATTAATAATTACATTATAAGATGACCCACAGGGTTAATCATATTCTTAGAAACTCTCGCTATGGAATCAAACAGAGCAGCACAAAAAGGCAGCTGAGCAGCATTTAAACCCAGGCCAGGTGCATTAACAATAATCTAAAATAAGGTGCATTTGCCAACATGGAACTCATGCAGTAAGTGAAAAGAAGGTAGTACTACTGGTATGTTTGAAAAAACAATAAACAGGCATTTTTCACTTCCCTGGGAGGGTGGGCAGGCCCTGGCACAGGTGCCCAGAGAAGCTGTGGCTGCCCCATCCCTGGGAGTGTCCCAGGCCAGGTTGGACAGGGCTTGGAGCAGCCTGGGCTGGTGGGAGGTGTCCCAGCCCATCGCAGGGGGTGGAACTGGATGCTTTAAGGTCTCTGCCAACCCAAACCATCCTGGAGTATTACAATTTTTTAATTTTTTTTTTCTTGTTGGGCCTCAATTTCACTTTCTTAAAGCACAACCCCAGCCACAGACCCAGATTTTGCTTTTATCTCACTGTCTAAGCCTCAAAGCTAAAAGGAGACAATTACCCAGGTCCACTGAGCAAGATTCAAAACCAACTAATTCACTTATATTCCAGAAAAACAAAAACCAACTGCAGACAGATTGAATACAGTCCCTCTCATTTCTCACTCAACCAAAAATCATAGTATTTCATGAAGACAGCAAATAACCAGAGGTATTTCTGGTGTCAACAGGACTGCAAGGGATTGCCCTTTCCCCCCTACCCTTCCCACCACATCCCATCTGATCACACTTAAATCCAGTGGAACACAGTGAAGGCAAAATGAAGTTGGGTGAATTTTCTCCAGCCCATTGGTGCCACACTGGGAATGTCCTGCCACCATCCCCAGCCCACTGGTGCCACACTGGAAATGTCCTGCCACCACCCCCAGCCCACTGGTGCCACACTGGAAATGTCCTGCCACCATCCCCAGCCCACTGGTGCCAGAGCAGGTCTGTGCTCCCCGTGTTCTGTCAGGGGCTGTACCCTCATCTGCTGGTTTTGCTGTGTGAAACAGAAAAATTAATCCTTTAACAGGGCCTTAAGTCTACTTTAGGTGTTTATTAAAAAGTTTAACTAATTAACAGCCCTTCTGCACACTTGAGTGTACAAACAAGCCAAGATAAGGCTGCTGTTTGCGCTGTGCTGACGGATCTCCAGCGCTCAGATAATTTCAGGATTCCTGATGATGATTATGCAGCAGCAGCATTTACAAGGCAGCACTAATACTTGCTATCTGCCAGTGCAGCGTTACCTGCAGGGAGTTAAATCTCCACGAGGAGCATGTCAGGAGTCAAACAAAGCAACTCTGACTTCTGTGGGCTGTGCTAATATATGCACATTAAATACTGGTTTCATTAGTCTGATCATAATGCACTAAAAAGTGGCATTTGTATAAAAATTAAAAGCTGAAAACCCACCCATCAGGTAAGACCAAAAGCCAAATTTATTTTTTATTCCCCTTTGCCAAGATGCTCAAGACTCCAGGCCCTCAGTCAGCAGAGATATTTAACTATTATTTCACTCCAAAACCAGAGAAATCAGAACCTTTGCATCAGTGACCTCCCCTCTTCTTCCCAGGCATTAAAGGTGACCTGTCCAGGTGTATTTTTAATCACCTTCAGAACCTGCAGGTCCAAATTTCACAAGTGACTTGAAAAGATACCTGAAAATATTTATATCATTTAATCTGGCCCAATATAAATTGACAGGAGATAGTCCTGACAGCCATCAGGACAGGGTGTTTTAGCTCTGCTGATATAAAATAGTAAATAAGGAAACAGTCTGAAAAAGCATTAGTACAAAGCATTAAAAATATAACTCTAAATAAAAATTTCCATGACTACCCAACTTCCATAAAACTCTGAAGTCACACAAGCTTTATTGAGACACCCAAATACATTTGACTTTTTTTTTTTTTTTTTTTTTTTTTTTAAATTACCTGGACCAGAGAAGTAGATCAACGTTAAAATTACATTTTACACTTCTGAAAAATGCAGGTTTGGTTTTATAGCTTGGTTGTTCCTCCAGCTGCAGTTTGAACCTCATGCTGGCCCAGCCACACCTGTGCTGAGTGAGAACATCAAGCACAGGTGAACACACTTAACAGAGGGTTTGCTCTTGCATTAGGAAGGTTTTACTCATTATAACTTCAGGTAAATTAGCACAGCTGAAGCTCATACCAGCACAGATTTGTAGGATATTCTCAGGTACCAGCAAAGGCAGGAAATTCAAAACCTGGGTGTCTGCCCTAAGGACCCCAAACTTTTTTGCTCTTTAATTACAGCATTAATAAAGTTAAAGCTCACAACCACCCCCAAAACACATGCTGAAAGCTCCCACTACCTGAAGATTTCAAGCCTCCCGAAATTCCAACTTTACCCTCTGTTTTCCCATCACTTCCATTCTGCTCAGCAGATATCTCACGAGCCCAGCGTGAACTGGAGAATTGCACAATCCGTCAATAAAACAAACGTGTTCTCAACTCCTGTCCATATGACTCAAGTTGTCAGTAAAAACTGCCACCAGCGCTGTGCTTGCAGAAAAATGTCCATAAATGCATTATTGCGACTGGCAGATCGATGTCCATAATAAAAACAAATAGAGTTAACAAGTGCTGCCTTCCCCCAGTTATGCCACGGGTGGGATGTGTTTCCAGCTTCCTCAACAACTTCTGGGAATGGGCATTACAGTGGGAGGCACTTGCTGACTGCAAGCAGGGAGCACTCTAATGCAGGAGGACTTTAAAGCATTAAACCAACTATTATTGCCTTTAGGAGGGGTTCAGAAGTTCCACACGTTCACAATTTAACAGACCCCCTGCACTGAAGGATGAACCCTCTGCCCCATCATGGTTTTAGGAAGAAATTCTTCCATGTGAGGGTGGTGAGGCACTGGAATGGATTTCTCAGAGGATGTCCCACCCCTGGAAGTGTCCCATGGCAGGTTGGACAGGGCTTGGAGCAACCTGGGCTGGTGGAAGGTGTCCCTGCCCACGGCACAGGGTGGGACTGGATGGGCTTTAATGTCCCCCTCAACCCAAACCATTCTGGATTCTCTGAACTGTTCTGTGAAATATAAAATAAAAGATGTCAGCAACCAGCACAGACAGGCCTTTCCTTTCAGAAAATAAGTGTAATTTAAGGGGGCAGCCCAGGCAGAACAGCTCACTGGTGAACACCCCAACATATCCCAGACCTCCAGTTTGTTCCCACAAAGCTCTCCCAGCACCAACACCTGAACAGCCATCCCTCCTGAAGCCACCACAGATGTCACCAGAGATGGAAGAGCACACTCAAAGGGAAATTATGGCCTGCTAAACCAGCCAGCTCCCTGAGGTTTAATTGCCAAGCATCAGGTGTTCTCACTCCTCCAAACCCCTAACTGGATAGGAAAAAACCACTACAAAAACAGCCTCCATGGCTTTGATACGTTCTCCTTTGGATTGTCTGCATTTCTGCTCCTTGCAGGGGTTTCCCCTGGCACCAGAGTCAGTTCAGCCAGGACTCCTCAGGTGCAGCCTTTCCCCCCTGGCCACATCTCAGCACAAGCCCTAAATCAGCCACTCTGGGCCACCCCAATAACCCTTCCAGAGGGCAGGAGCTTCTCCTCCAGGCTACAATCCCTTCAGTGATGCCATGAAGTGATTCTCTACCTAAGTTAAGCACTAAACAGTGGTGACGAGTTAATTACAGAGTTATCAGGAGATAAAGTAGTCACGGTAACACAAGTTGCACTATAACTACAACAGTTTCCTATAGAGCTTCTGTTCAGTTGCTGGTGTAATTGGTGTAATTAACTTGTCATGGATCAGAATGCAGATAGGAATTGCTAAAGCCACCTCCCAAGCTCACATAGCCACATCTTTTCCCCTCTGAAACTTGAAGCTCCTGGTAGAGTTGTCCATATTTGGAACGTTTGTGTTTGCAAACAACTTTTACTAGGAAAACTGACTGGCAACATTCACGGGAAAACAAACAAACAACATGGTAAATTTCACGTAACTGGAGGTTTTTAGAAGCCTCCCGCATTGCAGGGGTGGGGTTTGCCCCAGAAAGACTAAGATTTACAAACATCACAGCAGTCCAATATTAAGGAACTTAAAAGATTAATTTAAGTCAGAGAGGGAGACCTGTTCAAAAGGGCAAAAGCCTCAGCTGACAATTAGGACTTGAAGAAGTAACTTGGGTTTAAAACAAAGTATTTTATGTCTTTTGTGAGGGGACAAGCACAAGCCTGGACACAAGAGTTAGCTGAGAAATTCTCTCATAATGTTATGCCACAGTTTACAAAATGGAAGTTTTCAACATGAAACACCACAAAGGCTACAACTCATCATTTAATAAGAGCTCCACTTTGCAAAAATAAGATACAACTCAGTAACAGGTTTATTAGGGAGGTGCAAGACAATACAGTTCTTTACACTTACTGTGCTTTAGAAACTGCATGCAGTTACAATATTGTAATTATCTTAAAGCACCTGCAGAGCTTGGCTTTTACATCAGTGCCAAAGGAATAATTTTACTTTAATATCATGTTGACATGTATGACAGAAAAGCAGAACAGGTCAGGCTGGAAAGGACCACAGTGGGCCATGTGGCCCCACCTCCCTCCTCCAGCAGGGCCATCCCAGAGCACGTGGCAGAGGATTGCATCCAGAGTTCTGGAATATTCCCAGTGAGGGAGAGTCTGTAATCTCTCCAGGCAATATTTTGAGAATTATTCTGGTGCAGTTTCATGCTAATCTGCTCTGACCCCAGGCTGCTGCCAGCTATCCACCCCTTGAACTGCTCCATCCGCAGCCATATCCATGGCACAGGATTGCATTCGGATGGTTCTGGAATATCCCCATGGAGGGAGACTCTGGAATGTATGGGCAATCTTTTGGGAATTATTTTGACACAGTTTTGTGCTAATCTGCTCTGACCATGGAAAGCAGGGCACTGCCATCCATCCACCTAGCACTGCTCATTCCATGCAAACACATGGCACAGGATTGCATCCAGTCACTTTGGGAATACCCCGAGTCAGGGAGACTCTGGGTCATCTTTTGAGAATTATTCTGGTGCAGTTTCATGCTAATCTGCTCTGACCCGAGAGCTGCTGTCATCCATCCACCCCAGCACTGCTCCACCCACAGCCACGTGGGGACCAGCGCACTCTGGGGCTGCCCCAAACCCAGTCCTGGAATAACCTGCGTGGGAAAGGACCCCCGAACTCTGCGGGGGCGGGCGGGGCGGGGCTCGAACCCGCGGCCCCGGGATACAGCGGGGGCTCCGGCCGAGCGCACTTGGCCCTGGGCCCGCGGGCACAGGAGAGGAGCAGCTCCCGCCCCATCTCCATCCTCAGCCCCATCCCTATCTCCAGATCCATCCTCATCTCCATCCCCATCTCCATCCCCAGCACTATCCGCATGTCCGTCCCCATTCCCAACCCCATCCCCATCTTCAGCCCCAGCCCCATC
>VWZD01007915.1:532482-616529 GCA_013396695.1 Sakesphorus luctuosus | reverse complement strand
CGCTGCCATGCGGGGCCCGGCGCGGGGCGGGGCCGGAACCGGGGCGGGCGGGCGGGGAGGCCGCCGGGAGCTCCGGGAGTTCCCAGAGTTCCAGGCAGTTCGGGGAATTCCAGGGAGTGCCAGGAGCTCTGGGAACAGCCTCGGTCCCGCTCCTGTCTTTGGGACCGGGCAGGAGGGGCAGGGCCCGGGATCGCTGCTCTTGGGCCACAAACACGGCCTGGAACGCACCGCAAACAGCGCCCTGGGCACTGACACGGTGTGGGGGCTCCCTGGGGAAAGGAAGGATCCAGGGAGACCTGAGAGCCCCTTCCAGGGCCCAAAGGGGCTCCAGGGAGACCTCAGAGCCCCTGCCAGGGCCTAAAGAGGCTCCAGGAGAGCTGGAGAGGGACTGGGGACAAGGCATGGAGGGACAGGACACAGGGAATGGCTTCCCACTGCCAGAGGGCAGGGCTAGATGGGATATTGGGAAGGAATTCCTGGCTGGGAGGGTGGGCAGGCCCTGGCACAGGTTGGGCAGAGAAGCTGTGGCTGCCCCATCCCTGGGAGTGTCCCAGGCCAGGTTGGACAGGGCTTGGAGCAGCCTGGGCTGGTGGGAGGTGTCCATGCCCACAGCAGGGGTGGCACTGGGTGGGCTCTGGGGTCCTTCCAACCCAAACCAGTGTGGGATTTGCAGTTCCAGGTAAAGGTGGGGACAGGGAATTAAACCTGAGTTTGTAGAGGGGGAATTTCTTGGCAAATACAATTCCTAAAAGAGGAGACATGGAGGAGATAAGGAGGACTGAAATGTCAGAAATAAACTCCAGGGTGGTGCTGACTTGAGGTCATTGAAAGAAACCAACAAAACAAAACACAAAACACCAAACTAAACAAAAAAGTACCAAACCAAACCAAAACACCCCAACAAAACAAAACCGAAACCAAAACAACAAACCCCACCCCCAAAACCAAAAAACACCAAAACAGAAGGAAATAAAAATACCAGCAAAGTTTGCAGCAAGAAACCAGTAATTTTCAAACCAGAGTCTTTCACCATCTGAATCTTAATCTGAGTAACAGCAACAATTTTATTACTTGTGTTGTATCCCTCAGAAATTATCATAAAACAGAGGAATGCACTTGGGAAAGATCAGAATTGTTAAAAAGGCATTGCAGAATTCTGGAAATCTTTTTTAATATAAAAAATGCGAGTATTAAATAAATGTAAAGTAAGCAGCATTGAGTTAGTGCCTGTGTATCAAATGTGATTCTAAAAAAAATAGAGAGTACAAAATGCACAAATTTCCCAAATACAGTTGGAAATAGTTGCGGTAGAGCATCTATTGACATTGGTGTGTGATGGTATGGAGATAATTGCTGATTTTAGAGAGAATATTTTTAAAATGAGACAATTGTTTTCAGGGCTGTTAACTCTTTCCTTGTGGGAATGTCAGCAAGGAATGTTTACCACTCTGTCTTATTTCTTTCCTCTCTGCCCATGGGCCAAAAGTGACTTGGAATTGTTCTCAGATAATAAAAATGTCCCCAGAGCCTCCACCCCACCCTGATAACACAACCTGCAAACACACCTGTGTGCAACAAGGTACAAATCATTGGCAAATTTGTGTGATCTGTGAATTGCAATTAATATAAATGGTTAAACAATGATAAATTCAGACCTCCTGAGCGTTTTATGGAGGGAGGTGCATTTAAAGCAGCAAGGAAACAATATTACAATAAAGGACAAATCTCTGAGTGGGTGTTGAATGATTGGAGTAAGTCACGACCAGTTACAGGCTTTTGGTTCATGGTTTCTTTTCTGTGCTGTCAGAGTTCATCTCTCACTTGGCTTTTCAGTAGCTGCAGTGAACAGATAATTCAAAGTGTTGTGATGCCATTTGCTGATGAGAAAATGAAGTTTTTCACTAGTTCTAATGAAACTCACATTAATGGTCAGTTAAAAGGTACTGCCCCTACATGCCCATACAAAGCCAATGGCTTATGTGAGGGTGATCTCACCTCTAAATAAAAGGTCAGTAAGCTCTGGAATGGGTGGGATACTCTAGAAATAGTTATTATTTTACACACTGCTAAACGGACTGAAATCTTCTCTCTGTCCTCATATCCTTGACTCAAAAGTAGCCAGTTCCTGAAACTTTATTATAAGTGGAAAACTCCCCAAAATACATATTAATCTTTTCTGCCTCCTCTCCCAAGGTGATCTCCTTATTGCCTGGAGCATGAAAATTGATTATCTTTAATATGATTTTAGTTTGCATTATAACAGGCTTGAATAGGGAATGTAAAATATCCAGACTTTCTGAAATCCTCCCATCCTGGGCTTTGGTGGTGGATCCACAAGTTGTGTGTTTGCACTACAAAGGAAAGTTTCTCTGCGCTGTTTCAAACTTTACTGCATTGGAACTTGGCTGAGTGTCATATATTTCTGTTTATAAATGAGTTAGACACTTTTGATCAATTTTCAGTCTGCCTTCAGAATTTTGAATATCTTACTGAAGTTTCTAACCTTTCTGCTGACCAGATATGGATCTTTATTATTTCAGGTATCATTTCAACCACTGAACCTCTGAATTTCCACCTAATATATCCTTTAACAACAACAGCATCCCTTATTAGATGTGTCACTAGTCAATGACATCAATCTCAACAGAACATGTATACATTTTTGTACACATATATAGTCTATCTGTCTATCTATCTATCTATCTATCTCCTTTTTCCTGTATTTAGGCCTGTTCCTACTACTACACTTGATTTGCCTCATCAGATTTCTTTATTAAATAAGCTCTGACGACCACTAAATGTTAATTCTCTCTTTAGGAGTTTCCAACATTCAGTTGTAACACATTGAATCTAATTCACTAATAGTAAAACTTTTGGGGGACTTTTTATAACACTGATCCTGTCAGAAGGTACAACATTTCTGAAATGTTTTTCAACTCATGTCCCGTATCTTTGTTTTTCATTCCAGGCCTTTCAGTTTTCGTTTTATTTAAGTCTGTTGCTTGTAAGACATTGTATTTCCTTTCAGTTCTTTATTTGTTATTAATTGCTGATTTGATGTGACATTTTCAGGTGCAGGATGGTATTTTCCCAAATCTGGGACATCTGTACTTGTCTTCCAGTGCCAGCACATGAATTTGCTCCTGAGTAAACCAAGGCTTAAACCAATCCATGAGCTTCAGGGTCAAAGATTGTGATGGGGTGGGATGGAAAACTAAAAATGGAGGGGTTTATTGAATGCCTTGAGATGTGAATTCAGAAATATTTCAGGCTGGATTAAATTCCTTGTTAAGGACTAACCTCTGGAAGCATCTCCGTTCTGCAACATCTGCTGTGGAGGAGAGATTTGGGCAGTGGAGCTGTAACTGCACTCCCACTAGAGCCAGGGAGAGGAACAGATGGAGTCTCAGGAAAGTGGTAGGATTGAAAATCACTCTTGATTTGGACCTCACTTGTAGATCTTTAATTTCCCCCCAGAGAAAATTGTCGGATTGGAGCACAGGCATAATATATTTGTGTGCCTGTGCTTTACTGAGTCAGAATCTGGCCTCGCTCACTTCCCCTGCTCCTCTGACCCCTCCTCAGCTGCGAAGAACCACAGGAATGTAACCTGGTGTGATTTCAGTGCAGAGAGTAAATAACTCTTGCCTTTCACATTCAGAATCACCACGAAAAAAAAAAGAGAAAGAAAGAGGCTGAATGAAACCAGAAACAGTGACTTTGTTTGCCAAGACTCTTGTGTTTTCTCAACAGCAGGGATGTGTCCTGCAAATTTCAGTCTGGAAATAGTCATGTCCATACAGAACTGGCTGTTTGATCTGGGCATGTTTTGTGCTTTAACTGGCCCTGAAGGAGAGTGTGTGTGTGTGTGTGTGTGTGTGTGTGTGTGTGTGTGTGTGTGTGTGTGTAAACACTCAGAATCTGGTTTCTTAACAGGTTTTTAATAAGAGGTAATCTCTTACACCAAACTTTTGTTTGCAGCACGTTGTGGGAGCTTGTCCCTGTGTTGTAAGTGATAGGAAATGCTGGGAAGCACCTGAGTCACTGGGAGGTGGAGCATGATGAGGGCAAGGAGTTATATTCTGCTGATGTGGGATGTGATCTGTATGTAAGAAAAGAGGTCCAAGGGTTGTCCTGAAGATGTGTCATTTCCTGGGGCTTATCCTTCAGTCTGGGTCTGAGCAGCTGGGAGACTTTAAATGTTCGGTTCTTCAAATTCAAGAGAATTCAGATTGGAATCTATACATTTTAAATTACCATCATCTTTGAAATAGTTTGTCACACCCGCTAATAAAATTTTTCACTCCCTCTTCCCCCAAAACATCCTCCAAGCTGGTTTGATTCCACTTTTAAATGTGGAAGCATGGACTCATCTCTGTTGAAAATACAAAGAGTAAGCTCAGAGTTGGGATATACTGAGCAGGAATACAAGTGGTTCCTGTGCTGGGAGAGGAAGGAAATTGGGTGATTCGAAGTGTAGAATTACTGGTAAGTTCAGAAAATGTATTTTAGTAGGCAAAGCATTTTCAGTACTTACGAAGAAGCTTGGGATTGGGAGAAATATGATTTCCTGTAATCAAGGTGCTGGGAGTTGTTTGCCAGCCACCAATGCCTTTAGGGAAATCTCATAGCAAAGTGTGTAAATGAAAGGGATATTAGCAGAGATTGGCTTCATTTTCTTTAGGGCGAACCCATAAAAAGTTATGGTGTTTCATATGCCCGACTTCAGGTGGTTTAATTATCTCCTGGCTGCTCTGTTTCAGAAGTTGTTGGAAAATGTTTTGACAATATTGGTGAAACTAACTGGTATAAATTTTATCTGTTGTGCTGCAAAGAAATTTGTGTGGTATAAAGGCTTATAAATGTTAAATAAGAGGAATTTTGGGTCAATAAGACCACTGATAAATCTCCTGTTAAATAAAGTGTGCCTGGAGTCCTATATGTAGTGGAGCTACTGCCAAATTCCAGCAAGGCTCAAACATTTCCAATAATTATTACAGCAAAATTTGCAACATATGTTTTTTTCCTATTGACATATTGGGCATATTTGCAATAGAACACATCCTTCAAGGGACTGGGTTATTGTAGCCTGGTTAGAGATGTGCCCAACCTTGTAATCAGTGTAAATTACTTGAGGAATTTTAGAATCATTGAACGGTTTGGGTTGGGTGGGATCCCAAAGCCCACCCAGTGCCACCCCTGCCATGGGCAGGGGCACCTCCCACCAGCCCAGGCTGCTCCAAGCCCTGTCCAACCTGGCCTGGGACACTCCCAGGGCTGGGGCAGCCACAGCTTCTCTGGGCACCTGTGCCAGGGCCTGCCCACCCTCCCAGCCAGGAGTTCCTTCCCAATATCCCATCTAACCCTACTCTCCATCAGCTTAAAGACATTCCCCCTTGTCCTGTCACTCCAGACCCTTCTCAAAAACATTCTTAATAATTCCTTTTTTTTTTTTGAATGAAGATTCCTCTTTGCATTCCCACCTGTGCCATGGGTAGGTGAGGTGCCAACAGTTCCTGTGCTCCTGCACTGATGGATTCAATCCCTTTGTAGGGAAAGGCTTGCTCCCAGATAAACCTGAGCATCTCCTGGCAGGGACTGCAAATGAAATCAAGTTAATTCCTTTTGGGTTTTCTGACCAAGCCCTGGTGCATGTGCAGGGGCACTGTGGAGTCCCGCAGAGTCTCCTTAGGAACGAATCCACGTGCAGTTGGTCCTGACGCGCCTCCTGCTCCGGAGGAAATGGATATTGCGGTTGCTGGGTTGAAACGTGCGCTCAAATGCTTTGGGAGTTTGATACTATTTTTCAAGCTGCCAAATAGATAATGTCAGAACATTTCTGAAATGGGATCCTCACATCAAGATATACGGCACCAATCAGCTCACATCAGGCAAAGTACAGCGGAAAGCAGGGGATGGAGGAGACTACTACAGAATTTCCATTTTCATTCCCTATGTCAACAGCTTTGTAACTTACCTAGGAGATTGTTTTATGTTTTCCAGACATATTCTCAGTAGACCACAAACACTACATTCAGCTCAGCCTTCAGAACCCAAAGAATTAGATATGCTGTAGTTTATGAAATGGATGTTTATGAAAGTATCCTTTGTTTGAATTGCTCAAAAACCCAACATGAATTCAAACTTTGACAGCGTAAGCAGAAAATAAGAGGGCCATAGTGATCTCCCAAATGTAGCCTTAACTATTGAGGTTCTCATATTGAAAATGCAATTTTCTGTCTAGATGTTTATGAATGTCTTCAAATTCCCTTTCATAATAGCCCCTTTTTGACAGGCCTTTTTCAACTCTGAAATATGAGAAGAAAGGTTGCTGCAGAATGTGGTATATGGCATTACAGGAGGTGCACCTCTGTCCCTCAAGCCAACCGTGCTCCTCCCGAAGTCAGCGATGATATATGTGTGTGGAGGAGGTTGCAGAGCCCAAGATCCACTGCAGAGGAGCAGGATTCTCCTCCTCAGTGAGTTCAGGAGCTAAAATACAGTGTGACACTTTAGGGAGCCTGTCTGTATGAAAGGTGTGAATTCTGTGTGATTTTATAAACTGGGGGTGTAACTCCAGCCTTGCAAACCTCATCACACAGTCACTGAAGAACAGCCAGAACTGTTCAGAGTGGATTACTCTCCACAGGTAGAAATGTATGTTTTGTTTTGGAGAGTGTCTAAATGAAAGGAATGGGCTTCCCCTGCATCCCCTGAGTGTGGTGGAATTGGAGTAACCAGGATGGATGGGCAGCAGCACAGCACAGCACAGCAGAGCTGACCACAGAGCAGGAAGGTGGGCACAGAGCACAGATTGGTTCTGCCTGTTCTCACTCACATTTCCACCTTGTCCTGGTGCTTTTGTGAGAGTCTCATGGCAACTGATTGTGCTCTTGGGCAGCTGGGGAGAAAGAGTCCCTCAGGAGGTTGTATCCTGAGCCGAGTTCCCACAGTGTAACCAGGAGGTTGAGGGAGGGGATTCCGCCCCACTGCTCTGGTGAGATCCACCTCCAGTGCTGCCTTCCAGCTCTGGGGTCTCACAGCTGTGAACTCACAGTCTCTGAAAATACTCAAGACCAACCTGGATGTGGATCTGAGTAACCTGGTCTAAGGCTTCCTGTCCATGGCAGCGGGGTGGGCAGTTGGTGATATTTAAGGTCCCTTGCCACCCAAACCATTCCATGGTTCCATGTTTATGACTCCATGATTCTATGATTGAGAGTCCCATTGTTGGATCAACTCCACTGCCAAGACAACTGGTGACCCAGGAGCTCGAGCCTGCAGTCTGAACCTTCTTACCCTGCACTGGTGGCACTGTGAAGTCCCAACCAGCCAAAGGGGATCTGCAAGGAAAGGCTCATGAATGTTGGGAGATTTAGTTCACACCATGTGCATTTGGCAGTTTTGCAGATGTGAGCCCATCTAACCTGTCCTTGGGATTTGGCTGCTGGGGTTTGCTAAGAGCCCATCTGGGGACCCTGGAGAAAATTCAGTGAAGGGCTCCCCTTCAGAGCTGCCATATCTGCTGATGGGAAGACTCTCATTGATTTCACTGGGCTTGATGTCATGCTATTTCTTCATCAAAGATCAATTTTATAGGGTTAATTGCTTTTCCCAGATTAAAACATCCTTTTTTCCTTCCGACAAACCCATGAGCTTTAGGACAGTGGTGCCGTGCATGAAGAGGAAGATGCTGAGGTGGCAGCAGCATCAATGCCTTATGAGAGCCAGGAGAGCCTTGCAGGTGTCTGTGGTGCTCAGCTTTTGTTTTTGAGGACTCCAATGTATGAGCATCCTGGATGCCAGGCAAAATCACGAAGGGTTGATGCAAACCAACATGATCCAGTGTGGATTGTTTTCTCACTCCCATTTGTGAACTTGTTCAGATACATCTGTATGATGGGCTGGAGTGTGATGGAACAAATTGTTTGTTCTTTGTAGGAGAGAGAGAAAGAATGATGACCTTCGTTTTCTCTGTTGTCCAGTGTCACCAAATGTTGGCAAAACTACCTGTTTCAGGAAAATAATGCTTTGAAGGTGTTGGAGACATATTTGGTATAAAGCCCTGGTGCCATCAGGCATCAGTGTGGTCTCCAGGAGAGCTGTTTGCTGCTGCTGAATTCTTAGCAGTTGTGTTTGTGAGACCCGATCCCTCTTTTTCTCTGTTCCCTTGACCACTTTTTACCACCTTATTTTTCTGTATTTTCTATCTCCTGAGCATCTTTTTCTCCAACATGTTTTGGACAGTACTCCATGTAACATTCAGTCCTGCTCGTATTCATCTTGTTGCAAAAGGAGCTAGAAAATAACCAGCTTCACTGTCCACCCACAGCATTCCTTGTAGTGATAATGAAATGTGCTTTTTTGTGTGTTTTGGAGTGCAAGAAGAGGCAAATCAGAGAAGTGATTAATAATGTCCTAGTTCAGGATGTAAATGAGCTGCTGGTGGTTGGACAGGTCAGAAAAGCCAGACTGGGAGCTCTCTACATAATCTCTAAGAAATAATATTTAAAGGATGTTCCTCTGAGGGATCAGAAAGGCAAAGGGGAAGGCAGGAGGAGGTGCAGCTCCTTCCCAATCAGCACTCCCAAAGACAAGCTGGAACCCTGTCCAGCTGCATTGCTGTGCAACCTCAGGGATAAATTGGGCCACTCTCTTCACTTCTTGTGTCTGTCATTAACACTTTTACGTACATAAAATGTCCACTGTGAGGGGAGTAGAATTCTGCAGTAATCTAAAGGGGGATGACAATGTTTATCTTCTTTTTCCTTTTAATTATCTATATAATGTGAATTGTCTCAGAATAGTGGTGGGGCATACCCAGGGGTCCTGTCCCTCACAGCAATCTTGGCTTGGGTCTGGGTTCAGCTCCCCATTCAAACAGCAGCCTAAGTACAGAATAGATAAATATAACATATAAAGTATTTTATAAATATAAAACTGGGTGAAATTCCGTGCCTGTTCTCAGAAGGTGCTGCAGAGGAGCTCACTGGTTAATTGGATCCATAGTGGAGCAGTGTTGGGAAGTCCCCTGGCTGCGCTGGGCTGGACCTGGCTGTGTTCCCACATCTCCTGGGGGGTGACATCCCTCCCAAATCTTCCTAAGGCCATAGTCCAGCAAATCCAGATGGCAGGTGCACAGCTGGGATGAGATGCTCCCAAGTGTCCATCAATGTAGGCAAATGCTCTCCATGTTCAGCTTCCGAAGTTGGGTTAATAATAAACAGTAAAATACCAACTGACCTGCAAGAGGAGAAAAAAAGTTGTTTGTGACATTAAACACCTTCACATGAAACAATTCAAGTAAACTTGCAGCAGATTTTAAACATAAGCAAGTCCCTGGGTGGTGAAGGTAGAGATGCACACCCTGAAAAGGTCAGGCAGCTGCTGAAACCTCTGTGTGGTTCCAGTTCTGACAAAAACGAGGTGGAGGCAAAGGCAGCTCCAGAGCCAGCCTGAGGAGTAAGAGGAGTGTGCCAGTGAAAAGAGAGGGAGCATTTCTATTTCTGATAGTGCTGGAAGGTGCCAGGAGTCAGGAGGAGCTGGGGAACAAGTGCTCCATCTTCTGAGTTTGCACATCTTGTCTAAAACTTCCCAGCTTTCTCCACTCTCAGGATGCTCCCTCCAAACCACTGCCATGCCCTGCCTGGTTCAGCTTTTTCTGGCTTTACAGAAGCACAACAGGAAAACCAAGCGAGTTGAGTCCAGTGTAATGGTTGAATAGTTTTATTCTGCTCTGGAACATGGAGCAAAGATCGTTTTGATTTGTTTATTGTTTCAACACTGGGCGAACACAAATGTTTCTCTTGCGTCCAAGGATATTTTTAATCCTGCTTTTTAGATGTTGTTTTATTTTGCTTGAAACTCCAAATGCATTCTTCTCAGAATTTCTATGCTCGTTCTTTCAATTTTTTTTTTGAGGGTATCCTGTCACTTTTTAAATACAGTCTTTTCATGTTGCCAGTGAATTGCTTTGATCTGCAAATGAGAACTGATGAGACGCAGTTTCCTCAGCGCTGAACTTTGCCAAGAGTTCTGAGTGTGTCTGTGACCAAGCCTGTCAGGATCTGAAATTGGGGAAAATAAAATGCCTGACAGGACTTTCCAAAGCAACCTTTCCCCATTGTCTGTAGAACAAAAAGCCCAGGACAAGATGTCTGTGGTTTGGTAGCAGGAAAGTGAAGGAAGGGAAAAGGAACACAGTTTGATGGACGTGTCCTTTGGTTTATTTATGGAGTAAGAGTTGGGAAGTGAAATTATGTTCCTCTTTCTCCATGCCACATCTCCATGACTCAAGGGAGGAGCTTGGAGCATGGAGAGATAGTTGGGGCAGGGAGGGGGAAATGCCCCTGAAGTGGACTTAAAAAATGTATCCTGAAAAGGACAATATGCAGGACTGTAAAACAGTCCTGGCTGCATTGGGGGAAGTCTCCAAGCCATCCCTCTGTCCCAGCTCCAGGGCCAGACCCAGCTGCTCAGGGCTCTCCCCCAGCAGGTCTGGAAGCCCCTGAGGCTGGGGACAGCCCGGCCTCCCCAGGGAGCCTGTTCTGCAGCTCCTCTGCCCTCCCAGGGAAGACACTTTTCCTGAAAATCCAGCGCTTTTGGTGCCTCACGGTGCCTAAGTTGAGGAAACACACACATCCCTCGGGGGGAAATGGGCTATTTTGGTCAATTCATGCCAAATTACATGTGGGTGGTTGGAAGAGGAGGCCAACATGATTCTCATAAATACCATAGTTCCCTCAGATTCGGATGAGCGATTCTTTTTAGCTGAACTGCTACTTGAATTCTACAGCATATTCCAGGGAATAAGTAAATAAAACACCACTCCTGCCCTGGGATCAGCATACTAATTTATGGCCAGATCTGAAGCCTTTTCCCAAGGCAAAATACAATTAAAGCCAGGCAGAACTTGACCCGAGTGAGCACTTCAGCATTTGATCTGTGAATTTGACTTTTCTGCATTTTTATTATTTTTATACAGTAGTAAAAGTCTCTCCTGCTGGTGATTTTACATTGTGCTGGTTATTGAATTCCTTGCAGCAAAGGCCTCACCTCTTGAAACCTAATCTTATATAGCGTGCTGTCTGAAGAACTTAATTCTTATTGGGATAACAAGTTTAAAAATATATATTTTTAAAGCACATCCGTGACATTTTTGTTAACCTGGTTCTAATGGTGATCCAGCAGGAACAGCAGAGGATGAAAAGCGAGGAACAGGCTGAGATCTAATCTGACCCAACTCATTGATTCCCTCCCTGACCTTGGGTAAGCCTTTTGACCTGCCTGGGCCTCAGTCAACTCAGCTGGAAAATTGGGTAAAGAGTGGAGCCTGTTAGAAAACCATCTTCAATTTGAACAAAGATTTCCTGGAGACCCAAAAAAAGTGAGTGTAGTCATTTGGTACAGACATAATTGATTGCCCAGTGCACAAGAATAACATCCTGAGCCGTGGGATCCCATGGATGACATCTCATTCGTCCTGTGGTGGCTGGGTGGTCTCTGTGGCCACTTTTCCTGTCTCCAGAGCTGTATTTTCCCTTTCACTGGGTAAGTCTGGCTGTGTCTGCCCTCGGTGGGAATGTGGCTTAAATATTGCATGAGCCTAAGGAGGTGGTGGGGAGTTATTCTTACTCCTGTTCGGATCAGAGTTACTGAAGTAAATTATTGTCCCTTGGATTTAGCATGACCTGGAGTGGCATCACATGGTACTGTGCCAATAACAGAGAAAAATGATTTCAGGGATTTATAGAATCACAGAATCACAGGGTGGGAAGGGACCCACAAGGATCATCGAGCCCAACCCTCAGCCCTGCACAGGACCATCCCCAGGAGTCCCACCCTGTGCCCCAGAGCATCATCCAAACCCTCCTGGAGCTCTGGCAGCCTTGGGGCTGTGCCCACTGCCCTGGGGAGCCTGGGCAGTGCCCACCACCCTCTGGGGGAAGAACATTTCCTGAGATCCAACCTGACCCTGCCCTGGCACAACTTGAGGCCATTCCTGGGTTCATTACTCAGAATCCATAGAATCACAGAGTGGTTTGAGTTGGAAAGGACGTTAGAGCCCATCCATTTCCACCCCCTGCCATGGGCAGGGACACCTCCCACCAGCCCAGGCTGCTCCAGCCTGGCTTTGGACACTCCCAGGGATGGGGCAGCCACATCTTCTCTGCCCAACCTGTGCCAGGGCCTGCCCACGCTCTGAGACTCTCCTGAGACTTCCCAGCATGTCCTGGCTCTCCCAAGCCAGGATTCCTGCCACCAGTCTGGACCCAGCAGTGCTGTAATTGCCCAGTGCAGTGTTCAGGCTACAATCCCAACATCACTCCCTGTGTGTAGGCTCGAGGCAGAGCCCCTTAGCTCCGCAGGGTGCACGAGGTGTGCCCACAGCTGGGAGCCTGAGGCTGGCTCTGTGCAGGTGCCCCATCCCTGATGGAGCCGCTCCTCCAGCCCTGCTGCCAGGGGGTGCAGTGCCAGGGTGAGCCCAGGGCACTGCCATGGCATGTGGCTGCAGCCCCAGGAGCTGGAGCTGCTCCGGCGTGTGCGCGGCATTCCCGGCGCTCCCGGACCTGGCACTGTTTGTCCTGGGCAGGGGCCAGCCCCGCTCCCTGTGCCAGCGTGTTCCAACCAGCCCGGACTCACTAATCTCTTCTCCATGACCCACACGCTGGAAAAATGACCGTTTCCTTCCCCCAATTCCCACATCTGCTATTTGTTTTCCTCTCTTTGCCTCCCCGAGATTTGGGAAGGAGTTCAGGAATGCAGAGCACTGTTCAAAGCCAGGCTGACCTCAGATACTGAGTGGCATTTCTCTGGCAAGGCTTGGAGGTAAATAGTAGAGGGGAAATGAACATGTTTCTTCTCTTCCACGTGGGTATTTCTAAATGTTTTTAAAATAAAAAAATAATGATTTTATTCCAAACTGTTACCCAGAGGAGGAGGGACCTGGTGTTTCCAATGGAAACGTAAATCCTGCTTTGCCAGTTAATTGGCTCTGTCACTATCCTTCCATGAAATAGCCTAAACTTTAATATTAATATTAGGTGCAAACACTTAAAAAAAGTCACTTCTACTCGTCCAAATGAAATTACTATGTGAGAATGACATTTATGTTGGAATAAAATCATCACTGTGCCTCGTATAACATAATATATCTCTATATTTTGCATCACACACACATAAAAAAATTAGTCCCAGGCTCTGATCCCTTTAAAAGTGCAGGCACAGAAAACAAAAAATTTCACTTGAAATTATTCAGTATTTTTAATGGAATATTCTGAAAACATATATTTGAGTTTGAAGATATATTTGAGTTTGAAGATATATTTAGCAAGGAAATTTGAAAAGCAGTGAGCAAATCACAGTGTGGAAGCAAAATCTGGTCAGAACTTATAACACAAACCATAATAACACAAAATATTGTACTTTGAGTGGTGCTGGATGATGTGCAATGACCAAGAATCCACCTTTTTTCTCTTCTTTATTTTCCAAAGAAGAAGACTTGATAGACCTCCCTAAATGCATTTCCCTGCATTCTTTTTTAATCAGAATGAAGTGATTTCAATTTTTCTCTAAGCACCTTGAAATAAAGAACAGTAGAAGTAATCACAGCTTGGGAGAGACAAACTTCTTAAGGAAGATTAAAGGGAAATTTAACCAAAGATGATTCTCTGACTTTTTTGTGACAACTCAGTGCAAGTTCAGTGTCAAAATAGAAACTGAAGGCTAAAACTGGGATCAAGGTCTATGGCTGTGTATTCCTCTGGGCAAAAGTGTAGGAATTATCCATAAATATTTGGTGGGTTTTATATCAAGAGCCAAAAATATTTGTGCACTTATGGAATTAAAGGGAAAGGAATTTTAAAAGAGCTGATTAAACTCACTGTGATGCTGCTTTTTAGATTAATGGCCAAGAATGAGGAGCTGAGTTTGTCTGACTTTTGAGACATGTGTTTGTCCTAAGAATTCCTCCTAAGGATTTGATGGTAGGAATTAGCAGGACAGCAATGAGTGTGTTTTGTGACACCTCCTAAACTGTTCTCTCCTCTCCTCTGAGGTGCCACACGTGCCATCTGAAGGCCTCAAACAATTCTGAAAGCTCTCAGTTATTCATATTTAATCTGCTGTTATCACCCCTGTGTGCCTTTTGCTTTTGCTCCTGGCCAGATTTCCTTCCAGCATCGAGACCTTTGTTTAAGATTATTTCCCCCTGGGTAGATCAAGTTGCATTTTTTCAACTTCAGTGTCATTTGTCACTGGTCAATGGCTGAACTTTGAAATCCCCCCTGGTCACTGATGCCACCCACTCTGGCTGTCGCAGGAACAGAAGGCAGAGAGGAAAAGTGCCATGAGGTCACCCAGCCCAGCTCCTCTGGCTCTGGCTCTGGCTCTGGCTCTGGCTCTGGCTCTGGCTCTGGCGCTGGCTCTGGCTCTGGCTGGGGGGATGCAGCTGGGGAGGATCTTTGGGCAGCCCTTTGGGTCCAGGCTCCTGCAGGCAGATAAGGTTCTCTTTCATGTCCAGGAGCCAGCAGGAAAGGAAAACCCAACACACTGGTGGAATGACTCCCCCATTGTGCCTGGGAGCCCCTGCTCAGTGTCAAGAGATAGAGTGTGGCTGTGCTTCAAAGAGCTGTGACGGTGACAACGGGGGCTCAGGGCTGCTGGCCTCGCTGTGGAGACCTCTGGCCATCCTCAGCCAAGCGCCACATGGGCACAGAGTGCTGGAAATATAGAAATTTTTTGTTGGAAATACAGAATTTTTTGGCATAATGCCTAAATATGGAGCTGTTCTTTGCAGAGTGAAAGGCAGAAATACGCTAAGAAAGTTATCAAAAATCCATACTTTTGGTAGGAAATGAATAAAAATAGTCAAACTAAGGGGATGGGGAATTGTCTCTGAATTCAGTGCAAAGTTGCTTTTCAATTTAATACAACCATGGAATGGTTTTACTCAGAAGGGACCATCTTGTTCCATCCCCTGCCATGGGCAGGGACACCTCCCACCAGCCCAGGCTGCTCCAAGCCCTGTCCAACCTGGCCTGGGACACTCCCAGGGATGGGGCAGCCACAGCTTCTCTGGGCACCTGTGCCAGGGCCTGCCCACCCTCCCAGACAGCAATTCCTTCCCAATATCCCACCTATCCCTGCCCTCTGGCAGTGGGAAGCCATTCCCTGTGTCCTGTCTCTCCATACCTTCTCCCCATTCCCTTCCCCAGTTCCCCAGGAGCCCCGTCAGGCCCTGGAAGGGGCTCTCAGGTCTCCCTGGAGCTTCTCTCTCCAGGCTGAACACCCCCAGCTCTCCCAGCCCGTGTCCATGTGTCAGATAAAGAGAAAATCTGTGGGTTTTGTATTTGTTATCAATGTATTTTGTGATGATAAAGTTACTTTGTTGAGGGAAGTTGTGCATCCTAATTTTCTTCAATCTCTTGCAGTTTCTAGATTTAGCTGTGACTACCTGTTGATCTGTAGTGTTTTATTTTCCACCTACAGGGACACTTTTCTGTGCACATCAACAGCACCACAGCTGCAGTAGTGCCAGTCCTGGCTGATGGTCAGTCAGACTAAAACCTGTGATTTTTGTAAATACTTTTGTTGTTTCTCTCTGATGTGGAGATGGGGTCCTGTGTCTTTAAAATGTGGCATGAGCTTAAATCAGAGTGAGAGTGTCCCTTTATAAGCTGGAGCAAAGAGGGTGTAGAGACAGTAGGTAAGTCTGTTAGTGTAACTACACAAAAAAAACCAACAGGCAAAAGTGAAGAAAAACTGCATTTAAATACTTTAGTCTCTTTAGTCTGACTGTCTTCAGCTTTTGAACTAATTGAGGAGAGAATGGAAGCATAAAAGCATTTCTTGTTAGAGTTAGAGAAGTAATTAATTGATCACATGTTGTTTCTTTGGCAATTATGTGATATTCCCCTGTTGATCTGTTGAAGTTTTTTGTCAGTGTAAACATCCAACATCTCTGCTGTTTTCCAAAGAGGGTAACTGAGGTTCTTCTCCTTCTCCTGGTGACCTGTGGCTGGTTTTGACCACGGTTTTCCAGGAGCTTTTGCCATTTTGGGGGTGCCAAAGAACTCTGCAGACAGGAGACTTTTCCATAATTAAACTCAGTACAAAATAATGGGAGATCTTCATCACATTCTTTGTATTCCCATAAAATCTGTTGCCATGGGAGCTGGCACTGAATCCCAAGGCAGGGGAAAAGGGGAGTGTTACGTTACATTTGCCCTGTAGCCACTGGAGGGTCCCTTAAAATAAAGTCACTTTTATCTTTGCTTTCTGAATAAACATAAAACTAGATTTTTAGTGCAAAATCCTGATTTCAAGGTTATTGACGCCAGACTAAATTAATACAGTCTGTGAGATAGCACACAAAATCCCCAGCAAAGCCAGGGATACTCCTGTCTTTTGAAAGCTTGACATTTGTTTTTCATAATGAACTTAAAGGTCACCAGCTACAGATGAATCAGGATACCTGCTCGAGTTTACATTTACATGCATTTTATTTTATTTTATTCCCAGGTGCACTTTTTATGAGATCCATCACTGGAATAAAACTGTAGCCCTCTCTTATTATCTGGGTTTGATGGTCTAGAAGAGTTATCAACCTGCAGCCCTGAGGATCGGGGATTTGTCTCCAGCGCGTCGCGGAACCGCCACGACTCAGTGTGGAGAGGGTGGGGAAATCTCTGCTTGCCTTCCTCCTGCACCTGAGCATCACCACTGATTTCACCTCTAAATAGAATGTTAACAACTGCCTTGTTCTTCCTCACCTGTAATTCCTCGTGTCTTGGTGCCCAGCTCAGTCCCTGAAATGATGTTGCGTCGTCCAGTTTAGTGAAAAATGGTTTGTGTGTGTTGATGCTTCTTTAATTCTCTTTTTATTTCTACAGATGAAGATGTAATTAATCAAAATGCAGGCTTTGGAACTTCCAGGGATTCCAAATGCCTCATTCAGCCCTACAATGAATGTGTCCTGTCTCTTCTGCATATGAATTTTTGTTTTTGTTCAGCATAGCAAGTGACCTGCATTGCTGCAATGGATTTCTTGAAACCAAATAACATTTTATACTTTTACCAAAATACCTGTGGAGCTGACAGAGCATGATGCATTCATTTTCCTTGATTTTGTAGTGAGGGAAAAGGCTAGCATGAATAATTCAAAAATAATGCTGAGACTGTTAAGATTTAGTACTGGAGAGGTCATCACAGTTGGGAGAATGAGCTGGGAGACTATTACTATTCCACGATCTTTGAATCTCAAGGTGACATCATTATTATTTCTCTATATCTATAATGTGGTGCTGCAACCAACTTATTGCAGTGTTTCTCATGTAGGGTAGAAAGATCAATTACATACAGACCTCAAAATGTGAACTATAAGCATAGTGTCCAATAAAACTGTCATTAACAGTCACCACAATTTTAACTGTCTGCTTCCAGGTCAAGCTGTTTTAAAAATGATAACTGACATTGAAAGGTTGAATAAAGAGCACCCTCTCCAAAGGGAACAGGCCTGCACCCAAATAAGTTGTCATTAACAGATTGCTAATTCCATTCTCCAGTTTACAGGAGGAGTCTGTGTTTCTCTCATTGTTTCTAGTGGCACATCCACAGACAACCCTGGGAAAAAATTAAAATCCAAAGTTTTCCACATGATCAGCATCCTCAGTGGCATTGGGGAATGCAGAGAAAGCATCCCTGTGCAATTTGATTGAATTTATTCCTCTCTTCGATGAGAAACTGAAAGATGTGACCCAAATGGAAGTTGCATTGTGGAAGTGCTTGTTGCAGGGCTTTAACTATTGCCTCACCTCTCCTGTGCTGTCAGCCCATGGAAGTGTGAGTTATCCAAAACAAACAACTCCCTGACGAATATCCAGAGCACTGTGTGCCAGGAAACAGCCGTCAGGACTCCGGAGCCGCCTCTCCATTGGGCGAGCGCTGCCTTGTGTGTTTAATTAAACATCCCTTTCCCTCGGAGAATATCCCTCCAGACTGTAACTCTTCCAATAAACACTTCTCCTACTTGTTTTGTTTTCTTTTTTTTTGTAATTTTCAGATGAGTCTGAGAGATAACTAAGGCAGCTTTCATAAGGAAATTACAGAGGGAGAGGGCTGCTGAGCCACCTGTTCCGAACACGGGGACATTTGATGGAAGAAGCGCTCAAACGTTTGTAAAAAATGCACTGCAGCTCTTTGAGTCTGTGATTCCTCTGCTGGTTTGGAAGGAACAAGCTGCCATCCTCCTCTCTTAGCTCTTTCCAGGTTTTCTCCTGGGATCTAGGCATCGTGGGAGCTCCTTCTTCCTGGGTAGTTGGGCATGAAGGCAGTGAGGGGTGAGGAGCACGGTGGGTGCTCTGCATGCCCTGCCATGGGCTCCTTCGCACCCCATACCCTTCTCCCTCTTCTACTGCACCCTCTGCACCTTTTCCCCTCTTGGCTCTTTCAGAGCCGAGACTCACAGCCAGGAACACGCTTAACAACTTTACTATTGCCAGAGTTCTCCACCAACCTGCTCCATGGAGGTCTTCCCAGGACATCGATGTCTCTTGGATAACCAACATCTCCTCCATGCTTAGGGTCTAAATGGACATGTTGGTGCCTTTATTTTTCTAAATTCTGGTTCACATCGTTTCTATAAATTAAATATTTTTGCCGTAGGATCTAGAGCAGAGGGATTCCTGGGAGATCAGAGAAAGGAACAGATTTTAGGACACAAACATTGAGAACTCTGGAGACTCCACCTTACTTCTGTTTGTATCACGAGCCCCTTGTTTTGGGACCATGACACGACAGCAGCTCCATTGCCTGTCAGATTCACGTTCAGGGACTGTCATGATGGAGCTGCAAAATCAGGGAGTCTGCAGGTCAGGAGTCGATTCAAATGCTCAACTGCTCTGGGATTTCTAAACTTAATATCACTCTGATTTGTGTTAGGAGGACTCTGGGACAAGTTTTGCTGCCAGTTATTCCTTTTAGGTCACCTGAGCATTTCATTTGGAGCACACACAGTGCTGGATTTTGCTTGCAAAGGCCATCTGGCTATAGGTGATCTTGCTTGAGATTTAAAAAGCATAATAATAATTTAATAATAATGAAATCTTGTTGACACAAACGGTGCTTTTGCAGAAGCAAGTAGGGAGGAAATCCTCTTTCTGCCAGAGACTCCGAGTTTCATAACGTGTTTTGAAATAACACTGGAGTCTTTTCAAGGAATGGTCACCAAACCAGCCCCAAGAAGCACTGGGGCAGATGCTTTGAATGGATTCTTTGTCCAACCAGAAACTCCACCAATTAATAATGAATTTTGAAAAAAATATTGAAAAACTACAAGAATGAGAAATTCCTTTTCACATGAAGGACTCTCTGAGCCCAGTGCCCCATGATTGTTATTCCATCAAGGAGAGAAAAAGGTGGCAAAAAAACCCAAGGAGAGCCATTAAACCTGTTTATCATTAAATAAAAAGCCCAAATTTGTTCTTAATGCAGGACTGCAAAGTGCAGCATTCAAGGAAATGTAAACGAAACTGCAACTATTTCATTTCATGGGAGGTTTATGTTGCTCCCCTATTAAATTTAATGGGTTGCCTCATGAGAAGCAGCTCATTAATATGAATACGAGGAGCACGTTTCAACCTGCAAACTAAACAACACAAAGATGGGTGATGTTTATTTTCCTTTGCTTTTGAAAAATAGGAACTGTGGCAATAGCTGGAGTCTGGGGAGAAGGCCCTGGAGTGGGAAAAAGGAGGCTGTGCTTCTCCTTCCACTCAGTGTCCCATCCCTCTGATGTGAACCCAGCAAATCAATTAACTGCTGTTTACTCTGGTCCCTGAATCAGCTTGAACCAACGAGCAGTGCAATGCTCATTGTGAGGCTAAAGAATTCTAATTAATTATACTGCTTTAGATGGACATCAGCTGCCTGGAGTGATGGGCAATGCTGGAGTGGTGCTCCAGGGTTTGGATTTGGGATGTGTTGGAGTCCAAACTCTTCCCCACACTGGTGTGGTTGCATTTATTGCTTTTGGCTCCAGAGTGCCCATGAAAGTGGTGCCCACAGACATTTTCAGGTCCATGGTTCCCTTTGGAATGATGGACAGAAGAGGATTTCCCGTGGGCAAAGCTGAAGTTGCTGCTTGATGTATTTCCAGTAAGTAGCTACGTGAAAAAAAAAAAGAAGCAAAATTAACAAAACACCCAAAAAATGAAATTGAAAAATCAGACAGCAAATAGCCAGGAAGGGGCATATTTATGGCCCTCAAAGGAACTTTAATTTGCCCACATTTGTCAAACTGGGGTTCATTTTTCAGTCCCTTTCGTTGTTTCACTCTCTGGCCACAAAACTAACCCTCAGCAGGGAATTGCAGGTGTTGTTTAGGGACTGGTACCCCCAGAAACTTGAATTCTGTTTATTTGTCCCTTTTTCATCAGCAACATTTCCTTGTGATCATTTTAAATTCATAGGGCTTGTCTCAAACCCTTCTGGAGGAGTTTATATGGGCGGGAAAGTTGAGGCAAGAGAGATTTCACGGAAGTGATTTAGTTATTTCACATAAGAATATTTCACAAAATAAATCTTGTAACTGAAAACTGCCAGAAATTCAGGCCTTGTACCTGCAGTTGGACAGAATCAGATATATTGCTATAAAATATTGCATAATTCAGTAGCCTGGGCAGGTTCCTGCAACCTGAGCCCTCCAGCGGGGGTGTTCACCCCAGTCTGTCCCTCTCCATGGCTGGGAGGGAGCTCAGCCCCTCAGTGCCTCTGAGGTCTGCCCAGGGGTTGGCAAACACATGAACATACGAGCAGCCTGATGAGAATGAAAAAACCCTACAAAACCTTACAAAAATGTGATTTTTTTTCCATTTCAAATTTCCCTTTTCATTGTAGTCACAAAACATCAAAGGAAGATACTAATTTGTGTAAAACTGTCACTGACACAACATTTTTTGATCATTCTTTCTGGAATTGCTTGTTATGAGGAGTGGTTTCTTTGCCCTTACGTTTTATGCTCTGGTTCTGCTCTTGAGGGTCTCCTGAAATGGGAACTCCACTCAGGGCTGGGAATCCCAGAAAGTGGACTCAGCTGTTCACCAGCACATAATTTGAGTTTTCCCTCTGTGTTTGGTGCTGTGAAGGATCTGCCACTCTGGTGGGAGCTGCAGAGCTCTGGCATGAATCCATTCTCCTCCTGCCTCCATCCCAGTGTGGAGGTGGAGTGACTGAGGGAGCTCCAGACCCAAACCATGACCCCAAACCACCCCTCAGCTTTGGTTCCTGGGAGAGGGAAGAGCTCCAGACCCAAACCATGACCCCAAACCACTCATCAGCTTTGGTTCCTGTGAGAGGGAAGAGCTCCAGACCCAAACCATGACCCCAAACCACCCCTCAGCTTTGGTTCCTGGGAGAGGGAAGAGCTCCAGACCCAAACCCTGACCCCAAACCACTCATCAGCTTTGGTTCCTGTGAGAGGGAAGAGCTCCAGACCCAAACCATGACCCCAAACCACTCATCAGCTTTGGTTCCTGGGAGAGGGAAGAGCTCCAGACCCAAACCCTGACCCCAAACCACCCCTCAGCTTTGGTTCCCGGGAGAGGGAAGAGCTCCAGACCCAAACCCTGACCCCAAACCACCCCTCAGCTTTGGTTCCCGGGAGAGGGAAGAGCTCCAGACCCAAACCACGACCCACCACCAGCACTGGTTCCTCAGGACACGCTGGTTTCCACTGGGAGGGAAGGTTCTATACTGGTTTAACAACGAGGGCAATAAATCTGTGCAATCACCAGTAGTCAGAGCCATAACTGGACCCACTTTCTTGCCTCCTCTGAACTTTTTGGGGGCTGGGAGCACCTGGGGCTGGAGGAACTGCTCTGCTCTCCTCCCCCTGTCCAGAGAATCACTGGGGAAAAAGCCTTGCCTTGTGTAGTAGCAATGGGATGGATCACAATGAAGGCCAAACTTAAAAATTTCATAATGATTTTTTAAAAAATAATAATTCATACTAAAAATAATAAATTCATAATAAAACCAATCAAGTTCATTATAAGGCCTGAGTGCATAAAACTTCCAATAATAATTAAACTCCAAGGATAAAACACATAAAAAATTACTTCAAAAGACTAGTAAGACCTGTGCTCTGATCCTCAAGTTGTACAAGGAAAAAGTGTTAAATATTCCTTTTTTTTTCCAGTTTTGTTCCATTTCTGCTCCATTGCGCATACTCAGGAGACTCCTTTATTTCAAATTTAAAATAGTCCATGAAAATCTGTATTGACGTAATAGCTGATTAGGCTACAAGCAAAATATTCCCAGAACTAATTTTTAATTAATATAGTTCACTGAAAACTTATAAAAGATTCATACATAATATGATAAAAGAAATAAACATCCTCAATACCATGTTAAGTTTCTTTTCTTTGTATAACATTGGTTTTTCTCCTCTGCTACCAGCACAATAAAACCTCCTCCTACCAAATTGACTTGTCTTTGGCAGCTCTGTCAGATGTGATATTTTCTGATACATAAAATGGTGATTATTATTTCAGAGTCTGACTCTGACACCTTTTCTCACTTTTGGTGCTGCCTTTCATAAACAGCCCCATCTTTTTAATCCAGACTTCCCTTGGAGTTTGTCACTGTCCCTCCAAGATGCTTCTCCAGAGCTGGTGGAGTCCTCTGGAAATCATCTCACTGACCTATGTGAGTTTTGTGCCAGTCACAAGCATAAGCTGGGAGAGCTGGGGGGTCACCTGGAGAAGCTCCAAGGAGACCTGAGAGCCCCTTCTGGGGCCTAAAGGGTCTCCAGGAGAGCTGGAGAGGGACTGGGGACAAGGCATGGAGGGACAGGACACAGGGAATGGCTTCCCACTGCCAGAGGGCAGGGTTAGATGGATGCTGGGAAGGAATTGCTGTCTGGGAGGGTGGGCAGGCCCTGGCACAGGTGCCCAGAGAAGCTGTGGCTGCCCCAGCCTTGGGAGTGTCCCAGGCCAGATTGGACAGGGCTTGGAGCAGCCTGGGCTGGTGGGAGGTGTCCTTGCCCATGGCAGGGGTGGCACTGGATGGGCTTTAAGGTCCTTTCCAAGCCAAACCATTCCATGACTCTATAAAGTAATAAAAACATGCCAAGATTTGACTGGAATTAAGTCTCATCTCTCTGCAGACACATCAAAGTGAGATACTGAGTCCAAGCTCATTGCAAGAAGTTCCCTGTGTAGGCAGTGAGGAGCAATTGGTATCCCAAGGGATGTTTTTTGTCCACATCTCTGGCACTGAAGGTGCATATCAGGATTGCTGAAAAGGAAAGTGCCTTAAATCAGGTGCCCTCCTGGGGGTGCAGAGCTGGTCCCACCTGCATGGTCTGACCCTGCAGATTCTTCCCATCAGATGACACAGGGAGAGATCCTTGGAGAAATATGCAGGTCTGCCTTGAGCCTTCCCAGCAGGGCTGACCTTCTGTGACCTGTTTGGCACCAGGTACTTGATTTTTGCCCTAAATAAAGCAGCTGTTTGATGGACAGCATCTGACATTGAGTGTTGTACTGCTCGGAGAAGCCCTTTCCTCCTCGCTCTCTTCCCTCCCCCCCCAACAAAGTCCTCCCCAGACAGAAATCATGTGTTTCATTTTAAGTTCCCTTTATTTCAGCCCCTGCACAATTCCCATTTGCATCAGAGATTTCCACTGTGGAATTGGATGCAGAAGTTAATCTGGGACAGCTCGACAATGAAATCTGGGGGCTCTTGGTCGTCGGTCGGTCGAGATGGGGCTGCCTGGGTGGGACCCACCACAGCTGGGCCATCCAGTAACTGGGTGGAGGCTTTACTGCCTCATCCTTCCTTGTTTTGGCAAGGACAGGAGTGGAGTTAACTGGAAGGCAGACAACCCGCATTCCCATTTCCTGTGCCGTTATTCCCGGTAACTGCTGTTCCTCCCTCAGCAGTCGCCCCAAACAAAGCCTGTGTCACGTTTCTCCTGAAGGTGATGACAGTTGAAGATGTTGTTTTTTACGCAGCTCTGATCAAAAGTCATTGCTTTTGTTTAAGGAAAAGACACATTCCTACTGTAACTGTTCTGCTGAACTTGAGCAGCATGACATATTCCCAGGGGTCAGAAGGGAGTTTGGGGGTTGAGCAGCTGCTCCCAACACTGGTGCTCCTGACAGAGGGGCCAAAGTTCCTGGTGGTGAACAGAGGAAGCAAGAAAAGCAGGATTTATGTTTTTATAACTGCTAGCAGAAACATTAAGAAGTAGAGACTGAATTACAGCTGGCACAGCAGCCCCAAGGAGGGGCTGAGGGGTCTCTTGCATCTATCCCCAGAGGCATCCCCAGGTGCCAGAGAACCTTCCAAATGTGTTTCAAGAATTGCCAAAATCACTAAACTCTGTCTGAAAAACTCCAAGTATTTCACTGGAGGAGATCTGATCCATGAAACTCTCCTTGGTGGGCACTTGTAAGTGGTTGCTGTCCCAGTCTCCTGTTCCTGACAGCAGGGTGTCCACTGGAAGAGTGAGGTGAAAATATTGGCCATCTCCTGGAAGACCTTTCCTAATTAATCCAATTGAGTATCTCAGTCTGAGTGAGGATAACACTGTGTATTTAATAGGATTTAGCCCTGTGAATTCTTGATATCCATAGCTCCTGTGTGGCTTTAATATACTCAGCATTTTTCAGGATTAGGTGTTAAGGGCTTGATCCCAAAACGTTTAAAATCAATAGGTGTTTTCCTTTGACTTCAGCGGGCTTTGGTTCAGCCTCTAAATATCGGTCGATACTTTCTGATCTGAGTACAGAAAAATACTTTTAAATCGTATTTACAAAACTCTCATTGCTTACTTTACACCACATAACTTCTTGAACTCTGTGTGGATTTGAATAGGGAAATATTAACCAAAACAATAATGGTATTATTAGTTGAAGTTTTAGCTTTTAAACTCGATAAAAAAGTACCGTTGGGTATTCTTTAATGTTATAGAAGAAGAATGATTAATTTAAGGTTCAGGTGCAAGACAAGGTCAGGAAAGAATTGTTACTGTACACAGTGAGCATTTCATGATGAATTTGTAGTTTGAAGTATCATTTGATGATGCATTTTCTGTTTTGTTATCAGGGGAAGTATGATGGGTGACATACGAGTGATCACAGTGTTTTGGTGCAATGTTCTGTGATGGGCTTTTCATAAAAATTAGCTGACAATGTCATGAGTATACAAGGAAATTTATAGCTTTCATACTGGACTGCCATTCCCAGAGCTATTTCCAATCACTTGGGCTTTTTATTAAGTTTATTGTTCTTTTATTGTTCAATGGAGTGTAAGCAGCGAGATTACAAATAAACGGAAGTTGCAGTGGGTGTGAAGTCAGGCTTGCAGAATTAGGGAGAGCAGAAATTCATTTGAATCGTTGGTGGTAGGAGATTCCACACCCTGACTTTGCCTGTCAGATCCATGGAATCAGAGTGTGGTGTGACCCTCCTGCCAGAGGCACCACCCCAAACCAGTCTCACCTGTGCTTCCAGCATCCTGACCACTTTCCCCTCCTTTATTTTTGCTTATTTTTGTAGCCCAGTTCACTCTCCACTGTCATCCTTCTTCTTTCTCCAGCAAAACAGCCCCAGCACGTGAAGGGCGATGAAGTTTCTCATTTTAGCATCATTGCCATAATGTCTCCAGCACGAAACCTTCAGCATTTATTTCCCTCTCCTTTTTCTCCCCTCCAACAGTGAATACTTTATCATTTTGGTTAATATCCTGACCAGCAGAGCAGAAAATCAGACTCATAGCTTTTAATGACACATTTTCAACTGCAAGTTAGTAAAAAAAAAATCATTTTTATGTGGTTCTCCAGTACTTATACAGACTTGGAGAAACATAATTAAAATTTGTGTTCCTTCTTTGTTATTACTGCTGTGGACTCCACTTAAACTGGATGCTGTTTGTCTGGGCAATCAGACAATAGCTGGAATCCAAAAGCAAATCGATTTGCTGTGTGGCTTGTGCTATTACTTAAGTTATAAATAAAATGATTTTTCCCAGATGGCTCCCTGATGGCCCTGCTCTCTTCCCAGTACCAGCCACAGCTTTTCCTCCCTCCTGCTGCAGCTCCCTGGTGCTTTCCTTCCCAGGGCCACTCACACCTCCAGCTCCCTCCGGTGCCAGCCCTTCCCAAATGCCCAAAGCTTTGGCTGGAGCAGAGCTGACCAAGGCTGGGATGGGATTGTTTGGATCCCAGAGGGGCCATGGGACTCCTCCAGAGTCCAGGCTTTGCCAGGGGAGCTGCAAAAGCCACTGTGCTGGCTCAGCTTTGGAGGACCAGAGTCAAACTCTAGTGAAGGGGCTTTGAGTTGAGATTGGAAGGGATTCCAAGATTTTACGCCCCAGCCTGAGGGCAGTGCCAGGATTTCCCCTTTCTCTGTGCCAGCTGAAGGTGCCTGGGGCAGGAGATGCCAGCCAGGACCCTGCTGCTGGTGCCAACCCCCATCCCTTCCTGCATCCCTTCCTTATCCCTTACCCTATGAATAAACCCCTTGAGGCCGATGGGCCCACGCTCCGGTGAGGAATGATGGGACATGTCAGGTGGCAAGTTGGTCTCCTCATTTATTTTTCCAGCAAAAACATTTTGAAACAGCAAGTCTTAACTTTTCTCAAGGTTGTGTATTTGCTTCATGGGCAAGTCTTCCTTCCAAAAATGTGGGCAGGGCACTGTTGGAATCTATAAATATACATCTGAGAGCACACAACATGCACTGACCAGGCTTTGTTTTCACTTTGCCTTTTCAAGACGACTAAATTCATTAATCTTACACGTTATATTTTCGTATTTTTTCTTTTCTTTTTTTCTTTTTCTTTTTCTTTTTTTTTCTTTTTTTAGAAAACAGAGAAGATGTACCTGGTAAATCACACTGTTTGTAACAAAAGGAAAACAATTATGGGGAAAACAAGTATATTGGAAAAATGGTGGGACTAAAAATAAATATTTTTCCATGAACACACAAGAACTATATTGAGAATTACAGGCAAAAAAAAAATCAATAAAAAGTAGTATATAATAGCCATAGAGTTCAAACAAAGTGCATTCATTCCCCAGTCCCTAGGAGGACCCCTGATATATATGTGCAAAACTTAATGAAAATCAGACTTTGTCGTGTCATCAAAACCAGCAAAGGAGTTGGCTGAGTTTTCCCTACATTTTGGCTACTCATTACTCCATAAATATAACACCTATTTAAAGGACCAAGCCTTGTTCCCATTAAAGGGAGTTGCAAACCTCAGACAAACTTTGGCACAGGTCTGGGGGCCCCAGTCCTTGCTTTGAGCTCGGTAGGTGCTCTCTGGGGAGCTGAGTGGGTCCCACAGCTTTGCTCTGGGATGATCTGCGTGGTGGGACACGGGGGCAGCCCCTGGAATCATGGAATGGTTTGGGTTTGAAGGGACTTTGAAGACCTTCCACTCCCTCCCCTCCCACCAGCCCAGGGTGCTCCAAGCCCTTTCCAGCCTGGCCTTGGACACTTCCAGGGATGGGGCAGCCACAGCTTCTCTGGGCACCCTGTGAAGGGAAGAATTTCTTCCCAATATCTGATCCAAACCTGCTCTCTGTCAGTGGGAAGCAATTCTCCCTTGTCCTGTCACTCCAGGCCCTTGTCCAAAGTCTCTCTACAGATCTCTTGGAGCCTCTGAAAAATCATGACATGTATCTCCTTGGTAGGTTGGCTTCCAGCCATGGCTGTGGTTCTCATTTCTATGTGTATTTACATGAGCCAAGGGTACTTTATAACAATAATGTCTATGGTTTGATTTAGCTTATAAAGAGTGTTTTGACTTATTTTTTGGTTTTCAATGCAGGAAAATGTTCTGCTGTAATCCCACTCAACTCCAGGCATTGCCCAGGTCCTTCCCTCCTGATTCTGGATGTGCAGGGAAGTCATGGTGCATATCCATGCACAAAACTCCCTGTGGAGATTGAGGCAGGATGGTCCCTCCCAGTGCAGCCTGCAGAACACCCTGTGCCCATCCATCCCACCCTGGAATCCAGCTCCGTGGCTCTTCAGGTCTTGCACAAAATCTGGATCCTCCATCTCATTCAGTAATGTGGAATTATCTGAAGTCAACCCAAGATGTGCAGAGTTTTACTACAAAGCTCCCACATGACTTGCTGCAGGAATAGAGTAATTCTGTGCCTCAGTCATCCCAGAAATATTTGATTAATAACACTCTAGTTGGAATATTATGTGATCACAGTATTTTGTAAGGATCCAGACACTTTTTCTTCCCATGGCAGTTTCATCAACCCTCTTTCTCTCTCCCCATTGACACCAAATGACCCTCAACCTACAATCTAATAATTTTTAATGAAGTCAAAGAAAATATAATCCTGAAAACATTCCTGCTTGATCACATTTAAGCTGTGAGACCCCAAGCCAAGGTCAGCTGAAGACAATGTCAGTTTTTTTGTTTGCTTCCATGGGTTTTGTCAACTGTTGTCTGGGACAGAGGCCCATCAGGAGCGATGCAATCAGGAATCCATCCATTGGAGCCTCTGCTTTGCTTCAATTGGAACAACATAATGAACATTTTTATTTTGCCCATGGAAAAAGTCCAGGAAAGGATGAGAATGGAGCCATTCATTCTGGCTCTGAGCCAAACCAGCTTGGCCAAGGGGCAAGTTTCCTATAATTTAGAGATATGCTACAAGAAGGGAAACCCATTGTTGTGCCAGCCTTTGCAGCTTGAAAGGAAAAAGAAAAAGGGAAAAGAAAACAAAAGGAAAAGCTAGCAAACCATAACTTCTTAAATTAGTTTCAGAATTAATTCTTAGAACTTTCTTTCCCAGGGGACAGGCTGGCTCCTCCTGCAGCTCTGATACAATGGCTGGCTCCAGGGCAGACACCCTCAATGGCACTTGTGCAACTCTGGGGATGAGCAATCTTTGCTTCTGTCCCACTCACACGAGTAAGGGATGCTTAAGTAAGAAATGGTTGAAGGGCCTGGCCTGCTGACAGCAGGGGAGGAAGGAGTTGAGCAATGGCTTTGCAGAGGGGCTGTCAGCACCTCTGGAAATCTGGGAGCAATTTCTTCCACAGAGATTTTAGGCACGGGCACAGCAGTGACCATGAGCTCAGCAGGCAACTGGGCATGGAATCACAGAGTGACCTGGGTTGGAAGGACCTTAAAGCCCACCCAGTGCCCCCCCTCCAGCCCTCCCACCAGCCCAGGCTGCTCCAAGCCCTGTCCAACCTGGCCTGGGACACTCCCAGGACTGGGGCAGCCACAGCTTCTCTGCCCAACCTGTGCCTTTCATTTTTGCTCAAACACTTGCCTTCAAAAAATGGCCAAATTAACATAGTAGCCTATTTTTTAAATCTGTCAAGTCTGTAGAGGCAAAATACCAACATGATTGGAGAAAGACAGACCTTGCAATGCACCTAATATTTGAAATCTTGGATTACCGAGATTTCAGTTTAAACTTGCAAAGTTTATAGCTGGATAAGCAGATGTTTTATATAAGATCTTCCAGGGTGCAATTCTCAGCTGAAAATATTTATAAATAAACAGGATCTATAAATATTTTCACCTTTCTGGAATAGGAATTAGTGAGGCTGAATCTCAAGGGACAGCTTTATTTTGTTAAACCTCGAACACATTTTGTTTCATGTTGAGTCTTTGGGCTCTCTAATACGTTTTGGGTGGGTAATATTTCCTTACTTTTCTACTCCATTCATAATCCATTACTTGGATAATTCCTCATTTGTGAGACCTGGAAAAATTATGGTATTCACAAGCATTTTTTGAATATTTATATAATGTCATAGCAGGGCTTAGGGTATCAGCTGGCTGGAGGCAAAGGCAGGATCCTCAGTTATTCTCATACTTAAGTACCAGTTTGATTCCTTGGCAAAAATGTAAATTGCAGCGTTGGAAGGCAAAGAATTATTGAACAAGGGGATTACATTGCAAAGCAGTTATTTCAACAGCTGCTGTTCCTACAGATCGGAATTTTGCAGGGAAGTCATTTTCCTGTGCAGAACTATTTCACCAGGTTAAGAATATCAGCACGATTAAAAAGGCAAACATCCCCCAGATTCCGTGTGCTGTGCCAGGCGTGAGTTGTCCTCGTGGCTGCAGGCCCTGGGCTGGGAGCTGCTCCCTCTCAGAGCAGGAGAGAATGGCTTGGAGTTCTCAAGGAGAGCTCATGTTGAGCAGCAGTCTGGCCTCTCTGACAGCCCCAGACTGGAGTTGTCCAGATCCAATATTCCTGGAATGTCTCCTCGTGCTGTTATCCGTGTCACTCCCAGTGTTCCCACTGCCATTCCTGGCCCATGAAGTTAATCTCTGCTCCTACTTAAAGGCTTTATTTGCTGGCAGGGAAGGCTCCTGCCTTCCATTGCCTGAGGACATCCAAGTGTCACTGGCAGGTGAACAGCTCCTGGGGTGGATCCCGGGATTATTCCGTGGGAAAGGTTAACGGCTGTAATTTTGCACTTGGCCATTTCCATCTGATCATATAAATGACGTTTAGAGAGGAGAGAAAACACGATTCATTTCACTTCTCAGAAGGGGAAGGCGCAGAGCAGACCAGGGAAGGGAGTTGTCACAGATCACGCAGAGAATCAGGCTCAAATTTCAGAATAAATATGTCTCCTGAATCCAATTTCCAGTTCCTGGGTAGGAGGTATTTTTCCCTGTCTCCTTCCTTTGTAGCAGGAGCTCTGTTGTGACAGTTACTAATGGGTTGCAATCACTGTGGTTCTTACACCAGTGTGCAGTACAACCTTGTGGTGCAACAACAAGGCTTCAGTAAATAATCCCTTTGGCAAACTGGCACTCAGGAGAAGTTTATTTTATGTAAATAACATCACTTGCAGAGACCCCTCCTTGTTCTGGGACTTGTTGCTTGGGAAGAGAATACTGGAAGGGGAACTGAGAGTGGGAAGTGCCCACTCAAATACTCAGCTGGAATGAAATACAGACACCAGTGTGGGCTTTTTTCCCTCTGTAAATTGTGCTTCAGTCACAGGTAAAAGACATCTCCCCCTAAAGCCAGGAAACAGCAAATGATCTCTGGGAGGAATTGAAGACAGATGCAGAATTGCCCATGGCCTTATCCCCATATATATGCATCCTATATCTGGGTATTCCCTGGGGTGAGCTGGTCCCATGTCAGAAATCAGGGACCAAAATTCTCTGGCATAGAATTACAGAATCATGGACTGGTTTGGGCTGGGAGGGACCTGAAAGCCCACCCAGTGCCACCCCTGCCATGGGCAGGGACACCTCCCACCAGCCCAGGCTGCTCCAAGCCCTGTCCAACCTGGCCTGGGACACTCCCAGGGCTGGGGCAGCCACAGCTTCTCTGGGCACCTGTGCCAGGGCCTGCCCACCCTCCCAGCCAGCAATTCCATCCTAAGAACTAATCTAAATCTACCCTTCAGCTTAAAGCCATGCCCCCTTGGCATCTGAATGGAAATGGGTGGTGAGGGTTGTGGGTTGCCAGGACGTTGGAATCCACATCCCCCAGCACTGCAGGACTCGGGTTTGCATCTGTTTGGGAAGCCTGGGCAGGATCTGGAGTTTATCTGTGGTGGTTTGATCTGATGAGAAATATTCTGTACAAAGGCTGTTGCAAACACTAGTGGGAATAATTCTAATGTAGAGAAAATACTGAAAATTATTTAAATTGCAATGGAAGTATTTACTTTTGCTGGAATGAAATCAATGTCCTTGCCCAACCAAAGCCTGGGTGCCTTCAGTGGCAGCTTCCCTTTGCCTGCTCTGTGGAGCCACCTGAGGGTTTGACTGTTGGCTCAACTTTAGTCCCAGCCTTGCTAAGCCTGCTCAAAAGTGACCAGTTGCCTTAATTGGGTTGCTAAAGGGTGTCCTGGATGTCTGTTCTGGTGCTCAGTCAAAGTTAATGATGTAAATCTATTATTTTTAAGGAATATGACCTGGCTTCTTTGGTTCCTATGGAGAAACCCAGGCTGTTGCAGGCTACAATTTTTTTTTTCTGTGGGGCCTGAATTGAAGCAGAACTGTTTTTATGGGAAGTGTGATGTTGCTCATATCGATTTGGCAACTGGGGAGACAGTGTTAGTGGGTGACCTTGAAAAATGTGATAAGTGGCAAGGGTGCTGAAAGGTTGAGGCACAAATGGGGTGGCTAAAAGCATATTTATTTCTAGGCTGTGCTGATGGAGAGGGGTGAAGTTCATGGATCTCCTCTCCATAAGAAGAAGCTCCTCAGTAGCCATGGAGTACTTTCTTCCACGTTCTTCTCAGCTCTGCAGAGAAAATATTCACAGCTATAACAGGGTTATGTGAAACCTGACAACAGTGAATCTGGAAGCCCAAAAGAGGAAAATGATGGGGAAATTTTAGAAGTGAGACCCATGACCACTCCAGTTTGTGTTGAAAACAATATAGAAAAAGGTTAAAAATAGAAAAAAAAATTAAGCAAGATTGTAAACACCAATTTTAGTCTACGTGTAGCAGATGCACATGAGTACAGTGTGTGACAGCAGAGTAAGGAAATTACCAACATTTCCAAGCCCATTCTGTCTGAGATGGAGCAGACACACCCCCCAGGGTGCAGATGGTTCCTGTACTACTTAGGCATCCATCTAAATATTTGTTTGCCAGAATGAAGGGGAGATTTTGGCTGTGAATGATTTATTATTCTCAGTACCATGACAATTCAGTGGCGTCCCCAGGAAATTAGCCTGAACTCTTCAAAGAAAAATGGCAGGACCAGTTCCTACCCCTGCAAACCATCCAGTTTGCTGGGCACAGGAGTGTGGCTTGGGCAGCTCCTCCAGCTAATCAGGGATTAGCAGGAAAAGAGAAAACAGGGATAAAAAAAGGAGTTTATAAAATATTATCCATGTCATAACTTTATATTGCCAGAACTCAGAGGTTTGTCTGAGCATCAGGAATGGATTTATGGCTCTGTGTCATTAGTGCAGCAGTGGTGGGATGTCATCTCCTGGTGGATCCCAGGCAGCTGAAGGAAATGGGAAACTGGGGGGACTCGGAGGCAGAGGCTGCAGGAGAAAAACAGGCTTGACATGTCTTCTTGCTGAAACATTTAAATAAAACTGCGCTTAGATATCCTGATGTGACAGCTGGAAAAGGAAGAAATCCTCCATCTCGTGCTGGCTACAAAATGTACTGGAGGTTTTACCTAATTCTGGGAAAGGCAGAGAGTCAGAAAAATGGGAACAGAAAGTGTCACTCTTTGAGATTCCCCCAGTTCTAAGGAAAACGTGACAGCTCTGATGTTCCAAAGACTCAGAGAGTTCTGCAACCAGAACATTTGTTGCTCTGACTAGTTAAAATAACAGGGAAAAAGGAAAGCAGCTGTCATGTGTAAGATTTCTGCAATTCTACCAATGGCCTGGACACCAGCTGACAATATTCCTTATTTTTCCAGGATATTTGCTGTGCTTCCAAGCGATTCCTCCAGAAACTGATTGTCTTTCAAAACATTCCCAAAGAAAATAAAAGTTGTGCTCTTATTATTCTTCTTTCCTCAGTGTCTGTCCTGCTTTTTAGCATTTGCATTCCCATCCCTGGAAGTGTTCAAGGCCAGGTTGGAGCATCCTGGGAGAGTGGAAGGTGTGACATGGGGTGTTCTTTAAGGTTCCCTCCACCTCAAACTATCTTGGAATTCTGTGGTTCCATGATTCCCTACCACCTGATGTGACTATTTATATAAACTTCAAAAAAACTCCAAGGCAATTAATTAATAAAGTGTCTAATAAAGCCCCTCCCTTCACAAGCCATCAACTTACAGCTTTGTAATCCTGAGATTTACGTGAAAAAACAACAAATGCATAAACTTGGATTCTTTGTAGTTGCCTTCTGGGCTGTGAGGCTGCTTTGCAGTTGGAATTTTTCTCTGTGGTCATGGAAATTGGAGAGTGTTTGTTGTTGCAGTGGCATTTGAGAGCCTCAAGGAATCAGCTGGTTCTGAGTTAAACTTCACAAAGACACACGAGATGTTTTTGGCACAGCACAACACACCAAGTGTTGTCACATTATTTCATGTTTCCATCAATGGGAAAGTCCCAAATACATCCTGTTTTTAAGTTGTATGTTAGAGGAATAATAGGCTTCTGGAGACAGATTAATTTATAAAGTGAAGAAGTAAAATTCCTCCATCAAAGATGAGACACACATTTGAAGTCCTCACATTGTTGCGGGAACAATTGCTCCTCACTGCTTTGTTTGTCTCCAGGACTTGCATTAATTAGTACTTAGAAATGCTTTTGAAGGGTTTCATTCATTGAGTTCCTCCTGAATGCAACGAGACCATCTTTTAAAGGTACAATTTCCCTCCTCCAAGCAGACTGTGCTGGAGGTTCCTTGCTGAACCTTCTTGGATATCTTTAATACTTTTGTCACTGCCATCAGCTTCTTTTGGGGAAAAAACAAAAAGAAAAACAAAAACAAAAAAACCCCCAAACTTCACAATTAAGCCACATAAATGGCTTTTATTTAGCATATAATAGCATAGATTTGACATTTTACTTTTGGTATTTATACCTCTTGAAACTGAAATATCTGGAGTTGTCTGAGGAATTGCTGCATTTTCCACCTGGTGAGGAGGAGTCAGTCACTTTTTGGTTGCTTCATCTCTGGCTCCTTTGTCACTTTACTTTTTGAAGTGCTATTCAGTTTATTGTTCTGTTATCTGTAGGTTCAGACTGAGATGTGTCCACAGAATCACAGAATTATTTAGATTGGAGAAGGTCTCTGAGTTCATGGAGTGCAACCATTGGCCCATCACTGCCAAGGCCACCACTGACCGTGTCCCCAGGTGTCACATCCACACAGCTGTTCACACTTTAAGGGATTTCAGTTCAAAGCCTGTGGCCACACAGGTGAAATATTCCACATTAGGACATACTTGCTATCCCACTATACTCTGAGGTTGGTGCATGTAGGGTTTGGAACAGGGTCTGAACGAAATGTTCTCCAAAGAGAGTCTTGGCTGAACACCAAGTTACTTCACCTTCCCTAATAATTGATCTTTCACTGAACTTTAACATTATTAATGCCCTTTTTTAGGGATTTGATGATGTGCTGGTTATTCTCTGTCTGGCTGGTTTACCAGGCCAGTATTGTCTGGATGCAAACCTGGGAGATGTCTCTGTCTCTGTCTCTGTCTCTGTCTCTGTCTCTGTCTCTGTCTCTGTCCCTGTCCCTGTCTCTGTCTCTGTCCCTGTCCCTGTCCCTGTCCCTGTCTCTGTCCCTGTCCCTGTCTCTGTCTCTGTCTCTGTCTCTGTCTCTGTCTCTGTCTCTGTCTCTGTCCCTGTCCCTGTCTCTGTCTCTCTGTCCCTGTCCCTGTCCCTGGTTGGTGGCAGGAGCCAGAAATTGTCCAATACCTCCTGGCCAGTTTGTTTTGTGCTCCCTGAAACACCTGCAGCTCTGCACCTTGGACATGTTGAACACCATGGACACGGTTTGGTCTGTCCCTGACCTGCATCGTTCCCTGGCAGGTAATTCCAGGTCCAGGAGATAATTTGTGGAAGGGACCTGCTCGCAGCTCTGTTGCCACTTTCTGCAGTTGGACAGGGCAGGGCTGTGCTGACACGACCCTGTTGAAAGAGGAGGGGAAGGATTTGGGATCTTGTGGGACCTGGGATTGCTCTGATGTGAAGGAATGTGCTGGATTTGCACACCTGGACCTGAGCAGTCTCTGGGATCCAGGTCCAGCTGTGCAGTCAGCCCTGCTGTGAGCTACAGGTTGGATGGGATGACCTGTAGAGTTCCTGCCAGCCTCAGTTATCCAATGGATCAGAAACTTGCCTTAACTTTAATCTCCCAGGTTGCTCTTACAATGCAATCTTTCCCCTTCTGAAACTTCCACGCTGTGTTTCCTGGAATTTGGAAATGGAACTCGGGGTCTGGCTGTGCTGTGGAAGTGGGATAGTCACGTGGAGCTGAAATAGCCATTTTCCCTGGGTTTTCTTCATTCTTTTCCAATCCTTTTGCAGTTCAATTTTCAGGAATATGCAGTAGACACAGAAAGAGCCCTTTTATGAGGAGCCATTAGTCCTGTGTTGGGTGTCTGAGAACCTGGACGGCTTTGGGACAGGACCCTCCACCTCCTGCCTTGTTCATCAGGACAAGGATCTGCATGTTCAGAACTAATTCCAGTCCTTGGAAAGGGACAGAGAGTGGGGAAGACGTCCCTGTCAAGGGGCAGCTGGCAGAGGGTCCCTGCCACCCCCAGGTGATGCTGCCTGGCACAGATCCTGCAGATCCCTTGGCCGGGCACTGCCAGGACTGATCTGTTTGCCTTTTCCTTCAGAGTTTGCCTTGTCTTCAGGGATGAAGAGGTAAAGCTTCTTCCCTCAGTGTTAACATTCCAAGCTGGATGAGAGGTGCTTTTAAACCAGAGGGAAAAGCAAATGAGAAGAGAAGTAAAGGGAAGTGCTGACTTTATTCTCATCCTATGAAGTCCTGCATGGGGAAGGAAAGCATCTCCCTGCCATGCACTGCAGCAGATTTCAGGAGGAAAATGGTTATTTCTTCTCTCAGGCCCAGCCGTCTGTCACAGCTGTTGGGACACACTCCTGCTCCACTAACTCTTGCAAAACTCTCCCTGAAGTTGGGAAGGCTGAGGTGTCTTAGAATGAAATCCACTTTCTGCTTGCAGAAAGCAGGAGGGGCTGTGAGATCTGAAGCTTTTAAAGTGGAGATACGTTTTCCTTACTTTGTGTAAATAAGTCAGGATGCACAAAGCTGAGAGCAGAGTCAAAGGGGAAGAAAAAGAAGGAAAAGTTGAGGACTGCAGGCTGTGACATGGTCCAGCTCCTCTGGGGAGAGGAGCCCACTCAGCGGGTGAAGAGCAGCTGGTGAGGGTTGGGGGTGAGGTGCCCACCCCGTCTCATGGATGTGACCAGAGAAGTGCTGATCTCCATTTGATGGTGTGGAGAATTGTTGCTCACTAACAGGCAGATGAGGCTTTCCTGGGGCTGCTGTTATTTACGAGGGAGGGTGTAATATGTTACTGTCCCAGTCCAGCGCCGGCTGCGAGTGGCGTCGTTCCGTGCTGGAGCCAACCCAGGAATTAATCTCCTTGTCTGAAAGCCAAACCTACCTTGTCTGCTCTCACGTGTTTTATTTACTGCTCCATCTTTTCCGAGCTCTTTGTCAATAGATTTACAAATACTGTCCGTTAGTGAGGAATTCTTGGGAAGGATTTTTTATACGGGATGTTTCCAGTGATCCTTCTACCTTGCACTTAATGTGCAATGTTTATTTATTGCCGTGTTGTATGATTGCAATAAACAATTGTAGCTGTCAGTTCCTTCTGATTAAATACCGTATTTGTTAAATAAATAAAATGATAGTAATGAACTGGGCCATTCTCTGCCTGTAATGTATGACTTTCATATTTCTGACACTTGGGAAGATATATGAAATGCTGATGTGCAAGAGAAGGCTTGTAAATCAAAGGGAGCTGGAAAAGATCCGGATCTGCTTCCTAGCAGAGGGTCATCTTTGCCATTAGAAACTCTGAGGGTACTTTTGACTTCTCTCTGGGCCAAGATGTGCTGGTTTGAGTAGGAGGCCAGACCCAGAGGACGTTCGTTAACAGCTCGTGGAGGAAGGACTTCAAGGCACACGAGCTCTCCCAGGATATGCAGAAAGATTTGTGCTCACAATTAATGGGTCAAGGTGCTGGGTCAGGATCACAAGTGGCATCTCCAGCCCTGTTTCCCACGAGCAGCACCCCCAGGTTGCCTCTGCTGTAATGATTAGTTATTGGTCCCAGCAGAGCCACAATGGAGGTGCAGTGATTTTTTCCTCCTCGGATCCGACCGTAGATAACGCCGAGGTGGAACTGGCAGATACTGCCACGTGTGCTTTTTAATTAAACAATTGATTTTATTTTCATGCAAACTGAGCTGTGTTGTTTAAACTGGGTGGTTCATGCTGGGGGTTTCTCTGCTGGTGGAACTAAGGTGTTAAGTTTGGTTGCTGGAGGTGTTTCCAAGAGCTTCCTCACAGCAGAGCTCAGCAATTCCCACCGATTCAGTAATTCATGTGCAAGGTACTCTCACACCTCCTCTTCATTTTATTCTCAGTATTCCGCAGAGCAGCCTTATCTCCACCTATCAATTATGGTGGTATTAATTTATATCGCTCTGTATATCTCTCTTACTTCGCTGTTTGTCGCGTTCTTACTTAAAATATGTCAACGTCCCTGAGTCGAGTTCTGCAAAATGAGCCCAGGACTGAACATTGCGGGTTTATTTATGTGCTCACGCCACACACTGACCGTGTCCTTTGATTTTATTTTTCTTTTTTTATTTTTTTTTTTTGAGAGGGCTTAAATAATGAGCGAAAATAAGACTTAAAAAAGTTGTCAGAAGACTACCCAGAGATACTGTGCAAACAGGAAGCCTTTTGATTATGTTCGCTGGTGCAAAATTAGTAAAGAGTTTGAAATCGTCTTGTGCTTACAGATTCCATTGTTTTCAAAGAATAATTCCATCTATTTTAACATTTTCAAGTATAATTCCATTGGTAATAGCTCTTCCTTTGATTGTGCAGTGTGCTAATTGAAAGGTGTGGTGCAGTGTCTGTTTTGGCAGTTATGCTTTATATCTTTTGTTTCAAAACTCAAAGTGTTGGCTTTCCTGTCCAGCCTTCCTTAGTATATTCTGTTTTGGTGATGTGATGACAGACTTACAGTGTGTTTCCTTGTGTGTATGGTAACAGATGTTTATGTGAATAACAGACTTTTTTATGAAGGCACACACTTTATAGCCAAATACTAATTAAAAATAATTGCATGTAAGCATTTTTGTTTATTCCCTGTTGTGCATCTTTAATCATTTGAAATCACCTGCAGTTGAAAACTGAGGCAAAGATTTGATACTGCAATTATAAGAGGCCATCTGACTCTATATTAGAAAGGAACAGCAACATATTTGAAGAGGAAATTATTACAAAAAGTGTGTGAATTCCTGCCCTCTTGGAATTTGCTTTTATACAAGCTGGAAACACCAGTGCAGGATTTTGTTAAACTAATAGGAGTATAAGGTATCTTCTCTCCCCAAACAATGGGTTCTTGACTGACATCCTGTTCAGGACATATTCTGTGCACTAATAAGCTCATTACAAATATATTTTAATTAGACGTGTAACAGATGGTTCACAGCAAAGACGGGCAGTGGGACTTTTTAAAGGGTAGAAAAAACACAGGTTCCTTTTTAAGGACTCAGCAGCTCCGTTTGGATTTTATCAATAGCTGATTGAGTTTAGCAAAGGGAAAATTACCGTCAAAGGCACTTGGAATCATGAAAGAAGGAAAAACTAAACAAACCCCAGCAAAGGCAGAGTTAGCAGAAGTGTGTGTGTTCAATAAAGACTAATCAATACTGAAATGAAGGGGACATTTTCTCGTGGTTTCAGAGCACTTTAATCCTTACACATGAGCACGAGTTTTGTTTCAGGTCCCGCCCGTCGCTGACGTGCCCAACAAGTCACTCCCTGTGCTTTTGGGAGTTTTGCATCAGATCCATAAAATAAAATAAAAATAAAAAAGGGCCCTTACATTGCTCAGTTTCCCTTTCAGAGCACGAGGTTTGGGAGGACAAGGAAGGATCCCTCTCCCTGAGGAAGGAGTGCCATGGTCAGCCCAAGGCAAACATCCATGACTCTGTTTCCCAGTGGATTTTCCTGGCTGGGAGGGAGGCAGGAATCGCTGCCTCACCTGCTCTCCTGTGTGACCTGATGTTCACAAATAAGAGGTATTAATAGCATATAAATCCACAGGTTTATGGATTTATGGAAGTTGTGGTGGTGTATGAACAGGATGCTCAGGTGATGGTTCTGGTTCTGCATGTTTTATTTATTGTTTTTTTACAGAGGACTGAGTGGGAATGGTCGGTTGAGCCCATCATTTAAAGGGTCCCTGTTAAAGGAATTACTCTGCACTTTGTTCTCTTGAGGAGAGTGGGTTCAAGAAAGGGGAAATGGAGTTAGATAAGCTAAATAAGTTTCATTGTCATCTCTTCTTCAGTTATAGAATCATGAAATCACAGAGTGGTTTGGGTTGGAAGAGACTTTAAGGCCCATCCAGCCCCACCCCCTGCCATGGGCAGGGACACCTCCCACCAGCCCAGGTTGCTCCAAGCCCTGTCCAACATTGGCTTTTGCCTGGAGAGCAGCTCTGTGAAGGAGAGTCTGGGATGGTTTTGAGCAGGAAACAACTCCAAGCATTGTGCAGCCTGCTGAGTTAGATCTCACTGTGGAATTAGAGGTGAGAGTTGCAGAGTGACATCTCTTAAGGATGTTTTCCTCCACTGCTACTTCAATGCTGAATCTCTGTCCATGGCAGGGAGGTTGGAGCAAGGTGATCTTTAAGGTCCCTTCCAATCCAAGCCTTTCTAGGATTCTTGGAAAGGTGGATTCTACTCCAAAATGCTGATGAAGCTCAGGGGAAAAAAAAAAGGAGTGAGCAAAGAGTTCAGTGAGAGTGTCCCACCCTTAGGGCTGGTCTGCTGAGAAACAGCTCTCAGATATTTGTATTTACACTTATATATACCAAGGTAGAAACAACAGATTGTTGTGTCCATAATGTGTAAGGAAGTACAGGAGCACTTCTAGCTCTTCCATGACTCCTCCAACCTGTGCCACCACTGAGAGCAGCTCTGGCTGCTCAGCAGGTGTGTTCCTGCCATTTAGCCAACTGGGCTATCAAAAATTATTGTTCCTTTTACCTTCTGGAACCTGATATCTTAGGGTAAACATGACTCAAAGGAGGATCCAGCAGAAAAAATGATATGATATTTGACCTTTTGTAGCATAACATTTCTGGAAAATATTATCACACATGAGATTTCGTGTAGCAATATGGGGATTAATTATGTGATAGATGTGACATAGTGTAAGCACTTTTCCCATTGTGCTGTAGAGGTAGGATAAAGCTGTCTGTAATTCAGGCTGCAGAGTAACTCTGAGCATGATCGGGGTTTTGGACAGAGATTTCTGTTTTAAAATAGCTCTAACAGGTAGGGAATACACCAACAGGATGCCATTGTAACCTGGCTCTTTTCTGCATCTGCAATTTCAGCTCTTTGTAGACCAGGTGTTAAAATCACCAGTAGTAACCAACTAACTAATTCTGGTTCTAAGCTCAGCTCTGAGCTGTGCTGCAGGGCTCCCATGTCCCTTCCAAACCTTTCCCCTGCTTTCACCCCTCTAAGGGAGAGCACATCAAGCTCACTGGGAGAAGCATTATGGGTGTCACTTAACGGTAAATGAGCAACTCTAAATGAAAGGCAACAGAGGCAGGATGGTGTTTTTAACCACTTGAGCAGCTGCTGGAAAGTGCAGCTACTAGGAGAGGTGGTTATATCTGGTGACTGGCAATTACTTGGTATCAGGATGATATGAAGATTAAAATTTATATGAGCATAAATGTTGAGATTTATTTTTAGTATGGAACCAGATCTCATCATATTATATAAAAAATAGATTGAGCAGTAGAATACACTATCAGGGCACTGTTTGGATGAACTGGGTTCACACAGTCACAGAATCCCAGAGTCACAGAATATCCTGAGTTGGAAAGGACCCAGAAGGATCATTGAGTCCAACCCCTGGCCCTGCACAGGACCATCCCCTTGTGTTGCTTAGGACTGGGAAGCAACTTCTTCTCTCATCAGTGGAGCTGAGTGACTGACCCTGACCTACATATCTTTTTTGATGTTGGTTCTAAGTGGTGTTTTCAGGCTCTGACTGACAGAGTTGTCAGTGTGACAGGTCTGCTCTTGGGATACTTTTTGGAGACAGCATCAAAGATGGATCACTGAGAATCCCAGTGTCCTGTGTGGCTGATGGTGCCCAGCCTGGCCAAGAGAGGGTCTGTGGAGCTCAGGAGAGCAGGTCCATCCCACCTTCATTCCCTCCCCATGCTGGGATGGAGCAATCTCAGCATCAGCAAGTCCCTGAGGGCTCAGAGGAGGCAAAAGTGGGAGCATCAGAGGTGGGAGAGGGAACATGAGGAAGAGCAGAGGGGACCTGACAAGCTGCAACCAAAACTTGGGGGAATTGCTGGAAGTTTTGGTGCAGTTGGTGCATTTTGTAATTAGCAGGAGCTGAGGAGTGTTACTCTTAGCAAAACACAGTACAGCTGGAATGCTTCGTAAGAGGAGATTTGACTTCATGGTAATTAAAATCCTGACAGCATTCCTGGAGAGATTAATTGCAGGCAAAGTCTATGTTTTTAACAGTTGTGATTTACACTTTCCTCTGTTTGGAAAACCAAGTGTTTTCCCCAGCCAGGCTGGAACTTCCAGGTTTCCCCACAGCACCACCAGCACCACTTGGCTGCCCTTCCTGGATTCCAGAGTTTAGAGGTGAGCCTGAAACTGGGAAAAGTGTAAGCACAGGCTCTTGGAGCTGTTGTTGCCCAGAGAAGCTGTGGCTGCCCCATCCCTGGGAGTGTCCCAGGCCAGGTTGGACAGGGCTTGGAGCAGCCTGGGCTGGTGGGAGGTGTCCCTGCCCATGGCAGGGGTGGCACTGGGTGGGCTTTAAGGTCCTTCCAGCTCAAACCATTCCGGGATTCCAAGAGTTTTCTCCGTGCTTTTGACCCCATCTTGTTACCTTTTCTGCTGGATATGGGTCCATTATTAAAGCAGATACCAACCTCTTTCCCCTCCCAGTGCCATATGCACATCAACAGATCCTGGAGAAACTTCAAGCATATTTTCTCCCCTCATTTGTCACAGTTCCAGAGAGAACAGAACACTCTGAAATTAAAAGATGAGTTGAGAAGGAAGCAAAAATTAGAATAATAGGTGCCACGAATGAGCCTTCAGCTCTGGGTAAGAATGCTGGGTCGTAATTATTTCCCATCTGTTTTATATTCCATTTGAAAACAGAGGTGCTCAACCCCTGTGACAATTAGAAATAAAAATTCAGTTTAAATTTGAAAGAAGGTAGAATGCACAAGGGAGAGGAGAAGCAGCCAGACCCCAGGGAGGGACGATGCTCAGGGAAGGATTGGGAGGCACCAATCCCTTTGTAAAGGTGATTCCGGAATGCTGGGAAGGGAAAAGGAGGGGAAAACTCTGCACCAGGCTGGGCAAAAGCTGGAGGTGATGTAAGTACCTGAAAACATCAGGAATTTCTTCCCAGAGCTCTCCCAACACCACAATTCACTGGTGATGTGCAAGTGGAACATGCAACATAAATTACAGCCAAAGTTACATCACGGTCCTCCAATTTTACCTGCATTTGCTTGGGAAAGGTGGTGGAGGCACAATCTGCAGGAAGATGTTCTTGGGAGCACTTGCATCTCTCAAGGAGACAGTATTGACAACATTTTCAAAGAGCTTTGGAAACGAATGTTGGAACTATGTGGTCTAATATCTGTTCCTTGCCTGGATCACATCTTATAAATTCTGCATCTTTCTGCAGTTACATCCCAGATTACATTATTTATTTTGCAAGGCAGCAAACGTGGCCTTGGATAAATGCCTGACAAATGGCTTTTTGCAAATATCCACAGGAAAAGGAGGTTGTTGTTGAAGTGCTTCAGGAGTGACATCATGAAAAAGTCCAATACAGAAATACTCAAAATACTTTCTAATTTCTTTACCTGTGTTGGAGGAGGCCTTTGAACTTTTTAACCATTCAAACCAAGGTTTTCTGCTTTGTTTTTGTGTCCTGAGGGAATAAATGTCCAGTTAAGCACTCAGATTGGGCACAGGTTGTGGAAAAGTTCACTTCCTGTAATACTTTAAGCAAAGCAGTTGTGGCACCAAAAGGTACAGAAGTGGCACCACATACTGTTGACTCATTTCATAGCAAAAATTGCCAGTGATTTTCTTATTTTAAGAAGAAGAATGTTAAGATGGTGTAAACCATTGCACAAACAGGGAAGGAGTATTTTTATCCCAACTTTGGCTTCCCTTTCTGCTTTGAAATTTGAAAAGCTCTCCTTGTGACATCATAACCTGTGTGTGTTTCATTTGTAAATTGGGGTGGGGAGGGGGGTGTTACAGTATTTTAAATGATTCTTTGGCATCTTTGCACATGTTATGCCTTTGTCCTGTGCTCATTTTGATTTGACACATCAGTTCTTTCCGGAGTGCAATAAAACCCGTGTTAGGCGCGACTTGTTCCTTGCGACATTAAAACTTTATTTTTTTTTTTAACGAAGCAGAATGTCCCGAGTTTCATTCATATTTAAATTTGCAGTCCTTCAGAGGGGCCTGGCTTGTTCCATGCCCCATGTGGGTCTCGGCTGACGATCCCTGGCTCAGGTTTGTTCCCGTTTTTCCTGCGGTTCCGTCGCTGTTCCAGCTGTGCAGGGATTCACGCGCTCCTTTTAGCTTTTTGCATCATCTGTTTCAGCCGAGGTTTGATGTAATCATGGTCATTTAATACCATTTGATCTTCATCAGGCATCTGATGCTAACAAAGCCAGTGTTCCCTGTGTGATCCCTGCAGGAATTACAGCCTGGAATGGCCCTGCAAGGTCCTGCTCATCCCCTGCTCCCCCACTGACCCATCCCCTCCTCTGGATTCAGGGATAATTTGCTGAACATCCTTTCTTTTTACGTCAAATTTATATTCAAGTGCCAAAATTTACTGATGACTTTCCCTGGCAAAAATCTGTGGAATATATTTTTATTCTGATAGAAAAAAATTGTAGTTGGAATTGCATTTCTAGTCAATAAATGCTGCATGCAAGATTGATGATTAAATCATCTGCTTTTACTGTCTGACATTCAAAAGGGCTAGAAACAAATTTAATTGTTTTTGCAGTAAACATTTAATCTCGATTCATGAAATGATTATTTATATGTGAGGGATGGAGCTTGGAATGTGGATCTGTTTGGCAGTCACAGGAGGAGAAGACACTCACGTCATCCCTCCGAGGGCTCTGCTGGGGCTTCTGGAGGGTCCTTCCCCTCTCCCCTCTGGGACACTGAGACTCAGCTCTGTGTTTTATATCTACTTTATTTTCTGCACTTATAATTTCATTAAGCTGATGTCAGAAAAGAACTGCAGCTTTAATTATTTGCTTCTTTTGATTAACTATCTTAAAATAAACATTATGCTACTCTTTCCATCCCTTCCCTTTTTTTCATTACTTACCCAACTCGTGCCGTTCATTAATCTTGGGGGTTTTCCATGACACCCTAATGGCTCCTGCTGCCCAGCAATCATTATCTCAGTGCAGCTTGTCACCAGCTCCTCCATCCATCAGCCCCTCTCATCTGTCAGGGCAGAGCTGGGCCCCTCTGCCTGCCCTCAGCCCCCTCAGGGAGAGCCCCCAAATCCCCCATCCCTCATCCCTGGTGGCTAACCTGGGGTTAACCTGCCCAGATCCATAAGTTAAGGACTGGGAGAACATAAATGTGGGTGATGGCCCAGCAGGGCTGGGTGATGAGCAGGTGCTGAGCCCTCTCGGCTGGTGTTTCAGTTCTACCCCATGTTCTGGGTAAGACTGGCTGGGTTTTGCTGCAATCTTACATTTGTGCCCCTCAGACTCTCAAAAAGGGGAAATCTGGGCACTGAATTCCATGAGAGCAGCATAAAAGGATATTAATATGTATAAATACAGTGATTTTTTCCAATTCTATCAGACTCTACCAGCTCATGTTTCCAAAGTTTTTTCCTAGCCCATGAAGTCTAGAGCACTTTTCTCTTATTCAGGAACCATTTCCAAAACCTGACACTCCAAAATGCAAATGTAAAACATTGTGAAAGCTGTTTATAAACCCACAAGCAGCTCAGGGGAGGACGAGGCTGTGCTGGAGTTTGGAAGGTCTCCCTGTGCACCCTCTGCCCTCCCCAGAGCCAGGCAGGTGCAGGGCTCTGCTGTTTGTTCAGTCTGCAGAGCTCACTGAGAGCTCCATGGTTAGTCAGGGACCCTTCCAGCCTTGCAGGCAACAAAGAAACTCCTTTGCCTTGCTGAGGGCTTTTAAGGTGTCTAAAGGGAAGCTTGTTCCTCGTGCACAGAGAGAGCATCAACAAAGTCAGCAGGTGCTTTGGATGGAGCAAACCAAGGGAAGTTCAACTTGCTCCTTGACCCATTCAGTTCCACCACAAATCCCATTTTCATCTTGTCTGGTGCTTCCTCACCCTCCCCACGAGCAGCCTGTTAACAATGTGTGGAAGTCTCCTGCCTGGAATATTCCTGCTCCACCAGACTGTTGACTCCAATTTCATAAATGTGTAAGAAGTGAGCAAATTAAGTAGTATGAACTATGACAGTCCTCTGACACTGCCAGTGTAGGGGACTGGCCCACACATGCTGTACAGCATAATGATTACATTACAATCTTGTGATATTATTCAAAATGACTTCAGATAAATGAATGATAAACTAGGGGTTATGCTTCCTTTATTACAGGGCTGATAAGGTAGCTAATCAGTGTCCAAGTATATGTCATTACATAAATTATGAACCAGGGTTTGATGTGTATTCCCCAAGAGCCGGTGCCCGAGTGTCATCTGGTGTGAGGCTGCAGCCTGAGAAATGAATTCTGAAAACAACAGTCATTTTGGTTCTAACTGTATTAATAAATTACTAATAAATAACCCTAAAAGGTTGGAGAGAGTTCTGTAATCTATTAGCACAATTTCCTACCAGCTAATTCTGCATTTTCTTTCATATCAAAGATTAACTCCCCGTGCAGAGTTGAACCCTCACGCCCCCTCTGCAGGAATGATCTTTTGACAGCTCTGAAAAGGATAAATAAAGAATGCAGATTGCTCTCCTCCTGCCTGGAATAAACTTGTGGCAGTTTGGAAAAGACTCCTGGCAGGACCGAACCTGCTGCTGACCCTATTTTGGCAGTCAGTGCCTGTGCGTGCTGCCCATCAGTGTCTTCTCCTCAGAGTGACTGGACCACAATGGAGAGGTGAATCCAGCAGAGTCATTCAAACAGAAAAGTTGGAAAAGACCTTTAAGATCATCAAGCCCAACCATAAAACACAACCTTCTTCTATGAAATTATGCATCCTCTGGTTTACAGCTAAATATCACTTAGGTGAGATCAGTCAGTAAGAACTTTACTGACTGAAATGTTTTACCACAATCTCTCTGCTCAGACATAATCCAGCCAAGAGCACGAGCTGCCTGTCTTGTGTCTCATTTATGTGGAGTAAGAACTCTTGAAGTGCTCTGCTCTCTAGGTAGTCAAACAAAATGTTAAAAATAGTTATTATTTTAAAAGTTGTAATAATATACACTTGGTTTAGATGTTTTGATTCCATACTTTTCAAAAAAATACCCCGAGATCCTATGAATTAGGTGCAATTTGGGCTTTTCCAAAACATTTTAAAATTTTAATTTTTTTCCTCACTGAAAACTGTTTCGGCAGAGGGGAGAAAATGCCTCTTCTATAGGACAGACACTTTCTGCTGAAGGACCTTTTGGAAGTCTTTGACCAGCCCTGTGAGCCCACACATTCCAGGAATGCTGAGAGCTGGGAGACCAACATTTGGCTTCAGTTGCATGGACACAAATCCACCGTGCTCAGATCCATGTGCCTGACAGGACTCCAAGGCCGAGTTCATCTTCACTGCAACTGAGCTGAGCACGATCGAGTGAAGATTGACTTCCAGAGCACTTGGATTTACAGATACTCGCAGCGATGTTTACACAGTTCTCTCGGTGTTTCAGCTCTAATCCTATTGCTATCAGAATTCAGTTCAAACCTTACTTTTCATTTAGTTGCTGAAATATAGTTGGAGAGTCACTTGTGACTTGTATAAGAGAAAGTAACGGGGCTTTTCCTTTTATTGGTGCTCCTGCAGCACCCACAGGGGTGGGTGAGATGTAGGATGGTGAAGTGGAAATAACCTGATCAGATATTTTGAGCTGACATTTGCCTGTCCAATCTGTGTTAGCAGTGGGGAGGTTGGTCCTCCAACCAGAGAATATGATGGGACAGGAGAAGGGGAGTGGATTCAGACTGACAGAGAGTAGGTTTAGATGGGATATTGGGAAGGAATTGCTGGCTGGGAGGGTGGGCAGGCCCTGGCACAGGTGCCCAGAGAAGCTGTGGCTGCCCCATCCCTGGCAGTGTCCAAGGCCAGGCTGGATGGAGCTCTGACCAACCTGGTTACATTTAATATTTTCAAATTATTTTCATTGATTGTGACATGAAAATGTACGCACAAGGAACCTCATGAAACTCTATCAATACTCCTATTTCAGCCTTTAAAAACCACACTATGAATTCTTCCCAGCAGTTGTTAGTTCTGGGCTCAGTTGTTCTCATTTGCATGGGAGGTACCAGGAGTTGCTCAGGATGACTCAGGTTGTGGTACCAGCCCTCCAGCCCCTGCTGCCTAATTGAAAACTAGACAGAGGGAGTGAAATGGAAGAAGAACAATGAGGGCAAAAGTAGCAGCCATGAGATAATGCCCTGTGCTGACTGAGATCTCAGCTGGGAGGCTCTGAATCGTCTGAAAGGACTATTAAAATTTAATTCATTAAACGCTGTACACTCCGATTGCTCCTCAACCATCAACAATTTGTCCACTTTTTTGTAGCTGTCATAACCATCTCAGAGACTGATGAGACTTGGATGTTTTGAATAAACATCTAAATTGTGCATGTTTACCACAGTCAAATCCCAAAGTAGGCAGCACTCTCTGATCATTAGTGAGAACTCATCAGCCGTGAGCGAGAGATCAGATTCTCCACTCGAACTCTTCAAAAAACCTCTCTTCAGGAAAAAAACAGAGAAGCAGGAAGAGCAAATTGCTTTAGCCAACACAGAAGTAGGTCCTGAACCCACCATCAGCTCACTGGAGACCACAGCAACAATAAGTGAGGGTCCTGAGAGTCCCCTTCCCACATCCCTGTCCCCCTTAGGTGGGAGTCTCTGAAACTTTATATTCACCAAATGAAAAAAATGTTTCAGGGAAAATCAAAACAGGGAAAAAAAGTGGGCATGGCTCAGTTGGCACATTATGTATTTCAGGATTTTAAATATTGAGTCAGAATTTTCCCATTTTTACCACAGTCCTCTGAGGCATCAAACCCATCAGTGTGGCACTGCTTGTGAACATGGTTTGTCTGTGGCAGCCCCAGGAACCAGGAGACACTGCAGGTCTGGGAGGTGGATGTTTGCACAGCCCATGGACTGCATCACCTCTGCCATGGGCACCAGGATGAGCTCATGGAAAAGAGAGGGGGCTTCAGCCTGTGCCCACCAAGGGATGCTCATTGCAGGGGATTGGACTGGATGACCTTTAAAGGTCTCTTTGGACCCAAAGCAGTCTGGGATTCCAGGATTTCTGTATTTGGGATGGGTGAGTGGACATGGAAAGCAGGTGAAAGGATTAACTGTGGGGTAGGGTGGTGAAGTCCATAGAATCCCAGAATGGTTTGGGTTAGAAGGCACCTCAAAGCCCACCCAGTGCCATCCCTGCCATGGGCAGGGACACCTCCCACCAGCCCAGGCTGCTCCAAGCCCTGTCCAACCTGGCCTGGGACACTCCCAGGGATGGGGCAGCCACAGCTTCTCTGGGCACCTGTGCCAGGGCCTGCCCACCCTCCCAGCCAGCAATTCCTTCCCAATATCCCACCTATCCCTGCCCTCTGGCAGTGGGAAGCCATTCCCTGTGTCCTGCCCCTCTCTGCCCATCTTAAAAGTCACTCTCCTTTTTTTATAAGCTCTCTTCAAGTCCTGAAAAGCCCTCTTTAGGTCTCCACCCATCGTTCTTCCCTTCAAATTGTTGCAATTTTCCTCTTTTTAGGGCCAAAACATCATTTTGCCCTGCAAATCCAGAATCCGTGGCCTCTGCACAAGGTGCCAGGTGGGACAGGTTGTGGTGGGGCTTTGCATGGGGTGCTGACCTTACACACATGTGGGGATGCCCCACCACCCATGGGCACGCCAGAACCCTGGAATTTGATTCCCACATCCTAAATGTGTCACACAAAAAGTCCCTTGACTATTTCATCCAGCCATAGGTTGAGAATTGCAAGCAGGATTTGTCAAGGAACTTCCAACAAATGAAATGCAAAAGCAAAACAATCACTTTATCATCTAAAATGATGATAAATGGCAGCTTGAAAGTAGAACAATTTGTTCTTGTGTAGAACCACAGGACCTGAACTGGGTATATATTTTTTTCACTCTTAGTCTATTCTCATCAGTTGCTTCATGCTTGTATTAATAACAATTAATTATAATTTTATCCTGATATAACTGTGTTGACTGAAATAGAGTCACACAGGGGATTAATTTGGTCCACGATGCTTTTCCATCATTGCGTTTCTTGCCCACGTTTTTTCAAAGCTTCACTATAATAAATTAATTTGAAAATTGTTAATTGTTCAATTGTTAATTGAAAAGTTAATCTTATTCTCCAGATTCTCCAAACATAAACCCTCTGATTCTTCTCAGCAAATATTTACAGCCCGGGACTTGGGCAGTAGCTGAGGATGCAGCCGCCACAATGGGAGGACAATGGCAATTTTTAAACCCAAACAGGGTTTTTACAAAGTCTGTTGCACACAATGGACAATATTGTAAAAGAAAAATATAATACATGTGCACAATAAGGTGAAAGCAAACCTGTTTTCATTTTTTATTTTGTTGACTGGCATACAAGGTTCTAAAAAGGAATATTTTTTTTCCCTTTGTGAAGAACGCACTCCAGATTTACAATACTATATTCCACTGTATACATTTGCTAACAAAAAATACCACTACTGTATCCACACCAGTGACAAATCTGCCAGGAAGTGACTAGTTGATATGCCTTTTTATTACTGCAGCTGCCTTGTTTTTTCTAGTCAAAATAAAAGAAAATCACAGGATCCTTAAAATAATAGCTGACAGCAGGTAGTTACTGAGAAATGCATGTCCCTGGCTCTTAACTTTGTAGCATCCATCCAGATGGCAGATTAGAGCCTGGGATCTGCAGGTTGGTGACAAATACACGGGTAATAGCATTCAGCTTGCCTAACTGTAAAAGTGAATTCACTATTCCTCTTTGATTGTAGACCTGACATGTCAGATGAGAGGAGGCTCTGGAAGAAGCTGCCAAAGCAATAGCACAAATAAATGCCAGACACAGGCTCCTCTTGATGTAGGATTACAAACACTGTAGCTCTCATCAATTCAAATTTAGCTGATCTGGGAAGCCAGCGGGGTGGGAGACGGCGCAGGGCTGGCGGGTACCCTGGCACGGGGATGGGAGCCAGGAGCCCCCAAAGGCCCCTCCCTGTGCCACAGCAGCACTGATTGGCTTTGCCAGGGGAAAGCAACACTGCTGGAATTGCCCTCCTGACACGTGGCACGAGGGGTGCTGAGCAGTCACCGCCTGATTTGTCCCTCTGCCCTTCCCTATGCCATGCCATCAATCACCTGACTTTTGAACAGCCCTGAACCATCTCCCTCCCTCTCACTCTTTTTGTTTTCTTTGATTTTATTTTCTCCCCTTGCTTTCTTTCCCTGAGAAGTGCAAAACCAAACTCAGTGCAAGCTCAGTGCTCACCCTCAACACTGACTTTATACAGGGAAAGTCTCCCAGAGCCCAATTACTCCAGCCCATAATTAGCAGTGGGTGCCAGTGGATGGGCTGAGCCTCACTCCCTGCATTAGTCACAGGGCAGAAATCGTGTTGGGGGAACTTTTCTTTGTCATTGCATGGAAAAGTTCCTGCCAGGAACAGAAATGACGATTTCTTTGGCTTCCAGTGCTCTCAGGGTCACTGGGGCTCAGGACTCTCCTTCTTCCATTGCTGATGTTGGACAGAAGATCCTGAAAAAGTCACACAAAGATCCCATGCAGTGGGAGGAACTTCCCAATATTCCTATTCTACCTCTTTTGCCCATAACATAGTGCCATGTTATCATCATAAAAATAGAATGTCTCTTTGTAATCTTTATCTTGTTTATACAATGAAGATGAAGAGTGACACTCTTAGAGGTGGTGGGAAAGATGAAGGTGGAAACAGTCCTTACCTTATAGTTAATTACAACTCAGGGCTTCACATTCATAGGTGGTGCTTTCAAACTGAATCCTTCTTTTCCTTTGCCGGGAATAAAACACTATCCATTAAAGCCAGCTTTTTAAAAAGTAAAGGTTATGTAAATCTCAGAAAATCCCACTTTATATATGGATTTGTTCAACAGGTTTGTGTAAAATAACATGAAAAAACATGGCAGATTAAAAGACCTGCTTAAATAAGATAAATAAATATAAATGCATGTTGTAAAAGGTCTATTTGTGACTTTGATTTTTCCTTGACTTGTGACGTCCTCTCTTCTTATAGAATCACAGAATATCCTGAACTGGGAGGGGTGCAAAAGGATCATCCAGTGCAACTCCTGGCCCTGTCCAGGACACCCAAACAATCCACCCTGTCTCTGTCCCATTGTCCAAACTCTCCTGGAGCTCTGGCAGCCTTGGGGCTGTGCCCACTGCCCTGGGGAGCCTGGTCAGTGCCCACCACCCTCTGGGAGAAGGACCTTTCGCTGAGATCCAACCTGACTCTGCCCTGGCACAACTTCAGGCCATTCTTGCACAGCACCTTCATATAATTTTGCTCCTTTGTCCCTATTTTATGATTTATACAACAAATTTTATTGACAAGCCAGAAAGACAATGAAAGCTTAGTGTCAAACTGCTGACTAATAGTTTCCAAAAATCATGTCCCTGCTTCCCAGTCAGGGAAGAATTAGCTGGGAAAAGCACATGGGAATTATTGTATCCTGACAAAAGTAATGCTCTTGCTGTCTCCTTCCTCTAGTCCTGCCAGCCCATCTTCCCAGGGCACTGAAGTCTCCGTGCCAAAGGTTAAGTTGTGCTTTACCTCACACAGATTTAAGCTTGACTTCTGGCTCAGTTCAGGGGCTTTAAAATTGTGTAATCAGAGGCAGAGTTTGGCTTAACTCTGTAATCTTTGCTCAAAATTAAAGCTGAATAGATGACAATGTGTTTTTTTTCTTTGTTTGTTTGGGGTTTTTTGTTGTTTTGTTTTGGGTTTGGTTTTTTTTTTTGTTATATTAAAATCTCATTTTCTCAGACTGAAAAAGCTTTTGTAGATCCAGTGTTATCCAGGTCCTTAGCATATTGCTCTGTGTTGCTGCAATGAACACTGAGGATTAATCTGTTTAGACCAACAAATGGAAAAGTAATAAAAGGGAGTCAAAATCCAAAATCTTTTTAAGAGAGTACAGGGTAATGATTCTATCTCTCATGTCTTGTATTGATTAAGTTTAAATGTTTCGCTTCATTTGCCCTGATATTTAAAATCTGCAGCCCTTCCCACCACCCCTTGGCACCCACAAAAAGTTTCTTCTCTGCAGATCTGCCTTTCCCAGCCCTGATTTATTACCCACAACTCTCAGTGTTATTGCCTTGTTTTTATCCTAACTGATACTGATGCTCAAATAATTCTGTTTACCAGCAAGTCATCTAATCGTCTCTTTACATAATCATATTTATATTAAGGAGATAGGAACAATTAACTTTGTTTTAAGTGTAGTTATTTGAAATACAGTAGTGGTAATATCTGCCAGAAGCAAATAAACATATTAGCAGGAAATGCTTAAATGATCTGGATAACCCTATGAGCCAGCATAGCAGGTGGTAATATCCTGTTTTTAAATTACATTTCAGCAAGTGAACATAATAAATCCTCTTGTGTTATATATTTCGCTGGTAGCAACTTATACTCACATTATTCTATTTGACCTCATTACTGCTAATCATTATCACATTTTTAATAGCTGCCACAGTGAGTGAAACAGTTAATACAGTATTTCTTGCCGAAAGAGAGCCTGTCAGGTTATTGATGACAAATTAAAATTAATAAAGAAGATCTGTGTTGAATTTGAGGGAATGGAATGACTGTGAGCATCCAGATGATTGGAAAGGCCTCTGGGGTGCTCTGCGGAGAGTAATGTTTTTGGTGTACGTGTATTGTCTTGAAAGCAACGCTAAAACTGCCAAATCTCTGCTTTTGCCTGGAAGACTTCCTGAAATAGGAGCTGTATTCTTTTGGCCCTCATCACATGTAATTTATCCCTGGGAGAGTTGTTTCCTGCTCTGTGCACCTCTGCTCGCTGCTGCAATAACAGCAGTGGTTGGGGCTCGGCGCTTTTATTTACCTCGCCGAGGATCCGTGCAGGAACCATCCCTGCCAGGGCCAGATGAGGCAGTAAATAAGTAAACCTCCCACCCTGAATTTCTTCCCTTGCTCTTTGCTGGAACTTTAGCCTATTGATGGTTATTTAAAACTTTCTGGGGCTCTCCAACCCTGCTGGCAGTGGCTGCAGTGTCGCTGCCCGGTGTCCGATGGCAGAGCTGACAGCAGAAACTGGACACTAATTTATAAAAAATTAATGAATTTACATATCCTCCAAACGCTCCTGCTCCTGTTTAGTAGAGGTGAGGGCTCCGTAGGGAGAGGGTGGGGGCCATTCAAGGCCATCCCGAGGTCCTGAATTAATTGCACGTCGCAGCATTCGCTCAGCCCATGGCAGACACTCGTCCACACTGCGGAATCACCACACATAATTTTGACTGTGCCCAGGAGGCAGAGCAGGGAGACTGAATTATCTCTCACCAAAAGAGAAAGTAGTCCTCTGAGGTCACTGGCGGGGGTCGGCCGTGGGTCAGCGCAGGGAAAGCGCCAGCGCCGGATCTGCCCTAAAAACAGGGAAAAATCCCGGTCCAATTACTGTGTGTGAGCAAGTCATGCAGAATTTCCTCACACAAAGGGTTTGCTTTTGGAACAGAGAAGGAGCCAGCAGCCTTTAACAGGAGCAGCATTGCAGGGAGGCACTCACAGGAGTTTTTTGGAAGGGAAAATAGAAGGTTCTGCTGTTAATTGCCCGGGAGGTGTTAAGAGGCAAAACTGCTGTTGTGACATTCAGTGGATTCATCCGTGTTTTCTGAGTATGGAACAAAGCTCTGGTCGATCATGTGCTCTTCTGGTCTGTGATATTTCCATGCTTTGTGTACAAAAAGGGAGTGTCAACTTTAAAACATCACCTAAACAAAAAGCGGCCCAAAATAGGGGTGTTTCTTTTAGGAGTCGTTTAGAAGCAGTTGTGTTTGGGGGGGAAAGAAGTGATACTGTGGCCTTCTGAGCTGCAGAAAACTGGAGCACATTTGAGAGGTCTAAAGTCTGGCTGAAGGTTCAACCACATCAAGTCCTTTCCCTGCCACCAGCCTGGAACTTGAGGTCTTTTTGGAGATCCAAAACTCAGCCAGTGCAGGGTCGGGTTGGATCTTAGGGAAAGGCTCTTCCCCCAGAGGGTGGTGGGCACTGAGCAGGCACCCCAGGGCAGTGGGCACAGCCCCAAGGCTGCCAGAGCTCCGGGAGGGTTTGGATGATACTCTGGGCACAGGGTGGGATTGTTTGGGTGTCTGTGCAGGGCCAGAGGTTGGAGTGGATGATCCTTGTGGGTCCCTCCCAGCTCAGGATGTTCTGTGATTCTGTGATTTAGGTCTCCATCTATACCTAGAAATGCCTCCTCCCACGTGGGATGAAGGGCACTGAGAGCCTCAGTGGTGAAGGCAGAACTTAAGTGGTTGACAAATACCAGTCCAATTGCAGTGCTGGTGAAATTTGGAATAAAAATATAGGAAATGAGGAGTTAATTCAATTAAACATTTTCCCACCCACATTTTACCTTTCCTCACCACTCCAGGGAATCATTCATGGGAAGTATATCACCAGCAGACGTATTTTTACCATTATTTTTAACTTAATGAGTATACCTTCCACATCAGAGGGAAAGTACAAAGGTTAAATTTTACATTAAGAGCACATTGCAACACGGTATGCAAATATCCCTATGCAAATCCAGAGCCAGCAGAAGATAAATGTGGTATATTTTTAACCAGTTAACTATGACTGTGAAGTATGGGGCAAGATATTCAGTAGTTTCATTTTATATCTTTCTTGTAAATAATGCATAAAGTATGTAGATGTTGTCAAAAGATGATGAAGCTATTAGCTTTATAGTTTTCATAGTTAAGAATGTGTTCAGCATGTAGCTCCTAATAACTCATTTCCAAACGCAGACACCACCGGAAAATATTTCTTGTTCAAGTGAACGTTATCATGTGACATAATGATTTTGCTTAAAACCAAGTTAAATGAGGAGTAAAATTAAACAATATTGCATGAATTGTGTTTGACTAATTTTGTGTCACATTATATTAGCCGAGCTTTCAAAATATGTGTTAATGACAAATAGTGTAAGCCCCTAACATACTTTATATGTCTGTAAAATCACCCTTAAGTCATTAGCTTTTAAAGGTTCATTTTGTTTGCAGTTTTTGTAGCCACTGGCTTTTTAGTGATTACTTTTGTCTATGAAACTAGACATGATTAAAAAAGAGATATTTTACATAAGTCTTTGGGACTTATTGCCATATTATGGGGGCATACTGTGTGCATTAAAACAATGCCTAATAATTGATGAGCTCCACACTTTGGAGGTAAACAGAGTTAAGGGTGAATTTTAATGTTTACATCCTATTTACATAAGAACCATGCTGAGCTCTTAATCAACAGTTTGTTTCTTTTACATCTGGATTTGTCTGTTCCCTGCTACGAAAATCTTTCATTTCAAATGCAACAAAAGTCTTATAGATTGCTGGGTTTGATTAAAAAATCATAGAATCACAGAATTACAGAGTGATTTGGATTGAAAGGACCTCAAAGCCCACCCAGTGCCATCCCTGCCATGGGCATGGACACCTCCCACCAGCCCAGGGTGCTCCAGGCTGGCCTTGGATGGGGCAGCCACAAAAGTTCCCAAATTTGTTTCAATAATGTAAGTGCTTCCTTTTGTTGTACCCCAAATCCACCAGAGTTTGGCAGGGGGGACTTGCAGCCTTCACTGAGCAGGTGGAAAAGCTTCTTCAAACTTATCATTGCTCTGCCAAGTCTATATATACATAAAATATACATATTAAGGGGTCATGGTGATAGAGCAGAGAGGTGTAAAAGGCTGAAGCAGTTTCTTTTCTGGATGGGCCTTGGGACAGATCCAAGCCTGCACAGCCAGAGGGGTATCTCTGGTCCTTATTTAGCTATTTTCTGGAATTTGTCTGTTATTTTTCTCCCTCTCTATCCTGTCTTGCTTGAAAGAAAGAGGACAGGTGGGTGTCCAGCCATGCTCTGTGCCTCATGAGGTGATATCAGAGAGGTGTCTGCCCCAGCACTGAGCACTCAGAAACTCCAAATGTTCTTTCCAGGTGAGACCAGGGCCAGGCAGATCTAACACTGGCCCTTGAGTTTTTCCTCAGAGGGAAAAAAAAAAAACTTGTTATGTAATGATCTCTTTCTCTATATATTTACTATGAAAAAAATGAAAAGGAGAAAACCTTCCCAATGGACTGGGGTGATGCCAAATGGCTAAGTGGGAGGTAAAGACAGGGCACTGGTGGGGGTGGGAAGGTGCAGAGAGAGAGCAATGTGGTGGGTTTTAGTGTTTCAATGCTCAACTTCTTTGATAAAATCTTCATTCTGCCCACCCTACCCCGGTGCCTTAGAAAGCTACAGCTTTATCTCAAGAATTTTCCCTCTGGACACTTGTCAGAACAAAGAGTATGGACTTTGCATATCATTTATCCTCTTGTATATAAGGAGCTTGTCACATCTTAATGTTGAACCTCACCAGAGAGCAGACCTCTGGAGCACTCGGAGCTCTGCTTTGCATTTGGGTGGGAAAAGCAGATCCCTGCCTGTGCCTCACGGCTGCTCTGCCCCTTTCTGCTGGGCAACACGTGCCATCCCCTCGCTGGCATGGAAGAGGGGCAATTACAACCTGGGGAAGGCTGAGCTCCTCTGGAAAGCACTTCTAGGTGGCCAAATTCCTCTATTTGCTACTTTCATCAAGCTCACCATCCCAGAATCGCGGAATCACAGAATATCCTGAGTGGAAGAGACTCACAAGGATGATGGGGTCCAGCTCCTGGCCCTGCACAGGACACCCCCAAGAGTCACACCATGTGCCAGAGAGGATGATGTGCTTTTGTAGTATGTCCATGAAATGAAAATTGCATATAAGGGCTCGACTCCTTTGGCATCTCAATAAGGGCATTGAACTGAGGCTGCCTGTGTGCAGCCTCATTTAGGAAATGCAAAAATCCCAAGAAACTGCATTCTGTAAAAGCCACAGAATCACAGAATACTGAGTTGGAAGGGACCCACAAGGATCATCAAGTCCAACCCCTAAAAGAATGGCCCATACAAGGGTCACTAGCTGGGCATTATTAGTACTCAAAGCTTTCAGAATAATGACTTGGTTTCTTTTACTGTGGAAGAAAGTTTGTTGTGACCTGGGGGAGGTCTCCTAGCACAGGAGACAGGGAGGATCTGGGTCCTGGGTGAGGAGGGAGAGCAGCTGAGCCCCCACAGCTCAGCCAGAAGCATCCCCTGAGGCTCTGCTGGGTCCTGCCCACTCACCAGGGTTGGGGCTCCCAGTCTGCCCTCTGAGCAAAGAGGCTCCATGAAGTGCCAAGAGCTGGTGAAGAAAACGGACGTTAACACCTCTCTGCTCTTTGAGGTTCTGAAAACAAGGATCACAATGAAGATCTTTCAGTTGAAAGGTGTCAAACATTCCTGACACAGTGGTCACCAAGGAAAGGTGATCCCAAGATATTATGCTTTCAGCCATTGCACTTGACTACACAAATCCTTTGCTTGTCAAAGTATTTAATAACAGAACTTTGTTACCAGGTAAAACACATTCCAGATTTTGGGTTTTTTTGGAAGGATATGCAAGACCCATTGCGATTCCCTCAGTTTGCTGATGTCCAATTTTCACATAGAAGTTCAGTGGACTCTCTGACAACTTTTAGAAGAGCAAAGCTGTCAAGGAGCACACTGAGCACCAGAATGGTTGGAGATGGGCCTGGTCATATCAGCTGGCCCTGATTAATGCTCTGAGTTCCATCTATCACGATGCAGCGACGACTCTGCCACTCTGTCACCCTGAGCTGATTGAACTGGTTATTCCGTGGCTATTTCTGGAAGATCAGAGGAAGAAAAACAAAGCAGGTGAAATGGATAGCTAGCAGTGAAGCTGTTTAAATATTTATAAAACAGTTAGCTAAGATTCAGGAGCCATTTAACAGAGCCAAATTTGATACATTAAGATGAATAATTGCACTTCTGTAATACCATCCCATTTATTTATTTATTTAGTCTTTAACATCATATCACTACTTTCCCCATGACCTGAAGAAAGATTTGGAGAGTAATATATTGTACTTGGATGAGACTCTGGATGATCAGAAAACGCCAATCTGGAATTATGCCATTTTTATGGAAAGAGTTGTTGATTTTGTTTGCTGTGTTGAGAACAGAACTTGGAAAAGGGAAAAGGAAAGGGAACAGGAAAGAGAAGAGAAGAGAAGAGAAGAGAAGAGAAGAGAAGAGAAGAGAAGAGAAGAGAAGAGAAGAGAAGAGAAGAGAAGAGAAGAGAAGAGAAGAGAAGAGAAGAGAAGAGAAGAGAAGAGAAGAGAAGAGAAGAGAAGAGAAGAGAAGAGAAAATTAAAACTTTTATTTGCCCAAACGAATTCATTTCAAGGAAATGAAAATCAGTATTTTATTTCCAGACTGGAAAATCACAGTGTCGTAACAACAGAAAAAAGCCATACATTAATTTAGAAATCACTTTCACAATTAAGATAAAACTGTATATTTTTTAGAATGCAGGAGTTACATCTGAAGGAAAATATTTAATGTTTTAAATTCACCAGTGTTCCCCAGACCCTCTAGTACAGCCCAGTGCATGCTTAGAAAGAGCTACTTCATCTATTTAATTAAGAGAAACTACTATCAAAGCAGATTTCGCATTTAAAATTCGTGTTTAAACTTCTCACAGATTAAGTGAGCTTAAACAGTTGCTATTCCTGACTTTAACAGCATTATAAAATACATTAGAGATTGAGAGGATAAAATTCTGCCATGTTAGGTTATAACCTAACTGCTATTTGCAGTTGTAAGGACTACTAATGGCGCAGGGACAAGATTTATTATAGTAAAGACATCCTGCTTAACATTACCCTTGTCATTCCATTAATAATGACTGCTTATGAGCCATCTCCTTGGCATCTTTGTTGTCCTGAAAACTTAAAACTCACAGCACAATTCTTTACGATGTGCTACATTGCCCCCTCTGGGTATTCCTGACCATTATCCCATTTGGTTATATTCAAAACTGCTGCCTCCTGAGAGAGCATTAGGGCCGACCTTTAACCCTGCAATATTCTTGGTTCAAATGGCGTAATAACATGTAGTGAATATTTACAAGCATACTTATACCATAATAGAGTACTGCTGTGAACATTAGCACATATTTTCTGCTCAATCAGGCTTTGATGTAGAGCTTGGCTTGTACCCTGGAGAAAATGCAGTCCCCAATAAGCTGTGCTAGTGGAACACCCTTGAACCTGAACAGCTTGTGCCAGGCAGACCCTGGGATGGGGATCATCACCAAACACAGGCGTGTGCCATGTGGGCAGTGCCAGCGGCACTCGAGGTCCATGGGAGCTGCCGAGGGATAGGCACAGCCTCTTGGGCCACACCTGGGGTTTCAGGGAGCTCTGGACTCCTTCCAAGCCCTTCACTCCCTCCAAGACCTCCACAGATCAGAGGGATGGGCAGGCACCAATTGTGTGAAGTTCAACAAGGGGAAGTGCCAGATTCTGCCACTGGGATTGGGCAATCACGGATGGACGGACAGACTGGGAATGAGAGGCTGGAAAGCAGTGCTGGGAAAGGGCCCTGGGGGTCCTGCTCAGTGGCCAGTTGGCCTCGAGCCAGCAGTGCCCTGGAGCCAGGAGGGACATCCCTGTCCTGGGGGGCATCAGGCCCAGCATGGCCAAGGGAGGGGATTGTCCCACCCTGCTCTGCACTGGGGCAGCCTCAGCTGCAATGGGGGGGGGCAGTTTGGGGGGACACAATGGAAAGATTGAGCCATTGGAGANAGGGCAGGGTCAGGTGGGATCTCAGGGAAAGGCTCTTCCCCCAGAGTGTGGTGGGCACTGCCCAGGCTCCCCAGGGCAGTGGGCACAGCCCCAAGGCTGCCAGAGCTCCAGGAGGGTTTGGACGATCCTCTGGGGCACAGGGTGTTGCTGCTGAGGTTGGTTGGGTCTTGGAGCAAGCTGGTCTAGTGAAAGGTGTCCCTGCCCATGGCAGAGGGTTGAAATGAGACCATCCTTAAGGTCTTGGAACGGACAGCCCAGAAAAGTGGTGGAGTCACCGTCCCTGGAGGTGTTTAAGGAAAGACAGGACGTGGCACTCAGTGTCATGGTCTGGTTGACACGATGGTGCTGGGTCAGAGGTTGGACTCGATCTCAGAGTTCTTTTCCAACCTAACGGATTCTGTGATTCTGTAATTCTGTCTCTCCCAACCCAAATCACTTTAGAATTCCATGATTCTCTGACATATCACTTCGACATGATGCACAGGTGAAATTTAGGGCATGAAAAGGGTCTCTCAGCCAGATTAATGGCTGTAATATTAATTTGAATGTAGATTTCTTCCATCATTTTTTCCTCCTTCCTTCAGAACAAGGCCCTGATTCCTTATTTGTTATTAAATCCACTTTCACTGTGCTTTGCTCTCTGCTGCTTTTTTCTGTAACGTGCCCAGTGGAGATTTGCTTGCAAGTGCAAGTGGTTTTCTTGTGGAAGTTTTCTGATTTTCAGGGCTTGGAGGAGAAAGGGTCACTTCTCAGTTTTGTTGGTTTATGAGTGTGTTGTTCATCTGCTTAGAAGAGTCCAGCCCAGAGGTAACGAGAGCATTTGAAAGAAGAGTCTCTTGTGGTTCTGAGAAACTTTGACTTGGCAATATCTGTCTGTCTTCCGCCAAAGACAGAATAAACCTTCCTTATTTTCTTGGAGTAACTTATAAACCTGTTACAGTTTTTGCATTAAAATCTCCCTATACAAAGGAGATGTCCATTTTTTGATATTTTATTCATAAGATCCCTCAAGGTGTCATTGAAATTCTCTCAGTCTTTCATCAGCGTGATCCACTCTTGGAGAGTACACCTGCACAATAGATGAAATGCTTGTCCTCGGAGAATAATGGCAGCCATCCTGATATTAATTTGGTTCCAAGTAATTATCAAGTTCATATCTCTCAGTTTGCTGGGAAACTTTTTCTTCCTTTTGACTTTCTTCCTTTTTATTTTTTTCTTTTTTTCATTTCTAAATAGAGTCAGCAGGGCTTGTTAGCAGTGCTCCACACACTCCAGACAGACTGATCCTCTTCGCTGGGGCTTCTGCTCAAGCTGAGAGCTTTAACCATGACTTTTTGTCCTAAAATTATTATCATTTGGTGTGTGAAGATCAATAATGTGCCACGTAGAAATTCCTACCTGATGGGTGTAGTTAAAGCCATAGGAAAATATATCAAATGTATGTGATGCCAAAAGAAAACAGAGCCTTGGAAGAGTTGCAGAAGTCCTTAAATTCCATCAAAGCTTTGCAGCACAAGGCCTGAAGGGCCCAGGGAAGTGCCAAACCCTCTCAGGATCCTTTCAGGAGGACCAGCTCTGGCACCACATGGTGGGGTCTCTCTCATTTAGCCCCCCCTCTTGCACACCAATGTGAGATATTTGAACATCTCTGCCTGTGATGAGTAAGACAGAAGAGCCAGTTTAAACATATGTTATCAAAAGAAAAAAAAAAGAGTTTTGTTTTGTTTTGTTTTTTTAAATTTCTGTTATTATTTGGGAAAACTTGCTCATGGGCATTGTTGCAGCACAGTGGTCTGGACAGAGGAGCAGCCCAGCAGCTTTCTTCACATTAGTGGGAGTTTCTCCTTCTTTCCCCTCCCTCTTGCCAACCAATTCATATTTTGAAGGAAGCTTGTGAGAAATTTCATGTTTTCTTCAATTCTTTCCATTTATTTCTGTTCCCATCACTCCCCTTTCCCCCCCTTGGCAGTAAATCCTTAGGCTGAGCCATCCATTTATTCCTGGTTGGCAGTTGTTCAGTCTGAAAGCCCACAGTGATCTGTTTTTAGCTGCCAATAATGCAGCATTAACAAATCTGTTCTGATATTTATCTGTGGCAGGATCTTTTGTTAAATGAGGAATACAAAGTTTAGGACATGGTGTATTGGGAGTTTGATTGCCCTTAAAACTTCCCTCCAATATTTGCCCAGGTGGGATAACCTCCTTAGCACTCTGCAGTTCTTTCCTATAGAGTTTTAGCTGTTGCTTCCTGATAATGGAAGGTTTGATGGGAATAATTTTCTTTTCTTTCCTGAATATTTTATAGAAAAATCTCAATATCACTGAAAACAGTGAATAAATTATCAATCTGATTTTTTTTCCCAATTGATCTGATATTTTTTTTCCATTTTTCCTTTGGGCAATTTTCTCCACTTTTGTATGGAAAAATACTGTGAATTCCTGTAGGACCCACCACCCTGGGCTGCCAGACCTGGGCATTATCAGAGGGAGGATTCAGGCCACAGGTCTGTGCCTGGGCTCACTGAGCCAGTCTGAGGGCTGTGTGTGCACTGGTATGACAAAATTAAAAGGCCCTGTTTATTCCTACCTACTTGTAAAATTATTTATTTATTTCCTAAGTCACATTAATTAATTTATTTATTCGCTTGTTCTCGTTTATTTTCTTATTTATCCATTTATTTGGAGAATGGTGTGGGATAAAAATTACATTAACATAAAGAAACACTCACTTGGTAATTGTGTTTTGCACTCCTTTTTATTTTCCTTTTCAGAATGTTTGTGGCTTTAATTAACCAGCCTGCAGATGGATTGGGTAAGTGATACATTCCACAACACATCCCCATCTTTTTCAGGCATCACATATTTAAATTGCCCATTCCCCTGAACTGTAACCTGGTGTCTCATGGCTCTTGATTTGACATTTCCCTGCAGATGTTCCACCTTTGGTTGGGTCAGAGCTGGAGGGTGTGACTGTTACTCAAAGGTATTCAACTGCAGCAACACCCAAACATTTAAATGACGTCAAGGGTCTGATTTAAGACCACCAAGACAGAAAACTGAGGAAGAGAAACCTCTATAGGTTTGCTAAAATGAAAGAGGGCAGGGCTAGATGGGATATTGGGAAGGAATTCCTGGCTGGGAGGGTGGGCAGGCCCTGGCACAGGTGCCCAGAGAAGCTGTGGCTGCCCCATCCCTGGGAGTGTCCCAGGCCAGGTTGGACAGGGCTTGGAGCACCCTGGGCTGGTGGGAGGTGTCCCTGCCCATGGCAGGGGGTGGGATCAGATGATTTTTAAGGTCCTTCCAACCCAAACCATTCTATGAATCTCTAAGGATCATTTCTCATCTGTAATGGAAACCACAAGCCCTTGTACAGCTCTGCTCCTGGTGTCGAGGTCTGAGCAGGCACAAAGTGTGCCAAGATGTTCTGCCTGACACACCAAAGTTTATCAGCCAACCCAAAACTTGTTCTTCTCCTTGACCTCCTGCCTAAATCTGCCCAATTCAAATTACTGACAGAGAGGTCTGTTTTCTGCCAAATTTCAAGTTCTATTTTCCACTCTGGAAACCTTTTCATTGAGCAGCTTCCACATCCTTCTTGTTTAGAGGTGGCTGGTGCCACACTGGGGCAAAGGAGGCCACTGGTTCTGTTCGGTACAATCACAGAATCATCTGGGCTGGAAAAGCCCTCTACGATCATCAAGTCCAACCATTAAGCCCACACTTCCAAGGCCAGCACTGAACCATGTCCCATCTGTGTTCTATCCATGTTTCACATGCCCCTCACCAGCTCCTGGCACTCAGGGAGCCAATCCTGGCTGGAAACTCCACTGATCAGTCCAAAGGCCAAACCTCCAATAAATTCAGCCTGTCAAAGGCATCATCCAGAAAGGAGGTTTTCAGGCTGAGATGAGGTTTGGCAAATTTCTAAGCATGTGGGAATGGGGTTGTAAAGGAAGGAATTAAAGGCAGTGTTGACATCAGTCTGAATGTTCTGTGACTCTACACGTGTAATTTGAATTTCTGGAAACAGGCTTTGATGCCCAGAGTTTTCTAGGCAGAGGAATGACTTCCAGCAGACTTGAGTAAGTTTGATACAGGGTCTGCAACAACCAACCCAGCTCGAATATGCTTTCTAGCACTTGAAATGAAAAATACCTTATTTTTGACTCTTCAGCACCCTTTTTCTTCCTCCCCTACTGTTTGGGGTTCTGGCTTTTTGTTTGTTTATTATTTGGTTGTTTAGCTGTTTTGGGGGTTGGTTTTTGTTGGTTTGGTTTGGTTGGTTTTGTTTGTTTTTTTTGTTGTTGTTCTATTTGGGAGTTTGGTTTTTGTTTTGTTTCTTTTGTGTGTGTGTGGATGCAGACCAAAAATCCCACACATTCTCAAAATCCTGTGTTTGAAAACAAAGAAGTGTTCAAAAATATGTAGATGTGGCACTTGGGGACACAGTTTAATGGTGGGCTTGGCAGTGCTGGGTTAATGGCTGGACTTGATGATCTTAGAGTGCTTTTTCAATCTAAATAATCCTGTGGCTCTGTGGAAAGCACAAACCTCGAGCCCTTTCCCTGGAGGATGGATTTCACTGGAGGTGTCTCATGTGCCCCTTTCCCTCTTGGGCTCATCCCCTTGCTGGTTGTTCTATCATCTGTGAGAGGTTGTTGCTATGGCACAGACCTTTCCAAGGATTTAATGACCTGTGCTACTTTGCATTCCAAAGTTCCACTAATCTCCCGCTTAAAATGGCTTTGGGAGGTGTGTTGGAGCACAGATCCTGCTCTGCTCCCCTGGGGGATTTCCTGTAGGATCCACAAACTCACCGTGGAGTGACTGTGTTTCTTCTTTATCTTGGGAACACCACGGCTGACCATACTCAGCTAAACATCCTGAGTTTTAAGTACATCCCAAGGCTCTGGGCTATGGAATCCCTGGAGGGCAGGGATGAGCAGGGCTGAGGAAAGGGGGGTTTGGGATGCACCGGTGCCTCTGCACCCCCATTAGGAGTTTAACTTCTCCATGCTGAATATTTTGGAGTGGTTTGTGTGCCCTTGGCTCAGGGCACAGCACCTGGGTGCCAATAAACTGGGTTGCTTTGCCCTGGAGCACAGGACAGGATCAGGTACTTTCACCTCTAACAAATTCCAGCTTAGTTAAGCTTTTTTTCCTTCTCTTATTTTTGTCCCTGATGCCTTTTTCCTTCAGAAATAACTGTTTATAATCAGTTTAATGCAGATGAAACCATTACTTCTTCACTCTTCAGAAACTCTTTATGCTTCTTAATTAAAGCCTTTGTCTGAACACAAAATAATTAATACATAAAATGATGCAGAGGGAAAGAATTGACTGTGAAACTAGTCACTCACTTGTATATTTAAACAATATTTAATCATTAGAGTAACACAGTGCTTGCACTTTTGGAAAGAAAACAAGCCTTATACTTCATGTTTATTTAACACTTTGACTAGTTCATTCTTGGAGGTATGAAATGAGGCTTATGGAGTGCCAGAGCAGTAAATCATACCTTCTGAAAATTACTGGGTCTTAAACAGTAGTGTCATTTTAAACCCAAACAGTTCAGTGGTGCACCAGCATATAAAAGTGACCTCTTGGAACAACATCTACTGTTTACCCTGAAAGGCAAGGCAAGGAAATAAAAACAAGACATAAAATATGTTGTAGTAAGGATGTCATTTACTTGTGTTTCTGCCTCTGTTCTGGATGCTGATGGGTGTGATGATTTTTATGCAGTTAATGCATTAAAGACAGTTGAATGAAGAAATGTCATGGACATGCAAATATGTGCATATAACAACTGTGTAAAGCCAAAAACTTGGGCAGCTTTTCACACCCAAGCACTTTCCATCAGTACTTGCTCAGATTTTAAACCACATTTGTGTTGGCAACGTGATTTCTCACTTTATAACTTTTGATTTTTTTCTTAACTAATGTTCTAATGTAAGAATTTATGGTCAGGAATGTTTGTTGGGGAAAACCCACATGAATTCAAAGCAAATATTCAATCTCTTTTGTGGCGAGTGAATGCTGAATGTTTGAATTGTAGGAGGGATTTGCCTGCACTTTGCAAGCACAAAGGCACCAGTTCACCAGAGCTTGGGTGCAGGTTTGTGTAACCAGCTACACTCTTGGCTTCTGACTACAGAATAACCACAGGCTTTGGCTCAAAAATGCACATTTTTTGCCAAAATTTGTCATTAACATTATTGACCAAGTTGTACTTCAGAGAGGAGTGGGCAGACAAGCTTTGTGTGGTGTGGAGGTGAATATTTTCAGGGAAAAGCCAGGGACTCCTCCTCTCCTGAGACATGGATCATCTCCATGGTTTGGTGATTCAACAACTTCAAACCCTCTTCCCAACTCTGGCCCACTCCAGAACTGGTACAGGTTTATTACCCAGTCTCTGAGGGTTTGCAGTGCTGTTCATTCTCCTCATTAGATAAATGGAGGTAAAATTGGCTTATGGAGGTAAAAAAAAGGCACAAGCACCTTTGCAGCTGCCACCCAGCCCTTGCCCTGCTCAGGGACCACCCTGAGCACAGGTGGTCCTGCAGCCAGTCTGGCTCATGGCCCTGTGATGGGTGGGCAGAAATGCTCTGCTGAGCCTGTTCCCAACATGTTTATGAACAATATGAGCAAGAGAAGTGGGCTTGGTTGTTGGTTTTTTGTTATTGTTGTTGTTGTTGGTGGTGGTGGTTTCTTCTAGTAGAATTTGGAGATTTTTTTGTTGGGTTTTTTTTTTGTGTTTTGGGTTTGGTTTGAGTTTGAGTTTTTTGTTTAGGTTGAGATTTTTGTTTTTCTTTTTTGTTTGGGGCTTTTTTGTATGTTTGGGATTTGCTTGTTTTTGTTTTTTTAATTGTTGTTTATTTCTTTATTTTCTTCAGAGGAAAACACATTTACATTTATGTTACATTTACCTGCTGGAGCCAGGCTGGGAGAGCTGGGGGGGCTCACCTGGAGAAGAGAAGGATCCAGGGACACCTGAGAGCCCCTGGCAGGGCCTAAAGGGGCTCCAGGAGAGCTGGAGAGGGACTGGGGACAAGGGATGGAGGGACAGGACACAGGGAATGGCTCCCACTGCCAGAGGGCAGGGATAGGTGGGATATTGGGAAGGAATTGCTGGCTGGGAGGGTGGGCAGGCCCTGGCACAGGTTGAGCAGAGAAGCTGTGGCTGCCCCTGGATCCCTGGGAGTGTCCAAGGCCAGGTTGGACAGGGCTTGGAGCACCCTGGGCTGGTGGGAGGTGTCCCTGCCCATGGCAGGGGTGGGATCAGATGATCTTTCAGGTCCCTTCCAACCCAAACCAGCCTGTGATGCTGTGATTTCTGAGCTCTTAGGTCGTATATTATGTTGATCATGTGCAAAGTTAATACATGGTGATACTGATGTTGTTTTACAGGTTGGTTCTGTGAGGCTTCTTTAGTAAAAAATCATAATGTGTTTAACAGTCCATACTACCAGACTGATCTCTCAAAAGGTGAGGACCAAAGGTGGGGCAGGACTTCTGGTGAATGAAAGAACTCCTCCCTTGAGGACCGGCAATGCCATTTGTTTCCATGTTCCATCCCATGTGCCTTCCCTCCTGCAGGCACATCAGGAGCCTAATGAAGAGGAGTGATGGGTTTAAATTTGAACAGCACATGGAATCTGCTTTTTTATTAGTTTGGATGCTGACTGAACAGAACATTGAAACTGTAATGATGAATATTTTACAAATGTGAACCTTCAATTAACTGTATCAGTTGTGTTTGTGAACTATGGAGAACTTGCATTATTAATGAACACACAAGGTTAATATTAGTTTATTTATCATTTGGAATATGGCTTTGGAGTTAATCATACAAGTCCTGCCACATTCAATTTTGATTAATGCGTGAAGTTCAGGCAGGCTTTGTTAAACAAATATTTGTTATGTGTGATGTACTATAAAGTAATAAAGCATTTTTTCACCATCTCAGGTCCTATATACAAACATCTCCCAACATGGGGAAGACTTTAACATGGAAGCAAACATCCTCTTGTTGTGAGGACATCAAATAAATCATGAGAGTCTCCTGTGTGATTTTTTTTTTCAATTCAAATATAATCCCCCTCACATAGAGGAGGTTGCAATGTCACGCAGAGTGGTCTGCACACACCATGTGAGTTCTCCTGTGCTGGTTGGCTGCAGGATATTTGCTATAATTCATCTGCTCCCTTCTCCTTTTGCTCCTTTTCAGTGCAGTTGGATAATAAGGCTGATTTAATGTGCAACACCACTGGCATCCTGGCCAAATTATTCAGAGTAATGAAGAATTTCACCAACTTGGTGCTGCTGAAATATTGTTTGGGGAAGTTTTATGTTCTTCTTTGCTCACCTGCAGGAGCTTCAGGCTGGTGAACAGCAGGGTCTTCAAGCAGATCTTTGCCAATGGATCCCATTTGGAATGGAAGGAGGATTTTTGATGTGAATAGAAAAGCTTATGTGCCAATCAGTTTTTATGCAACACGGTAGTGTCAGTCACAAATCTTTATAAATTAAGAAGGAAATCTGGTGTTGTTGAGAACAGTAATGATGAACACACTCTAATCTGATTTCTGGTCCAGAAAAGAGTTCAGAACTTAATCTAAACCTTAGTAAAACTGAGAGACTGTCATAGAACTTGGTTCAAGTAGTCTGAGGCTTAAAAAACCCTCCCTGAGTCATAAGACTGAAGGTATAAATCCCCTGAACAGCAAAATAGTTAATGAGTTTCTTTTGAAAGAGGGACATGTTCTCCTGAGTGCCAGCTTTGGTGAGTTTGTGTTGGGCAATAGGCCACATCTTAAAAGTGTTGGGAGGATTTAAGATTATTTCGTTAAGGGGTGAAATGCAGATTTTTATTATAAAATACGTAATTATAAGTTTATTCTATATAATTTGTGTGTACTTTATTCTGATTTAATGATGTTCAGCTCCTCCCTCTATACAGGCAAAGCAAGGTCTTGGTGCTGAACGGCCTGTGGATGATTCAATGCTTTTTATTTCTTTTTGAAGCTTAGTTGTGAAATATTTAATTATTAAAGCCATTTGTTTTTAATAAATGATCTGCCAGCGATACATGGACTTGACTTTTTTGGTTTTAGGTTTGGTGAGTCAAATAAACAAATATTTGGGCAGCACCTGGGTGAGGGAGAGCCTCCTGCAGCGCTCCCTCCGTTCAGCCACGTCTGCTTTAACTACTTTCGGTGTAGCTGTTACAATTTTCATCCATAATATATGATCAGTTTGTAAGAATTTCCCCTACATGTGAGAAACATACTTAATGCCAGCGTTCTCAAATTGGAGTTAGTTATAAATAATGCACTAATAGATGTGAAGGAACGTAAATGATTCCTTTGTGTTGTACCTGCGAGGTTGTGGGTGCTCCTTTAAAAAACAAACAAACCCTCTTTTGCAGGGTATTTATTCCCAGCTCTTCCATCAAAGGGGTTACAGGCTTTGTACCTTTTTATGTAAATTAAAAAATCTTTAGCCAGTTCTCTGTCAAAAATAAATAGTTGAATGAGCTTGCAGACAACATTTATTTTGTATGTACATTAATGGGCACTTCCATTTTTTCCTGCAGGCTAGAATCCACTTTGAAATTCATGTTTGATAAATTCCCTGGCTTTCCGAGTAATTTAGCTGTCTATAGGGCTGTTGATCCTTTGAGTGTATTGCTGAACCATTGGGACTTGTGCACCACATCTGCATATCCAAGTTCAAATATAGACTCAAGATGATTGGTTTAAACTTTAAGTTGTTGATCTTATTCCTGATAGATTTGTTAGATTGTCTCCCATTTCATTTCTAAAATCTGGGCCTAATCCATAAATACCCCTTCTTAAATATGTCTCCAATAAACTCTCTGATTGAGTTAGTCACTCTGTGAGCACAGAGCTGAATTAATATTCGGTGCAGCCCAATAATCTGACGCCACGACACTGCCTGATCTTGTGTGTGGATGAGAGCTGGGGCAGGGCACACCCACAGCAGCTCCCGTTGAGGTGCTGCCCTCCAAAATGGCGAGAATCCCTTGGAAAAATCCCTTCGTGCTCCCTGAACACTGTAAGGGGCTCCAGTTTTCACTGGGATAAGAAAATAGTGGACAAGGACGCAACTTCTCAGTCTTTCTGAGGTTCAGGCTTGTTTGCCTTTGCTTTTTATCTCTGTTTCAGGGAGTAGGTTTAGGTTTTATTTTCGGTTCGAGCACTTGGCAACAGGGGAAGTTGCAGCAGAAATAACACCACAACTGGCAGCACTTTGAGAGCTACAGCAAGAAAGAGCCACCTGCAAATTCTAGCCAGGCTTATTTAAAATATCCCGGAATGTGCTGAGCTGGAAGGGACCCAAATTTTATAATTCTTGGGACCTTGAGAAACTTGGCCTTGTGAAAGGTGGTTGGAGGGAGATGCTCTTTAAGGTCCTTTCCAACCCAAACCATCCTGGAATTCTATGATTTATTATGTTGTTTAGAATTTTTAGAGGATTCAGGTTTATTTTCTTTGTTCCATTTAATAAATTCCTCAACTTGAGAAGACCCAACAGCCTCTGCTCCTCTTTCCTAGAGGTGTGGGGCAGGTTTGCACTGTGGGTGCAATAACCTATTCTGGCACTGCCACAGCAAGAATTCCAATTACATTATTCTCTTTTTTTTCTTGTTTCTATTCTTTATAAGGAGATTATTCTAATAATGTACCTTGTGTGGTCTTTCAAGGTAAATTCCAATAAGTTCCTTGGCTTAATTAATAAAACCGATCTGACTAGTAGTACCAAGAGTCAAATTTAGAGTCTCTTGGGCCTTTTTGTGATGGAGAGGAAAAGAGATGCAGTGGGGAGGGTTTTCCTGCTTGTGTGGGTTTGGCGGGTTTGTTATTATTTGGTGGGTTTGTTATTGTTTTGTTTTAATAATATGTGGAAACTTATCTTTGATTTAAAATTCTTAGCCAGGGTTTAATGAGCTGAATTGATTAACATGATAAGGATTAGGGAAATACATTTTCTGGTTTTGAAACAAATGTAGATCTGTGTATGTTTGTCTCTTCTTTGTCTCACTGAGATTAATGTTTATACCCTTAAAAGTCTTTTAAAATGTATTTTTAAAGATTATTTTTAAAATACCTCTTGTATTGTGCTGCAAGTGCCTTTTGTAGAGGGCAAAGATGTGTGTAGGTGCCCCAGAATGGGGAGGATGAGAGTCCTCAGCTCTGACCTGAGATGTTTCATTCCACACAAAATGCAGTTTGCTCAGGAGCAGCCCCACAGTGCCGCAGTATTTAACATGATTTACTACTTTGCTCACTTAAATTAACAAATTGGGCCATATTTCATCGAGGTAATTAGGCACATCTGTAACTTTAATCCTGTGACTTTCTCACAGGTGCAGCCCTACTGGGGTCCCTCGGCCTAACTTTGTCTTCCAAACCAAGCACATCCAAAGCTCTTTGCTAAAGCAGCTCCTGCCCACCTGTATCTCCTTATTCTGGGTCGTTGTCAGTCCTTTCCTGTCCACTGCTCTGTATTGTCTGGACAGCCCCAGAGTGTGTGTTGATTTGGAATGGCTGGAGGAGGAGTTTATGCCAAAAGTAGCTCTGGGTTGGTGATTTAGTCATTTTTATCCATAAAATATGGATCCTGCTCATGAAAACCACCAGACCCAAGAGCCAACATCCTTCTGCTTGGGAATTCACGTGGTGTGTTTCCAGTGCTTTGTCCTGCTATTTTCTCCTCTGATTCCTTTCTCTGTTGCATTTTATCTCCTCAAGTATTGGACTCCGTGGCTGCTGTGATGCTATTTCTTGGTAAGGAAATGTGGCAGATCTTCCTGCTCCAGAGAAAGCCCAGCCCTAGCAGAGGGAATTTCCTGGGTGGAAAGTGGAAGAACCCAGACCTGATGCTCCTGCAATGAATCATGAAATGGTTTGAGTTGGAAGGGACCTTAAAAACTTATTATTGTAACCCCCTGCCATGGGCAGGGACACCTCCCACCAGCCCAGGCTGCTCCAAGCCCTGTCCAACCTGGCCTTGGACACTTCCAGGGATGGGGCAGCCACAGCTTCTCTGGGCACCTGTGCCAGTGTTTTACCACCCTCATCATAAAAAATGTTGTTCTTTTATCTGGTCTGAATCTCTCTTTAGCTTAAACTATCCCCCTTGTCTTATCACAACAGGCCCTACTAGGAACTCGGGCCCCATATTTCTTATAAACCCCCTTTGCACCCTTTCACCTGTTTGCTCTCTGAAAATCTTCCTTAATGCAATGTGTCCAGGGAGCACAGACAGAGACACAGTGACCACTTCTGCCTCCTTCCAGTGCTTTTCTTTGCAGCTCCTTAGCAAGAAACATCTTTTGAATGCACATTTTGGTTTCCACACCCTTGCAGTGATACAACCACACAAGGAGATCGAGGTTTATGTGTGTGGTGCAGCAGTGCTCACATTCACCTGATGAGCCAAGATCTGCAGGTTGGAATTGTGCCATGTGCATCCTAAAGCAGGTCTGGGCATATCTGGGGGCAGCTGGAGGTGCTGGGCTTGTCTGGAGCTCCATGAGCTGCATGTGGATCTTGCAGGCATGGCTGGGGAGTTTAGCAATGTCTGGAGATGTGAGGGATGTGTCTGGCTTGGATGTGCCTGTCCTTGCATGGCACTGCTGCTTCAGGTGGCTGTTCCCATCTTCCAGTGCTTCCATGGGGTTCCAGCTCAGTCCTCCCTGGCTGTTACTGCTTTGGACTGGATTGAGAAGATGTCCCCTCTTAATCCCTCCCTGCAGCATCACAGGCTCTGCTGGGCTCACTCTGCTCCCACCTCAGCCATTTCTGCCCTCTCCTCTCTCCACAGAGCAACTCTGGGCACTTTTCATGCCTTTCAGCCATTTTTCTATTGTTCTCTTTTCCCTGCTCCTTCTGAACTTCGTTCTCTGGGAATTCTGGGCATTTCTAAGGGATTCTTTGGGCTCTTGGCACTGCTCTGCCACCCCTCGATGTTCTCTGCCCCCTGTGCTGCCAGGTGAGGATTCCTGTGCCCCAACCCCTCGTTCCTCCCCCAGGTGCCCACTGCCTCTGCTCCCATCCCTCCTTTGCCCTTCCCTCCATCCCTCTGGTGCTGTCACAGGGCCCAGCTTGGCTGGAGTCAATTTTTGTTTCCTCTTGTAGTCAGTCTTCCATAAATAGTGGAAGTTTGTCCTTGCCCCTGGTGATTGATGGGACGGGATATTCGTACATATCGATTGAGATAAAAAATTAGTAGTTTGCAATAGGAAAGGCAAATTAGTCATCAGAAGGAAGGTGCTTGGAGTATTTTAAGAGTTCCTTGATTAATTTTCATGCTGTGAGTTCTTCTGACAGTAAGTTTTATGTGCTGAGATGTGGGAGGATGAGGCAGTAGTATCAGGTTATTGCAAATTTTACTTTTACTCCTCACTGATTTATTTTACTGGCTCTTGCCAGGATTAGACACAGAGGGCTAAAAATTACTTCAGTTTTGGGGTGACAACTGCCCTTTTCGGTGCTGGAATTAGGAGCCTGGAAAGAGGGTGGAGGTTGTAGCTACAAATTATTTTCCTTTATATGAAAATTAATATTTAAAAGCTAGAGTGTATAAAATCAAACCAGCCTTTATCCGTGGTGACAAGCCCGTCAGTTGGATGGTATCTCTAAAGGAGGAAAGAACTAATTCTGTGATACACTGATTAGGCTGAGAAGTAATTTTTTTCTCTGCTTACTTGACAATTTTCTCCCTAATCACCTCATTGGAAGTAGTTTTTAATAAGCATCATAGGAGGCTGAGTGCTCTCGATCTTCTTCCTAAAAAACTCTCCACTTTTCCAAGGGTGTTTTGGCACAGTTTTTAGTTTTTCTTTCTTACAAACTATAATAGAATTCTTCCCAATAAAAACTGACTTATATTTGGCACTTTTAATTTGTCCAAGAATAATTTAGATAGAAATTCCAATTACTCTGGAAGGAGTGCATTTGCTCTGTACTCTCTCAGCTTGTTTAAAAGGAAGGCTTTGATAATTTGCAAGCATTTCTCATGAAAGGCAATTTTACTTAGCTGGAATCCAGAAGGAAAAAAAAAAGATCCACAGAGGTTTCAATTTTTAAACTGATAACAAAGCACTGTATTTGTGCTCTTACATTTCAGCACAAAGAGGCTGCAAAATAACCTTTTTTAGTTAATGGTAGAAAAGATTTAATTGCTCTGAAACACTTACTCTAGGTATTATCTCTTTGATTAGGAGACGGTTGTAAATGACTTATTCAGTGTAATTGCAAACTGTGGCATGGAACCAAAAGGAAATTATATGTGTTTGCAGGCAGAGGAACGAGGGGTTTGAAAACTTTGAATTGTAAGAGTTTTTTGAGCTTAGCACAGGTTTAGGAATTAGGGTTTTCCTGAGTGTTTGAGTGTTGGTGCCCATCAGGCTTGAATTAGGATTTTATTTTTAGCAAAATGTGCCATAAGCCATATCAGCCCCTCTCTTGGTGTCTGCTCCAACAGTGCCTCAGCTTCTAAAGGATTTCCAAGGCTGGTGGTGTTGAGAGGAAAGAATTGTGGAATCACAGAGTTATTGAGGTTGGAAAAGACCTTCAAGGCCATCGAGTCCAACTGTTCCCCAGCACTGCCAAGACCACCACTGACCCATGTCCCCAAGTGCCACATCCACACTTTTAAATCCATTCAGGAATGCAACTGAAAACAAATAAGGACATTGGGTTTGCCATCTCATTCCCACTTTGTCCCTTTTTGGTACCTTAACCCAAACTGCAGGCCTGACAGTAACAGCTTTCTCCATTCTGAATCCATTGCCAGTGTTGTGAAAAGGTTCACAATAAATGAGGGAAGATGATTGCTTCACACTATGGGTGCAGCTGGATGATATAATCCCAGTGCCTTGAAGAAATCAGGTATGTGAATGTTGGCATGAGAAAGAAGGAAAGGGTCAGAATGGATGGATGGACAGACAGATGGGAGTGGGAAAACCAGAGGGGCTGGAAACCTCTTTATTTCTAAGATGGAAACCTCCATTCATGAGCTGTTGCCACTGATGGGAAGCACTGAGAAGGGTATTTCCACGAGCTATTTGTGTTGTGATGGCTCTTTGCAGGTGGCAACCTCCCAAAATTCTGAACAAGTGACGTGCCAACCCTCCAGTGCTGGGAGATGGTGAGGATTCATCAGCCCTGACTGGGAGCATCGTCACACCCAGGAACAACAGGAACACATTAGATGGAGGGGAGTGGAATGAAGTTCTCCTTGTCTGAGGGATTTCACAGGAGATCCTCTGCCCGTGCCTGGTTTGGGCAGCTGCTCATTCAGGCACAAGGATGATCAGCTGCAGGACCTCACAAACTGAGTTCAGTCTGTACCTCTGGCTGGAGCTCTGAAACTGTTCCCACTCCTGCTTGAGGTGCCCACCCCTCCTATGCTGCTGCAGTGCTGAGGTCCAGATATTAAACTGGAACATCTATAGTTGAAAATATTAATGTTCCCACAGAGTGGCTGGGGAGAATTTGGCTGTGCAGTTTGGATTAACAATTTTCTGCAAGTCGTGGGAGCTCTGGGGGCTGTTTAGAGCAATGGGGATCCTCTGCAGAGGGTTTCCCTCTGTCATCAACCCATGTCACTTCGCTCTCCACTTTGTGTCACTGTCCTGATGTGGCAGAGAACCCCCAGGTACGGATTTCAGGCAGGGCTGCTCCAACAAGATGCAAAACAAGGGCTGTGTACTGAGTAACACAATGCTCTGGCAGAGTGGGTTATGCAAAGTCACCTCCTCACAAATAGGGTGAACTAAAGCAGAAGAAAAATAGAAGAATCAGGTTATGAAAACCCGAAACACATGTGCAATTGTATATTCAAAGAGCTTGCTTGCTTTTGTGCTGAGTCTCCATGTGGCTTTGCTGCAGCTGCACATGCTCCCTGGTCTCTTGTGAAGCTGAGGAGGAAGGTGCCCGGACTGCCCCTGCCCCTCCAGCTGCATCTCTGCCCACCAGCCAGGGCCACAGGCAGGGAGACTGAAAGCACCACCCTCCTTCTTAACATCACCCTCCTTCTCCTTAACATCACCCTCCGGCCCCTTTGTATCACCAAGTATGGGTTAGAACTATTTACTCTGGATTAACACACTCAATTTCTCTTTTAAACCATTGTTTTAGACTTTCCAGTCAGTTCTCATTAGTTACCAGTTTAGAAGCCCATGGTATATTTAGACATCATATACATTTGTCAGTGAAGAGTAGCTTAAATGATCTACTTTGCTCACTGCTTAATTATGTTATTTTACTGTTCCTGAAAACCTGACACAAGGCAAATTTACATTACTGTGCTCCTAATTAGCCAATAATCCTTAAGGATTTGAATGATACATACCCAAAGTAATTTCCTCGTTCACTAAATATGAATTTCCTTACGTTAGGTTAGGAGGATGGCACAATGACAGCAGGAATCTTGATGATGACAGCTCTCAACATGTTTGTCTCCCGAGTCAAAATCTATTAAAAGACACATAATGATCTCAGCACTTTCTTAAAGTGTAGAATGTGAAATCAATAGAGTCATGTACAAAGAGGAACAGAATTTACCTCTTTTAACTGTTGTTAAGTTGTCCAACACTCCAGGCTACTGAAAGGTGCAAAATATTTATAGCCCTGGTTTTCTAGACAGCATCTGAGCTGTGTCTTCAATCACTCACCATCTCTGGAGCTTCTCAGCTCAAGTGAAAGTGCAGACTCAGAGAAAGGTGTCCCAAAAGAAAGGCCTTATAGGGTCCTTTGTACCTCAGATACCTTTCATTCGGTGACAGGCTCTCTCCCTCTATTCCCCTCTCCTGTGAGACCACACCTGGAGTGCTGAATGTGGGATCCTCAGCACAAGGATGTGAAGCTCTTGGAGTGAGCCCAGAGGAGGCCACGGAGATGCTCCAGGGCTGGAGTCCCTCTGCTCTGGAGCCAGGCTGGGAGAGCTGGGGGGATCACCTAGAGGAGACCTGCCAGGGCCCAAAGGGGCTCCAGGAGAGCTGGAGAGGGACTTGGGGACAAGGTATGGAGGGACAGGACACAGGGAATGGCTTCCCACTGCCAGAGGGCAGGGAGAGATGGGATATTGGGAAGGAATTGCTGGCTGGGAGGGTGGGCAGGCCCTGGCACAGGGTGGGCAGAGAAGCTGTGGCTGCCCCATCCCTGGGAGTGTCCCAGGCCAGGCTGGACAGGGCTTGGAGCAGCCTGTGCTGGTGGGAGGTGTCCCTGCCCATGGCAGGGGGTGGAATGGGCTGTTTTTATAGTCCCTTCCAATCCAAACCATTCTGGGGCTCGAATGTGCCAAATACACTTGTCTCACACTTGGCTTTGTCCTCATCTTTGGCCATTGGACTTCTGCATGTGGAAAGGTCTTGTCTTTTGTTGTCACTGTGGTTGTTGTTGGACTGGCTGGGGGTTGTGGGCATGGTAACAGTTTGTGTTTTCCACTCTAGACAGTTTAATTTAATGCATTATTACATTTGATCCAGATGCTACAGTGATGGGTGCATAAAAATAATTAAATACAGATAAATAGACCGTAACAACTTTACCATTGCCAGTTGTTGTAACATGAAGTTGTGTATCAAAAATGCATTGCAGAAAATTACTCAAATTTCTAACTAGTGCAGAAAATCTTTCTATGGACACTGTGACATGCAGAGCTTGGTACCTTTTTCATAGGTTAAGCTTTTTTAACATATCCAACAACCAGCTTCATTCAACCAAATGGAAATCTGGTTTTCAGTCTCCTTCAATAACTTTTCCAGTGATTTTGTTTGTGAAATCAAAGCCTGTGAATGTAGATGTAATAAATAAAGAAAATCTCTTTTCTCTGCTGTGCAACCGGCTGTTGATATGAGACCAAGAGTTGCCTTTCCATGGAGAGATGCAGTTGATCAGCAGCTTGGGAATCAACATTAGTTTGGAGCTGAGGTGTGGCTTTCTGAACCAAGGACCACGAGGAGACAGCTGGTGGTTTCTGCCCCCTGCACCTCTGTGCACCCACTGCAGTGGTCCCTGGGATGGGGATGTGGCCCCAAGTGCCTGCAGAGATGCCCCAGCACTCAGCGCAGCAATGGGTGTGTCACCTCTCTCCTGGCCAAAGTCCAGAGTGGGTGGACACTTGTTTTCTTCTTATCTTAGATTGTGCACTTTTAAATGGATATGGTGGTTTTTTCCTTATCACAATCTATTTTCTGAAATAATTCTGGCCATTTAAATGTCTCCTGAGTGGTTTCATTTGATGGTGAGTGAAAGGGCTCCGTTGCATGGAGAGACACAGATAAGCAGATAGTGCAAACATCCCTGCTGCCCCTAGAACAGGAACACCATCTGAAGGGCTGTGCCTGGACACTGGGAGGAGCAGGATGAGGCACTAAATGTCCCTCATGTTGCAGGATAGCAATCTTATACTCCCCTGCCCAGCAATGGATAAACCACTGTGAAAAATAAGTGATGGAGACACCTCATAATAGTAGGATAATAATATTCCAGCCTAGTTTAGTGCTTAGGGAGCCTGTCCCTACCATGTCAAGAGAAAAAATATTCAGTGAGGAGAGCAGGTTGTAGCAGCCACCTTTACTCTGCCCCTTGGCAGCTGCCCAGGCTTTGCTGTCAGTGAGATGTTCTCCTACTGATATTGTTAATTAAGTTTCTTGGGTTCAGGTTACAAAAGGCTGTGACAGTGGGTGCCTAAAGACGTATCACAGAACCCCAGAACGTGCTGAGCTGGAAGGGTCCCACAAGGACCATCCAGTCCAACCCTCAGCCCTGCTCAGGGCCAACCCCAAGAGTAACACTCTCTGCCCCAGAGCATCACCCAAACCCTCCTGGAGCTCTGGCAGCCTTGGGGCTGTGCCCACTGCCCTGGGGAGCCTGGGCAGTGCCCACCACCCTCTGGGGGAAGAACTTTTTGCTGAGATGCAACCTAACCCTTCCTTGGCTCTGCCCTGGTCCGACAGAGCAGAGCTCAGTGCCTGCCTCTCCTCTGCCTCTCCCGAGGAAGTTGTCCCTGCACTGAGGTCTCTCCTCAGTCTCCTCCTCTCCAGCTGGACACACCAAGTGCCCTCAGTGCCCTCACACACTTCCCCTCCAGGCCCTGAACCATCCCTGTGTCCCTCCTTTGGACACTCTCCAATGGCTCCATCTCTCCCTTCCATTGTGTCCCCCCAAACTGCCCCAATGCTGCAGCTGAGGCTGCCCCAGTGCAGAGCAGGGCGGGACAATCCCCTTCCTTGGCCATGTTGGGCCTGATGCCCCCCAGGACAGGGATGTCCCTCCTGGCTCCAGGGCACTGCTGCCTCGTGGCCAACTGGCCATGATCAGGACCCCCAGGGCCCTTTCCTAGCACTGCTTTCCAGCCTCTCATTCCCAGTCTGTCTGTCCATCTGGGGTGGTCCTATCTCAGTGGCAGAATCCGGCACTGCCCCTTGTTGAACTTCACACAATTAGTGATTGGCCAACTCTCTAATTTATCAAGGTGCCTCTATGGGTTTGGGTGATGCTTTCCTGGGTGATGGTGGGAAAGGCTGGAACTTTGCTGGAGAGGCCAAAGAAGTGCCCACAGGCACCTACCTCACCAAAGTCCAAATGCTCCCTGCAAAGCAGTTCCCATTTTTCCACCAAAAAAAAAAAAAAAGTGAGGGAGCAAGCTCAAACCCCACTGGGGTTTCATGGGGGTGTTGAGGGTGTGTGTTCACTGCAGGTTCCATCCAGGTCACTGATCAGCTCTGTTTATGGGGTGCTGCATCCCCAGTAATTCTGGGGGAGTTTATGGTCCTTTGCATTGAGTAGGAGAATTTGGGAGAAGCTGAGAACATGATTTGCAAGTGTTTTGCTCTCGGAGCAGCGAGGTACATGCATCTGCAATTGAATATGCACTTTGTTAGGTTAAGAAACATTTCTTTATGCTCTGCAAAGCAAGTGAATAAAATCGAGCGGGAAATATATACTGTGTCAGCTGCCTGTGTGCAACAAATACTTTATTTTCTGTTGTAAAGACAAAGAGTACAGAAAGAAAAAATGCAGTGGTGTGTATGATCATCCTATACAAGCACATTAGGAAGGCACTGTGATCCCAGTGATGTTGTGAACTTGGAGCCACCCCTAATTAAACTGTCTGCATCCCCCAGCACTTCCCTGTAACGATGTCAAACCGTGCAGCAATTAGTTGTCCCTCTATGAATGTAAACACTGTTTGTAAATCATATAAATTTAACCTGCTTGGCTTATTGAAAAGCTCCGAAAATGGAATTAATTATTATTGTAGATTTTGGAGCTGTGATTTATTGAGTCGTTTTTGAACGTCTTGATAGAACGTTTTCTTCTGTTCATGGCAATTAATTTTGGTGGCAAAGGTAGGACTTATTAAAAATCCGAGATATAATTCGGGGTAGGGCTAATGGTGTGCACGACAGCGTGCAAAGTGTTTTATTGCACTAACACAACTGCTGGTGGTTTATTTTAAAGTGAGATTTAGTCCATTCTAAGGAAGCAAGTGCCCCGACCTTTCAGCTTTGTGCATTTTGCACCTCCCCTACTACTTCAAGCTAATTTGAATGTGAAGTTTGAATCCTGAAGAAAGATGCCCTTATGCAGTAGTTCATCTTCTCTTTAGAGATCAGACTAAATGCCCGTGGCAATATGCTGGGAAACACAGCACATTACCATGAAATAGCTCCATTAGAGACAAAGAAATGTAAACAAAACAAACACATTTGCCACTGGTTTTAGCTCAATTATATTTCTCCTATTGATGGTGTTGCCTAAAATGAAAAAGTGCTCCAGACCTAAATTTAGTAAAGCTTTTGTTGCAATTTACTCCAGCAAAACCTCTGTGGCTGGAGGTGGATGGTTTACCTGAGCCATCAGCTACAGAGCACGTTTATGGTTATTGTATTTTACAGGTTGATAGATTTTTATATTCTGTCCAAGTCAGGATCTTACACCACCTGGTTTATTATTTAGTAATTTACAGTGCAGTCAGGCATGTTTGGTTTAATGTAGGATAAACTTATAAATCTATTGTTCCTCCAGTTGCTGGGGTTGGTGTGCAATGAACTACAGAGCTTGATGCGTACATACATTTCAGCTCTGCTTATTTTCTTTGATAGGGAAGCAGGCAATAGATAACACAGTGACAGTGGCATCCCAGGGGACAGCAAAATGTGAGAGCAACACACCGTCAGGTTAGTAGGTCATTATTGTATGAGCACTGAGCCATTAATTGACTACTGTACCAGGCTCAATCTGTGTCAGATTATGGCTTTTGGCAGCAAGAACTCTTATCTAATAGCTAACTTTGCTTCTTTACTGGCTTTTTATTAGATTTTCTGATAAAACTATACGTAAAAAGGTAAAGATATTTGTTACACTTTAAAAAAAAACACAAACAAAACCAACACACAGAACAGTGGTAATGTCAATAGGTAAAAATTCCTGTGAGGGAGCATCTAGCAGAGTGTTTTGCTAATGTTTGTGAGTATTTTTTTTACAGACTTGAGTAGTCAGATGCTTTCTTGAGGGGGAACAGATATTACAGGTGCAAGACTGTCAGAATTTGATACCTGGTGCCTGAATTATGTTCTTAATCTGTAGCGTTGAGTGGGAGGAAGAGAATACACAGCCTGTACCAACAAGAATAAACATCATTTGCACAAACCCTGCTGGTTTCTCCAAAAATCTGCCTTAGTAAGAGGGGGATTGTCAGTCCTGGCTCAGGTGATGGTGTCACCAGAGACCCAGCACAGGGCACCTCCCTCCAACACTGGTTCCCAGTGCTGAGCTGTGTAACATGGGAAGAAATCAGTGATGGGAGGGAGATTTGAGGGGAAAATAATCTGGTTTTTGTCAGAGTGATCCCGGCCACTTGTGCCCATCAAAGACTGAATACCCAGCTTTCACAGGGAGGCTGAGGGTGTTGGTCTTCAGCCCAGTGCTTGGGGCAGGCAGGATTTTGCTCTGGGTTTAAGGAAAAATCCTGCTTCCGATTCAGAGGAGATTTCAGGTCTCTGCCATCTTTCACTTGGGATCTCTTGTGATACCTCAGTCTGGAGCCAAGGTGTTTTTCTGCCTCATCCCTCCGCCTGCCAAGCCCAAACCTGGAGATTTCAGCCCAGCTGAGATCCCAACACGAGTTCAATATTGCTCATGTCTAACAAGGGCTTTGCTGAGAGCTGCTGGTGGTGGAGTGGCTTGGACCTTGGAGAGGTGAGTGTGTGCCTTTATGGGCTTGAGTCTAAACCAGGTATCCCTTATAATTCCTGAGGAGTCCTGGCTCCAGAGCACAGCAGGGCTGCTGGCAGGGCTGTGGGGGACATCAGCTCAGCTGGGGTCACTCCCATTCCAGCTGTGCCACACATCTGCTGGTGTTTGACACTTGTTCAAGTGATGGAGCCTGAGTGTAATTTCTGCTCCTACCCATAAATCGACCTGCCTGTGACCTTGGGCAAAATAGTTAATCCAGCCAGCCCTCAGTTTCCCTCCTTTGCTCTCCATTAAAAATGATTTGCTGGCCAAGGGTGTCAGGTTGGGTGGGAGAAGGCAGGGTGAGTGCTAATAATTATCAATATGGGACAAAACTGGGAGAAGGTGGAAAAGGAAGGCAGAAACCTTTATTTCATTGGAATTGTATTTATATTGAATGCTATTAGAGTTATTATTTTGCAGATCCCATTTTCCTTGATGTGCCTAAATTTGAATCACTTGCACTGGATTTCTTGCCCCGTTAAAAGACGTGCATAAAAACGTGCAACAATTGAGCTTTGAGTATTTCATCTCATTTTGTTATTTTGTGCTTTCTCCTCTCTCTTGCAGCAAAATCATTTCTAGAAATTGGATAGCAATATGTAAAATACATTTTTTTCAAGCAGTGATGGCTGATTGCATTGATTCCACACATTGTAGTGCTCTTAATGGAGATTTCTGGCTCCCATTTGCTGTAAATTCCTGGTTCCCATTTGCTGCATCATGTGCTGAGGCTGTTTCTATGGTCTCTGCTGCATCTTGTCCCCTTGGCATTTTTTTAAAAACTCATTTGGAAGAATTAACTACCT
>VWZD01007915.1:412482-527482 GCA_013396695.1 Sakesphorus luctuosus | reverse complement strand
TTAATATTCACCTCCTCGCATCCCTCTCCATCCCATTTGCATGCTGCAATTAAAGAAAGTAGTCTTGTTTGCATAGTGCTTTAAAAATGTTTCTGTCAGCAACAACACTGGGGTTTGAAGAGCGCTATCTCTCTAAGAGCAGAGCTAACTAATTGCATAAGGGTCACACCATCTGCTGCTAAAGAAGTAAATCTTCAGATGATGAGAAGTTAGGATTTATGGAAAACCTCCTGACAGGGATAGCTCTTGCTTGGGTGTTTGCTTTTTTCACATGTTTTCAGTTGTTTTCTCTTAATTTGCTGTGCTTTGATTTTTTTTCCCCTCTCTCTCTCTTTTTTTTTTTCTTTTTCAAAAGGGAAAAAAGACAAAAAGAAATATTTTAAAAAAAAACAACTTGGGAGAGATTCTGCATAAGGAAGGGCAAATTTCTTAAATCCAAAAGCTGTGGTTTATTGTCTGTATTTTACTCCAAGAAGCATCAATATGTACCTTATTATAAAACATACAGAAGAACAGAACCATTTAGGCTGGAAAATCCCTCCAAGATCGTGGAGTCCAACCATCCCCCAGCACTGCCAAGGCCACCACTAACCCATGTCCCCAAGTGTCACATCTACACAGTTTTTAAATCCCTTCAGGAACAGAGACTCCACTCTTGTCCTGGGCAGCTCTGCCAGGGCTGGACAGCCCTTTCCATGAAGAATTTTCCCCCAATATGCAACCTGAACCTCCCCAGGTCCAACTTGAGGCCATTTCTTCTTGTCCTTTCCTTGTTCCCCAGGAGCAGAGCCATCTGGCTCCACCCTTTTCCCGGGTATTTCATTAATAGCATAGAATTAGTAGCATAGAAGTAGAAAGGGATTACATGAACCAAATCAGCATTTAAGTTTGGTCAAAAGTCTTCAGCACGGGCTGTCCCCAGTTCAGTTCCTGCACAGCTCCTCTCTCCTGGAGCAGTTGGACAAACCCCTCTTCTTTATGTGACCATTCTACCTCTGCTTTCAGCTCTTTCCTGGCAAAATGATAAATTCTGTGTCAATTTGTATTATTGTGGCCACATCAACATTGTCAGTCAACCAGGTAATTAGTCACTTTGTCCAGTGGCCTTGTTGGGTCACAGCAATATCCCTGCTCTGTTCTCTGCCAAAGTTGGTTGAAGAGCAGTGGTTTGGCACCTGGGCTTGTCCTTATGGGTACAAAACATCTCCCTTTCTGCAACAACAAATCTCTTTAAAATCATGTGCTCCATGACAGTAGAACTGTGTCTCTTCCAGTGACACTGAATGAACCAGAAAGAGGCAAATTTTATTTGCATCACTGGGAATTTTGGGGGTTGTGTCCACAGGGGGAAACAAACAAACAAACAAACACCTTTTGCATATCAAATGATCATGGAAGCCCAAGGGATGAGAAGAATGTGAGGTGGTATATTTAGGTTTTTATCAGATTTCCAGAAAAGAGCTGAATTTTAGCCAAAATTTTCTGTAGGTCACTGTAAGGTAATCAGGGCTGTCCTTAAGCTGAGTAATTCAGGTTGCTCAGAGAAGTTGTGGCTGCCCCATCCCTGGAAGTGCTGGATGGGGCTTGGAGCAACCCGGGCTGGTGGAAGGTGTCCCTGCCTGTGGCAAAGGGTTGGAACTGGATGAGCTTTAATGTCTCTTCCAACCCAACCCATTCTGAGATTCTATAAATAAACGGACTTTTGATAGCAACTTCAATAAACGATTGAATTTTGTCCACTGACTCAAAAATTAGTGGATCCTCTTTCTCATTAGGCAATTTTTGTGTGTGGAGAGTCTGTCACATGGTTGTCAACAGGTTCATTTGCATCTCTCGATGTTTCTGTTAGAAATGAGCTTGACTAATCCCACAGATTGAACAAATCAGGATCACTGATGCTGAGAGAGTCAAGTCTGTGATAACCCAGAGTTGGGAAGCTGAGAGCAAAAGCTCAGAGGTTTTTGGTTTAGTTGCTGACACACAGCCAGGGGAAGGTTCTTAACTTTTCCTTGTCAGCAGAGGAACATTTGCAAGGGTTTTTAATCCAGACTGGGCCATACAAATGTGAGCCCTTTTCAAAAATACACTGACATTTTTTTTCCCTGAGAATCACTCACTTGAAAAGCAGCTGTGATGAAGGAATACTTAAAGGTGCATTTTTAGCTGGTGTGCATGATTTGCTTGTATTCATTTTTGGTAAAAGGCGACTGGGAAGTGACGTGATGCATAAAAGAACAGTGTGCTGGGACTTGGTGTCTGCTGGAATTTCAAACCCTCAACTCCCAGATTTTCAGTGAGCTGCACAATGTTTTTAATCGGGGGAAGGAAGGAATTAATATATCCACTTTCCATAAACCTTCATTCGGATTGTCGATAGCAGTAGTTAGAAATCTCAAAGCTGGATCAAACCTTATTTAAACAAAGAATCTGTCAATTCTGCTGATGTTTTGTTTGAAGATGCAAATTTAATTGCAGGGGTAGATAGTGCAGACAACCAATACTCACAGACAGTCTGTGTGTGATTCCTGCAAGTCTGTCCCTTCATGACTATAGTTTATTGTGCAAGGAGAATGGCAAGAGTCGGGAGTCTGTAAAATATATTAGTTTTCATATTTGTGTGCAGGAAATCACTGCTCTTCTGCATCAGGGGAAATGGCAGCACAAGTACAGACATTCTATAAAGTATTTGCTGGTTTTGTGCTCACTCAGTGGATGCTTTTTGGATCAGGTACCTGTGAAAATGGTGTGGAGGATGATTCTTAGATACAACTCTGGCAATTCCCTTGCCTTGTGTTCCACCTGGCCCCAGCTGCTTCCACCCAATTCCCTGGGGACTGAGCCTGGGGATAAATGGGCTGAAGGGAAGGGCACTGGCAGGGGCAGAGTGGAAATTCAAACAGCAGCATGTCAGAAATTCACTTCTGGTTTGTTTGTAAGTAAAAGTTGTGATCAACTGGAAAACAAACAAACAAACAAACAAACAAACAAAACCAAACAAAAACCAGAAAAAGTCTTTGTTAAAAATTAGGATTGTGGAATTGTTAAGGTTGGAAAAGACCTCCAAGATCATTGAGTCCAACCAGCACCACCACCACATTCATCACTAACCATGTCCTCAAGTGCCACACCCACATGTCCTTTGAACACTTCCAGCAGTGGTGAATCAACCACTTCCTTGGAGAGCCTGTTCCAATGCCTGACAACCCTTTCCATGGTCAATGCAGTGTTTATAAAATGCAGTCTTGTTAGGAGAACTTTCTCCCAGCTTTTCTAACAACCTTTGGTGCCACATTTGCTATAAAGCCCACAAAGCATTCTCTGCTGGAACAAGCACATTATCACCCTGCATGGTGAGTTTAGACTTCTGCAAGGTATTAGTGAGTTTGTAAACAAGGGCTCTTGGGGGCTGTGATGGCTGGTTCACACATCCTCAGTGTGTTACCTGTGCAAGGCAAAAGGAGAGCAGATGAACCACACCAGGAGTTTCCCCAGCTCCACCCTGGTGACATTGTTTGGAGTATCAGAGATCACAGAATCACAGAATCATTTGGATTGGAAAATCATCTGATTCCAACCATCTGCCATGGGCAGGGACACCTTCCACTTTGCCAGGTTGTTCAGATGTGGATTTCTGAAGCCTTTCATGATTGTTACCAAACTCACTCCCATTTCCAAAAGCTCTGTGGGATGTTCAGCACAGGGCTGGGTTTTGTACTTCTGTCTCAGCTGGCCCTGGAATTTGCCACATTTCATACTGGGGAAGGCAATTTGAAGATTTCAGTAGGATCCTGATGGAGTGAGTTGATACCCTCTGTGGAGAACTCAACATCAACCAGGCGCTGGTGAAACCTCTCCCGACCAGCAATGCCTTCCCACAGATTGACCTCTATTAAAAATGGCTGGAAAAGTTCCGGCAAAGGAATTTGCTCACCAAAACCAAAGAAACCAACCCAGTGTACCTTGTGGTTGGTGACTCCCTCCAAAGGACTGTAAGGAAAGGCTGGTGTGAGGGGTTAAATCTTAATGACATCAATTCACTGGAGAGCTCCTTGGACAGTTGTGAGCTGAAAACATGCACCACATCATCCTTCAGCATGAGAAATGATGTTTCATATTGTATTTTGGACATGATGGCCATTTTTTGGCTCAGCTACCAAGCCAGAAATTGTTTTTAGATTTCCTCCTTGGCATTCAAGAAGTTTTGCCTAAAACCCTTGGAGATTTGCTGAAAGAGATTTATTTCTGTGCCTTGCAAGGCTCTTGCCAAATAACTTCAGCTTCATGTTTTTTAATAATTTTCTAAATTTAAAACTTAATAAAAAGACTAAACTCTTGGTTTACTCATTATTCATTATGAATATTCCCATCTATTCTGCCTTAAATATAAAAATAAACAAAAGCTAAGATACTGCTAGGAGGTTAAAACTGCTGGAAAACTCTTTATCCCTGTTGTGTGAATGAGGTTTGGGGAGTGTTTTCTATTATTTTGTGGGTGACACTTTGTCCACTTTATCAAAATTTGGAGATCAGTTTGGAGACTTCCTTTTGAAAGTGCTGTTGGGTGATTCACTTCTATTAACTTTTGAAGTGGTGTTTTGGAAGTGTTAGAAGGAAAAAAGTGGTTCTGCCTTAACAGAAAAGCCACACTTTATGAACTGTGATGGTTTTCCTTTCAAGGCAGAAGAAAAAAATCCCAGAGTTAAATAGTTTTGTCCTCCTTTCCTGTGTATGGGAAGAATCTGCCTGATCCTCAACAGAGCTGAGGGCACTGTGGTCAAAATTAGGGTTTATTTGTCTTATAACTAGTAAAAAAATAATTACTCTGGTTGTTCTGTGGTTTCAGAGCACTGTGGTCTATTCAGAGGTCTGGGATTTCCTTTGCTGTGCTCATTTGGACTTTGGAATTTGATTTTTTATCAAGTGTTTGGTTTAATTGAAAGGTTATTAAAACATACTCTGTATCAATCAGACCTAAATTATCACTGGTTTTCCTCAGCCCTGAGTTGTGCCACCTGTGAGGGACAATACGTGTTTATACCTCCTGTGCCAATGAGAGACTGCCAATGGCTGGGCAATGTTAGACACGAGGTTTTGACAGGGCTGTGAATGCAGCCACTGGATCAAAAAGCAGAACTGGAGCCCAGGAAGATGTCCATGGCTATCCTGCCCTGAGCTGTGAGGACACACCACTGATGTGGAGCAAACTGTTTATCTCCAGTGTTGTTTGTCAGTGTGTGTGCAGGGAGCAAACCCAGCCAGTTCCAGCAGAACTTGCTCTCAATGTGCTCAAGGAGTAGCCCAAGCATTGAACTAAGCCTCTAGTAAATTAATTTTAATAGTTTGGGAGGGAAAAAACAATTAGAGAAAATCATTGCAGAAGTTATTTCCCCCATTTTTGTTGGTTTTGTTATTTGTTTATCTTTCTTAAGGCATGAAAGTGTTGAGTTGGGCTTGTGTGAGCTCAGATCCTTTCCTTTCCTCCACCCTCATCCTTCGGAGCTGTCCTGTCATTCCCCAGCTCCAGGTTGAAAGCAACTTATGGAATGAGGCGTTTGGGAGTGCAACCAAAGTGGAGGGAGGGGAAGCGGTTATTTCCAACTCAGTGGTTATTTCCAACTCATGGTTATTTCCAACTCAGCTGTTATTTCAAACTGCTCCCCTGGCCCCTTCTCCGAGGCTGACCCAGGATGCTGCTGCAGAAGGAGCTGGTTCCTCCAGTGGGCCTGAGGAATTCGTGGCTCTCTGCTGGTGGCTCCCAAAATCAGCAGCTGGACTTTGTTACTGCATTGAGGGGAGCCATAACTGGAGGCTCCGGAGAAATAAGTAGGAAAAGAAATAAGCCAGGCTAAAATCGAGCCTAAATAATGTCAGCTATCCCTCTTCAGATCACTGTTGGGGTTTTTGTGCCAGTTGAGCTATGTTTTGTGGTGGGAGGATATTGAAACCACTGTCTTTTTTCCCTGCTCTCCCCCTTTTTACTATGTAATATAAAAACAAAGGAGTATATTGTATTAATATGAATACGTGCCAGAGAGAGCTTTATAGGGTCATTAATACATTTCTTGGGAGGTCAAAAGACATGAAACCGAAGGGCTTGTGCCTCACAATAAAAGTGAGGCATGTATTGTTGGGCCAGGAAAACATGCCCTGGAGTGTAATATTTGTGTATTTAAAAAAATTATTCTGGCAGAAAATCCAAGGGCAGCTGCAGAGCTTTGGACTGTGCAGAACGGGAGTGACACAGGTGAGGGCTGCAACTGAGCTTGTAGTGGTGGGAAAATTGGGCTTTTACCTCTTTTTCGTTCTTTATGAGGTAGAAAAAAATTGTCCTAACTATTTAAAAAACATTTTTTCTCCTGGAGTGTGTGGGTTTTTTTGCTTTCTGTCCTTAAATACAAGAGGCTCCCATCACCTGTATACAAAGCTCTGATGCATGAACAGGATATCCCATGAAAACCCTGGAGAGGGGGAAGAATTAACCATCTAATGCAATGGCTGAAGCTCAGGAAAATCTCAATTAAGGGAGAAAATATTGCCCACTTCCCAGGCCAGACCAACTGCTCCTCTCTGGGCTGTGCTGGGGATGAGTTGCTTCCATGTGCCATGTGTTGGGAATGGGATGGGGATCGACAAAAGGAATGGGGTGACCTCAGGCTTTTCCTGGGGTTTGGTCCTGCTCTGCTGGCTGGAGCAAGGCATTTCTGACTGGGATTTCTCAAGGATTTCTCAAGGCTTTTACTCAGGAAAGACAGAATGAACTCAGCAGAGGGAGAGGTGTCCTGGAGAAGAGCAGTGACAGACACACCTTCTCTGTTATTTATCAATAAATTTTCTTTTGCTCAAAAATATACTAAAATATAAATTTATAAAGTTTTTTATAAAATAAAAATCTGTGCTGAAAACTTGCCAACTTGGCCTTGGACACTTCCAGGGATGAGGCAGCCATAGCTTCTTGGGCACCCTGTGCCAGGGCCTGTCCATCTTCATAGGGAAGAATTCCTTCCCAGTATTCCATCTATCCCTGCCCTCTGGCAGTGGGAAACCATTCCCTGTGTCCTGGCACTCCAGGCCCTTGTAAGATCTCTCTCCAATTCTCTTCTAGGCTCCCTTCAGGTCCTGGAAGGCCACAGTGGGCGTGGGGCTGCCCCAGTTGAGCCTCTTCCACTGCCATGCAAAGTCGTGACTGGATGTTTGCTTAACCCTGTGATGAAGCTTTTCATTATCTTACCACTAATGCAGTGCAGAAAATGGAATCATTAGAGTACAGAAGCATTCAAATGTAAACATTTGAATAATTTACACTTCCAGCCAGTGTTAAATAAAAGGTTTCAATCTCCCATGGAAATCTGACAATAAATATTCATTTCTAATTTTCAATAAGTAAAGTTCATGACTTCTTAAAAGCCCTTTTTTTCCCCTTGAAGTGTAATGGCAATTCTGACACTTGGACACATTTGGGATTAAAATTTTCGCTCTGGTCAACAGAACCATGTAGAGTCATTATAAAAATTAAAAGCCAGAAATAATTACCAATGTTACAATTAGGAGCAATTTTGGGATCTTGATGTACTACAACCAACAAAAGCTTTGTCTTTTCCATGCAGTTTTCCTGAGGGACGTGAAAAAAAGAAGTGGAAGGAAGGAATTGCCTTGCTGGCTGTGGCCTGGGACTGGAAGGGTGCCAGCACTGAAATAATTTTGTGATAGAGGAGGCAGTAAGGAAGGTTCAGGAATGTCATTTACAGGCCCAGCTTTGGAAAAGAAGGTGAGATTTGCAGGGGAGAGTCAGTCCCTGCAAGCCCTGGGAGCACCCACCGTCCCCATGATAAATCTCTCTCTTGGTTTCCTCTACAAACTTTTATTTTCCGAGGTTTATGGGTCTGTAGTAAAAATCCACTCAGAGTTTACACTTGGTTTACACCAGGTCTCTGTCTACCAAAGTTTATTTTAACAGCATTTTTATGTGGCTCTTCTTCAGGCGGCAGGAGCTCACCAGGACCCTCTTCCATGCCACCGCGCCGCGTTACCGTGGCATGATTTCTGTGGTCACTCAGCTCAGGTGGGGCAGAATTACAAGCACAGGCTCCCAACACAATTAATGCTTCTTTTTTCAAGGTGATTTTAGCACGTCGTTGTGGGGCAGCAAGAGTTTCATAAAATGCGGAGCTGCGAGCGCACCGTAAAGGTGTCTGTGAGACACTCCATCAGAGACCTGCTGCTCCCCGCCCTGCTGCCCTCACCCCTGCTCGGGGTCCTGCAGGGCCACCACTGGCATACAAAGCAATGGATTTGGGGCATTCGCTTCTCTCTAAATCCTGTTCTGGTTACAGCCTTGACGATGGGCTTGAGGCCAAAAGATTGCTGTGTAATGCCCCTTCCAGAGTTTGTAATCGGTGATTCTGCTCCTCTCTGGTAGAGAAATATCCATCCTGGAATATTGCTGCGCTGCAGATCCCAGCAATGTTCATTTGTCTGAGTTGCAGGTTGGGCAACACAAAATCTCTTTTCATCTGCTTTGGATTTGTGAGCATTTAATTGATTGTGTGCTTTGAGTCTGAAGCTCTTGATCTGGCTCATCTGTGCTGATCAGTATTTTTTATACTGCATCACATCTTCTCTTATGGGCTTCCTTCTAAGGTATAATTGTTGTCTACCAATCCCTTTGTATTTCATTAATAAATAGATTTCCAGCCCTCCTTTGATCATTCCTGTCATCATTCTCCGAGCTCCTGGGATTTGCACAGTGCTGTTTTCTTAACACAAAGTAACCAACACTGCAGTCAGCAGTCCAGAACAATCTCCACTGTTAATTTATATTCCTTAGGATAGTTCTGACAAAAACTTCTGTCTAATGTGACTGTGTGGTCCTGATTAACATCAGTAATCTCTGTGACAGAGCTGTGCAATATTCACTGAACCACTGGGTGAGGGAAACAAGAGAGAAGAAAACTAAAAAATAAAGTAATATTTTGGTTGTTCGTGAGCAAAGACCATCAAACTTTCCACAAAGGATTTAGAACAGAAATATTGACACTTTCCAAATCTCCTACACTTAGTTTTCTTCCTGTGTTTAGGCTGGAGGAGTGCTTGTTCTTTGCCTTGATGGATTTTTGGACAGTAATGAGAGAGGAAGGAGACGGAGGGGGACCACAAAGGGTGGTCAGTTGGGAAGAACCTCCAAAGCACCCCCTGCCCTTCTGAGCAACCCCCCATGGGCTCCCTGGTGCTAAGAGGGAGATCTCCATTGCTCCCTTTGCACTTCTGTGCTGTAAAATATTTCAGAGGGGACTGAAATCTGACACTTTGGAGCTGCCAGACCCACTGACTGACTGAGAGGACAGGGATGGGGAAAGTCTCCTTTGTTCCAAGGTCCTTTGTACTTCTAAGTGTGGACCCTCATTGAGACACCACATGTCACCATCACTTCAATTCTGAGGGGGTTTGGCAGGAATCTGAATTAGTGGGACATCCAAGGAGTGCCTGTTCCTGCTGGGATCCACTGACCAGGGTGGGGCAGAGGAATGGATCAGGGTGAGGTGTGTGCAGGGTTGTTCCCAGGCTGTACATGAGTGTGTCCCACTGCTGTGCTCTGGAATGTGGCAGATTGACTTAAAATGGGAAAATAATGCAAAGTAGTTTAAGAAACTTCGATTTTCAGGACCCACTTCCTACAAACATGTATGGTTATACATAAAAATGTGCAATCATGGAATGTTTGGGGTTGAAGGGACCTTAAAGCTCATCTCATTCCACCCCCTGCTATGGGCAGGGACACCTCCCACCAGCCCAGGTTGCTCCAAGCCCCATCCAAATAGGGCTTGGATACTCCCAGGGCTGGGGCAGCCACAGCTTCTCTGGGCACCTGTGCCAGGCCCTCCCTATACCAAACCGATTTATATACATAAATATCTGCAGCTCTGGCAGTGGAAAAGGTGTTGTTAGACTGTTGGAGCCACAGTTTGGTGACACAGCCATAGGTGTCCCAGCTGACTGCCACTCACTGACCTCTGAGTGCTCCAAGTGACAGCTCTGTGTTTGCCTCACCACAAACACATGGGGAAGCAGCAGAAGGAGAGGACTCTTGAGTGTCCCTTCATGCAGCCTTTCCTGTGCTCAGGTCCAGGGGAGAGGCCCCAGCACCCCCATCTATAGCCTGTGGCATTCAGAGCCTGGAGATGGACACAAAATACCATCTTTCAGCACTAAGTGGTGGATTTATTGCAGCAAATACTTGGCTAAGCCAAGGAACTGCCCAGCACCATGTTTTGTTTTCCCTGTTTTCCGGTCTCTTCCTGCCCTTCAGCCTCCTGGCATGTGGAACTAGGATATACGTGGGGAAGGCAGGATGTGTGAATTGTTTTCCTTTTAGAGCAGCTCGCCTTTATTGAAATGCATTTGTTATCCTGGACTCCTGAGAAACACCTTGCCCTTTTCTTGCTCCGTTTTCCATTTCTGTCTCTTCTTCATCCCTAACTTTATTTTCTCTTTATTTTCCTTCTCCGCTTTTCTTTTTCTTTACATCTCCCTTTTTGCTCTCGCCCTACTCATCCCTCTTCGCATCACTCACTTGATTTAAGGTAAGGAGAGCACATGTGAAGAGAATTGCCATGTACAAAAGTTAAAGATATATATGGGATCCTTCATAATGTGGTTCACTCAGGCTGGGGAGAGTGAAAAGGTATGTTTTCCCTGAGCTTGCCAGCAGTGTAAACCATTCAATTGGTAACATAATACGTTTTTATGGTCTCTGTATAGCGATTTTCCATTTAAGGGTAAGTTAAATTGATGAATTCACATAGAGGCATAGAGGAAAGTTTTTCCTTTTTCTTTTGTAGTATAAATTCTCCATGAACACTCCTGCCCTCCATTGTGAGTGGGTTTTCCTCCTGCTCATCCATGAAATGTGCCCTTAGGTTCTGTTACAAATAGGTGAGCACTGCTGGGGTGGCTGCTGGAAGCATTATGGTCTTGATCCTGCACTCATGGAAATCAATGGCCACATTCCCCTTCCCTGCAGCACTGCGAGATCAGAGCCTGTGGCTCGCCTTGGGAATACAAAACACCTCAGGCCTTGGTTTTTGGAGGCTTTTGCATCTACTTTGTGTGTACTAGTGGGTAGCTGGATCTGCTCTACCTGGCAGGAGGTTGCAGCGAGGTAGGGGTGGGTCTCTTCTCACAGGTAACCAGAGACAGGACCAGAGGGAATGGCCTCAAGTTGTGCCAGGGGAGCTTCAGGTTGGACATCGGGAGGAATTTCTTCCTAGAAAGGGTGGGCAGGCACTGGAAGGGGCTGCCCAGGGAGGTTTGGAGTGCCCAGCCCTGGAGGTGCCCAAGGCAGGACTGGCTGTGGCACTGAGTGCTCTGGGCTGGGGGACAAAGTGGGGATCCAGTTGGACTCCATGGCCTTGAAGGTCTTCTCCAACTTTAATGATTCTGTACTTCTTGTTTTGTAACACACAGCATTCCCATTTCTATGTTTGCACAGGCAATTACTCAGGAATTTTTCTTTGTGAGTTCTCCAATTACAGAGTTTTTAGTCTTGTTCCTGTTGACTTGGAAGATCTGTCACTTGAGCTGAGACCTTTTCCCTTCATGAAAACTAAAGAACCCTTTGGCCAGGTGGGTTATAGCAGTGGGATCTTCCACAGAAATCAGAGTTTCTGCAGGGAGTGGCATTTGTTGGTCAGTGGGGAAAACATTTCCCCAGTAACTTTGCTGTTGGAGTATCTGCCTTTCCCAGAAAATGTAAAACATGACAATTTGTGCTCTCAAATAAGATCAGGAATGGTTCAAAGTGTCTGGTCACATTTCAGTGGGGCTTAGCTATAATTCACCTGCCTTAAATACATTGATCAAACATATTTTCTGCACTCTGTTTCCTAACAGGGACTCACATATTTATTTCCTGTGCCAGCAGAGCTGTATTTCACATGAATTCTAATATTTCTGCAGTGGGTAAGGAATCCTCATTTGTATGGATTTGGCTGAAAGGTGCTGCTAGAAGTGAGGACCTGAATGTTTACACAATATTAGCTAAAATACTGGATTCATCTTTGCCATGTCTCATGGTGAGCTGGCCTTGGCCTGTCCAGAACCACAAGTTTCAGAGGATCACCTGGTGTGAGCAGAAGTTTGGACTCCAGGTCACAGAAATGTCTAAGCATGTGCTAAAACCTGTCCTGTGCAAGCACCTGCTGAATCCACTGCTATTCAGAAAAACCTTTAGCAGCTTTTTAGAATCACTTCATGTTTAGGGCATAGAGAAGTGATTCCCTGAACTTGGATGGTTTCTCAGAGGTGAGTTGAAGCACCACATCTGGCAACATCTGGGCTGGAGCAGGAGCAGGGGGATGGCACCAGGCATTCTGGATTCAGGATATAGATGGATTCCTAAGGATGTTGGTTAATTGCTTTGCCCCTCGAACAATTGATTAGGGAATGATCAGTGAATTCAGGCAACCTGAACAGCCTGTTCTGTTGGCAGATGTCTCTCTCATCACAGAGGGGTTGGACTTGATAACCTTTGAAGATGTCTTTCAACCCAACTATTCCACGTTTTTCTGATAATTTCTACTAACACAGTCCTAAAAATGAAGGAAAACTCATAAGACACATAAAACATTTGACCCAGCCCCACCTGGATGGCATATTGGCCATGAGGAGTCTCAGGACTCCCTTCCCCAAACCTTTTGTGCTGTTCCTGTACCAGAGCCATGCTGGAAGTGGGTCACTCCTTTGTTTTTAGAGTGAGAACTGAGCTTTGCTGTGTCTTTGGCATATCAATAAACCCAGCAACAATAAAAAGGAACAGTGTTCATTATACTGCTGTGTGGGGAGTTTCTTTAAGAGTTGGGCCCTAAATGGTTTTTAATCCCAGGATGCCCTGATTGTGATAATGTGGAGAGGCAAAGCAAGCATCAGTTATAAAATCATTGCAAATATGAGCGGAATAAAAACGGTCAAAAGGATCTTGTTACAATTTCTGCTTATTCCACAAGGGTTTAAGGAAAGTAAAATAGGCAATGATTTTGTTTGGGACTTGTTTATGAAAGATTACTTTTTGTATAGGTAAGTCAAAAGGTTAAGGAAGTAAACAGAATTTAAATACAGTCAGTTTTAGTAATTTTTTCTGTTGTTTGCCTTAACTGCTTCCTAACATCGTAAAAAAGCCTGCAGCACTCAGGTGGAAAGAAAAAAAAACCTCAAGCCAAGAAGAAAAACCTGCACCAAGCCAGCAGCTTAAAGAAGTAAAAGCTGTAAAATGTAAGATATGGCACACCTATAAACTATAATTTTGCTTTTCAGCCGGCAAAAGTGCTGTACATCTAAAATTACAATAAATCTCCAAATGTCCAGCATTGATTACTTCAAGCTTGTGGCTTTAATGGACAACAGAGCAGCACATTATGATGCCATGATTAAGGAATTGTGGAAAAGAGGGAGAGTGATTTTGGACTTTCTTTTGGCACCTAGCAGTGCTCAACGTTACCACAATTATTGGTTTTCTGAAATATGTCCCTATGCATTATTCTGATCAGATTACTTGCATTGCACAATCCTCTGGTGAATAACAGGACAATAGCACAAAATAAATCTCTCTCTGAAATTTAATCTCCATGTCTGTAGACTGGCAAGAAGAACATCCACATCCCTCTGATAAGAAGTTGTATATTTTCCCGAATGGTGGTATATTTTTGTTTTATAATTGTCCTTAATGTAAATTCTCCAGCAAGAAAGCAGTGATGTCAAAGATCTCTGAGGAAAGAAGGGTTGAAATATGGGTAAAGTGTTCCCAGAAGCTCAGCATGAAGAAACCCTAATTTTCTTAGTAAACTACAGGGGCGGGTGAATTCGGTGGCTTACAGAAATCATTAACCTTTCCCCTATTATTGGTTCTCAGTGTAATTTGTTTGATAATCTTCTTCCTCAGTGAATAGCAGTCCAGCTTATCAGCTAATAAAATATCCTCTCATGCTTCTGCAACGCTTGGCACATGGTGGATATGATACAGATGACAGCAAAGCAAAATTACCTGCTCTTTTTGAGGTGCACCCCTAAGCCAGGGATTGGAAAGAAGCCGATATTTATGGACTGAAGGGTGAGTGTCTGTTTATTATTTCTCATCCACTGAGCTCTGTGGACAAGCCAGACAATAATTGTTATATTAAGGAAGCAGAAAATATGCTGAGCTTTAAGCAGATGGCTTTCACTTGCATGGGTTCAGAACCAAACCTTCATAAACATAATCCTTGAGACACCCCCCAAACAGCCTTGGACATGCACCCAGATCAATATATTTATAGGCACATCTTGGGCTGTGTTTCTGTGACTGCTCTTGGATGGGTGTCTGCCAAACACAGGTGTCAATTCTGCTAGGACACATTTTCTGTGCTGCCCTCAAAGCTGTGCTTTGCTCTGTTGGTTTTTAGCATCAGTGGGTCTGGATCAGCCTGTGGGAAGCACCAAGACCCATGTCAAAGTGACATATCAGCCTGTGGGAAGCACCAAAATCCATGTCAAGGTGACATACAGCTCCTCTTGGCTGTGGATCTACTGCCCAGGCAGCCCCAGGTCAGTCCCAGGCTCGTGCACTGAGCAGGACATTGTTACCCTTCCCAGGGTCACAGCATCCCAGAACATGCTGAGCTGGAAGGGACCCACAAGGACCATCCAGTCCAACTCTCAGCCCTGCACAGGACTGTCCCCAAGAGTCTCACCCTGTGCCCCAGAGCATCATCCAAACCCTCCTGGAGCTCTGGCAGCCTTGGGGCTCTGCCCACTGCCCTGGGGAGCCTGGGCAGTGCCCACCACCCTCTGGGGGAAGAGCCTTTCCCTGAGATCCAACCTGACCCTGCCCTGGCACAGCTCCAGCCATTCCCTGGGTGCTGTCCCTGCCCTGGCACAGCTCCAGCCATTCCCTGGGGGCTGTCCCTGGTCCCACAGAGCAGAGCTCAGTGCCTGCCCCTCCTCTGCCCCTCCTGAGGCAGTTGTCCCTGCACTGAGGTCTCCCCTCAGTCTTCTCTTCAGGACTCAAGAATGAAATATGCATTATCAATTGGCACTGCTCCAAGGGAGCCCCATCCAACAGCAATGAGCTGGTTTGCACCTGGTCAGGGCCTGGCCTTTCCATAGTATCTGTGTTCCTATAAAAGAGCCCCATTTTTGTGACATGTGGGACTGGGTTGGTGGTGGGTGTTGTGCCCCAGGAGCTCTGGGGATGCTGATGTGCAGAGCTGTGTGTTCTGCTGCTGGAGAGGTCAGAGCAGCTGCCAGAGGCAGTTCTTGGGTGACTTTGCTCTGCTTTGTCATTCTCCCCCAAACCAGAGCATTAATGGCTGTCTGTCCTCAGTTCTTCTACTGACCTGGTGTGGATTTAGAGATTAATCTGATCATGATTTGTTTCCCAGCTGTGACTGGAGCACGATGTTCTCTCTGGCACACAGAGTTTCCTTTTCATGTCTTTCTCTTTCCTCCATGATTATTTTCCCCCTCTGTGTCTGCTCTACTTTGTTTCCAGCAATTGCATTTCCAACAGTTTTTAGTCTTCACTGCTTAAAAGAGTATTGCAAAATATCAGTTTGAAATAGTTTTGCTTACACTCCCTAAAAATTTGCAATTAAAACTCTTGATGGTATTTTTCAATCTTGTTGAATAGTTTATCATCAATTATCCTGGACTGTGCCCGCAGCTGATTTCTCTTCCTCCCTGTCCCCTCACCTCCCTCCCCCTCACCTCCCTTCCCCTCTCCCTGTTGCTGCTGTGGTGATTTAGGCTCTTTCCTGCCTTCCTTGCAGCTGCACAGGCAGCGATGCTGCTCCCCAGCAGGAGGGGTGGCTGCTCAGTGCCAGCTCTCCAGATTCACTGGCACCCACAGGGTACCTTGCACAAAATGAGTCACCACTGTCTTGCTTCATTGTAGTGTGAATTAGGTGTATTTCAGACTGGAAAACTCAATCTGAGCTGTTTTCTCGGTGTCACTTTTTAGATACAGTCTGTGAAGAGGAAATGATGAAGAACAGGGGTGATGGTGCTCAATTTTACCTCTTCCAGGAGTGCTAACAGTGCCATCCAGAGCAACCACCTTTATTCTCTGGCTCTTCTGGCCTGGAAAGATCTCAGCTGATGACATTTTTCCATATGCAGTGCAAGCAGCCTGGCATTGCTGTAGATCAAATCCTGCTTCTTTTAACTTTCATGGTGATTTTGGGCATGGAGGAACAGATCAAGGGGAATGACTTTGAACCAAGAGAGGGCAGACTTAGATGAAATATTGGGAAGGAATTGCTGGCTATGAGGGTGGGCAGGCCCTGGCACAGGTGCCCAGAGAAGCTGTGGCTGCCCCAGCCCTGGGAGTGCCCCGGGCCAGGTTGGACAGGGCTTGGAGCAGCCTGGGCTGGTGGGAGGTGTCCCTGCCCATGGCAGGGGTGGCACTGGGGGGGCTTTGAGGTCCTTCCAACCCAAACCAGTCTGGGATTCCATGAAACTGAGTTTTGATGATTTCATATGGACCACATGAGGCTGCACTTGGTGGGGCTGTGTGAGTTTCAGTGACTCCAGGATGTGTCCAGGATCCACATTCCAGCACTGCACAGGTCACCTGTTCCCTGCATGTGTGAATGAATCCAGGTGCCTCCCTGTCCTGGGAGAGTGGAAAATCCACCTCATTCATCCTGCAGAATAACATTTATCCATAGCCAGCACAGCTTAGTTATCAAAGATCGATTCTAATCATTTGAGAGAGTTTAAAACAAACAAACAAACAAACAAACAAATAAACAAACAACAACAAAACCCCTGAGACCTTTTGTATTAGAAAAGTGTGACTCTCTTTTGCTGTGTTAACAAGGGTGTTGCAGAGTGAAGTGATGCTGCTTAAGTCGGTTGTAAATCATCCTTTCAGCTTAATAGGACAGAGTTTCACATGCTAAATTTCTAAAAAAAAAAAAAAAAAAAAAAAAAGAAAAAAGAAAAAAAAGTGGTTTAAGTAAACACGTGAGTATATTGCAATGCAAATGATCTGACTTTTGCTTGCCTGGTTGTTCACGTAATTGGAAAATTTTTAATATGTATTACTTATAATTACATTTTGGTTTAATTTATCTTAGATATGAGCCTTCAGTGAAGAAAGGTAATATTTATTCAGCCAAATGATTTTAGGACTTTATAATAGTAGTTTATTGGTCACTAGGAATGAAATTGAAACTCAGAAACAGAGGGGAAACATCTAGAAAAAATATTACTATTGATTTCAGCACTTTGCACCACTCAAGATTCACAATACTTAATACCAGCTGGACTTCTATGACTAGTTCACTGGCAAATATTCAAATCACACAGAACTGTGTGCTTACTTTTGTCATAATTTCTGGTTAAACACATTTTATAGCACTTAAATTGTTCAAGGTTCTTTACTAATCTAATTTTCCAAAATACCCAAAGTGGGCTAAAACTCCGAAATTCCCAGCAAAGGTTTCAACAGAAATATTTTATAAGTTCCCAAAATTAAATATATAAAGCTGATGCTTCAAAAATAAATCAGCTCAGGGAAATTAAATAGTTTTTTAAGCTCTGACGTTCCAAAGTCTTAGAAAGCTTGAGTACTTCATTTAAGAGTTAGATAATTCAATGACAAAAGACACCCAGATTTTACATATAAGCACAGGCAGTGGAAAAGTCTGGAAAATGCTTAAACACAGCAAGTAACAGTCAAGGTATATCACTGAGATGAAGGCTCTGTGATCAGCACACTTGAAGGAGGAGAACACCTTCAGGAGTTTCAAAAAAAAAAAAAAAAAGAAAAAAAGGGGTAATTTTACAGCAGCAATTCAGAAGCAGAAGCTGTTTGGTCTGGCTTTTTTTATCCTTTTTGTTATGCAGCACGTTGGAGTATGAGTATGTGACATTTCTGTCCAGAAATGGTTAAAATTGAAATTTTAAAGCCCATTTCAGACACAGAGAGACCAGGTTTGATAAATATTGATTGGCCTAATATGTGTAAGTGCGAGAGCAGTGGTTGATTGGGTGGTTGGTGGTTGGGTGGGTGGTTGTGACGCTCACTCTTAATTTATTCTTTTAAGGCAAACCAACAGTCGAAAGTTGTGCATTTTGGACTATGGGGGAGGGAGACTTTCTCAGTCCCTACAACTCCCTGCCAGGAGGGGGGAGCCGGGGAGGGTCGGGGTCTGCTCCAGGGAACGAGTGACAGAATAAGAACTGGCCTTAAGCTGCACCAGGGGAGGTTTAGGTTGGACATCAGGAGGAATTTCTCCATGGAATGGGTGGTCAGGCACTGCAAGGAGCTGCCCAGGGAGGTTTGGAGTGCCCAGCCCTGGAGGTGCCCAAGGTAGGACTGGCCGTGACACTCAGTGCTCTGGGCTGGGGGACAAGGTGGGCATCAGGCACAGGGTGGGCTCCGTGGGCTGGGAGGGCTTTGCCAAGGTGGGCATCGGGCACAGGGTGGGCTCCATGGGCTGGGAGGGCTTTGCCAAGGTGGGCATCGGGCACAGGGTGGGCTCCGTGGGCTGGGAGGGCTTTGCCAAGGTGGGCATCGGGCACAGAGTGGGCTCCGTGGGCTGGGAGGGCTTTGCCAAGGTGGGCATCGGGCACAGAGTGGGCTCCGTGGGCTGGGAGGGGTTTGCCAAGGTGGGCATCGGGCACAGAGTGGGCTCCATGGGCTGGGAGGGCTTTGCCAAGGTGGGCATCGGGCACAGGGTGGGCTCCGTGGGCTGGGAGGGCTTTGCCAAGGTGGGCATCGGGCACAGAGTGGGCTCCGTGGGCTGGGAGGGCTTTGCCAAGGTGGGCATCGGGCACAGAGTGGGCTCCGTGGGCTGGGAGGGGTTTGCCAAGGTGGGCATCGGGCACAGAGTGGGCTCCATGGGCTGGGAGGGCTTTGCCAAGGTGGGCATCGGGCACAGGGTGGGCTCCGTGGGCTGGGAGGGCTTTGCCAAGGTGGGCATCGGGCACAGAGTGGGCTCCGTGGGCTGGGAGGGCTTTGCCAAGGTGGGCATCGGGCACAGAGTGGGCTCCGTGGGCTGGGAGGGGTTTGCCAAGGTGGGCATCGGGCACAGAGTGGGCTCCATGGGCTGGGAGGGCTTTGCCAAGGTGGGCATCGGGCACAGGGTGGGCTCCATGATCTTGAAGGTCATTTCCAACCTCAGTGTTGTTGAGGTTCTTACCTGTCTGACTCTGGCTCTTGAGTGTTCACCCTTTTGACTTATCAAGGCTTTCTCTGCAGCTTTAAATTCACCAGGGCCAACTGTGAGAGGCATTCTGAGGCTGCTGGGGATACGTGTCCTTGTTATTGTTTCCAGCATTTTCTGGGGACATTTCATGTAGTCAGAAAGGGGACACTGGCTGTGAGCAGGAGGAAAGAGCACATTCAGTGTGCCAGGAGAGTTCCTGGGGCTGTGGGAGCATGAAGGAGCTGCCTGTGGATGGCAGCTGATAGCACACATCTCTGAAGGCAGGCAGGGGGCTGAGTGGGAAGCCTGGAGATGAGGCTGCCTTGGCCACAGCCCAGCTGAAGCCCAGGAGATGGTTGAGTTTGGTGGCTGGGGACCAAACCTGCAAACGTGGAGCTGTCTCAAGGCAGGATGGCTCAGAGCCGAGGTCATAGTGAATCCCAACTGTCCATGTGGGGACTGGCATGAGCAAACTGCCAGTGGGTTTGGTGCTGGCAGTTGCTCTGAGCCCTCCAAGGTCAGGCAGTCATCTGGCTTTGCTCTTCGATGTTGCTTCCATAAAGCTTGATAAGTGCACTGGGAAAATCTGAAATAAAACAACTACCAAGCACTACCCAGGCACTAATTCCCTCATCATTGGCTCGGATTTTAATCTTCCAAAAGAGGTAAACTGGGGCTGGTTTATCAATATTCAAACACCAAACCAATGGCAAGTATAAATTTGGGGGTTCCACTGAGTGCTCCGTTACCTTGGCCGTGCTGATTCCTCCAGCTCTGTATGGCCAGCTCCGAATTCCTCTGCTCTGTTTGTGCCCAGGCAGGACATGAATCTCTGGTGCAATGCCCCAAGCACGAGTTATTTGACAAAACCTCCCGTGCAAAACGAGACCTTTCCGTGTTTCCTCAACAGTTTATCTTTGGCAGCTTGTTGGTTCCTTGTCCTTGAGTCTGAGTTAGTCATGGGGCAGCTCATCGGAAGCAAACACGGCTCGTTCCTGCACCGGTGCCGCCCACCCAACATCCCTTTTTGCTACCAAAGGTGGCAAAATATCCCTAACATGCCTTTTTTTTTTTTTTTTCCCTGTAAACACATCCAAAAAGGAACAAAAAAAAAGAACAATGCTGAGTGTCTGTGAGCAGAGAGTCCACCCAGACAGTTTAACCCTCGGGTCAGCGTGTTTGTGTTTCACTTATTGGACTGTTAATAGATTTTCTTCATTTGTGCGAGACATTGTGAATGATGTGCCGAGGCCTTTCCATTCCTTCACCGTGGTCCACCTGTAAGAAGAGAGCGTTAAAAGCTGCTGGAGTTTCTACCTCTTGACAACATCCCAGCTGTAGACTAGCAATAGCAATCCTCCCGTGGCAGTTTTAATTATCGGCCCCGGCGATACCATCAGTAAGTGTGTAATTACGTGTCACTTTCCTGGCTGTTGGGTATGAAAAGTGGAACCAGCGAGATGATGATCGTTGAAGCTGTAGACTCATATTTAAACAATTCAAAATGTGTAACTGGCAGTGTCATTAAACAGAGAGAGTCTGACCCCAGCTGTCAGTTACTTTTCCTTATGCAGATTTTTTTTCATGCTGTCTGTCAAAAGAGCTCCATGGGCTGAGATGGGACGGAAGAGGCAGCGTAATGTAGGAGAGCAGCTCTCCTCCACTCCTGCCAAGGTGGTCTTTTACCCTAAATAAATACTGCTGGAGAGACTGTAAATAAACATCTGAGCACGCAGGAAATTATATAGACTTTGGAGATGAATAAACAAAGGGAGACTATTAACCAGATATTGGACCCTTCCAAAAATATGAATAAAATCGGACTCATTACCCTGAACTTCAAGAACAAGGCTTATGGTAATTTGGGGGATTCATTACTGAAGGATAAAAATGGAATCATTTTCATTTCTCCGTTTCCACCACAAAATTTTTGAAGCCACAGCAGATAAATGAATGACCTGGAGGTTATTATTATTATTTAAATCTATATATGTACCCACACATATGTATTTATACAATGAGAGAGACACACACCCCACCCCCCCTTTATCTTACATATCCACAAGAGTGAGAACAATGTTTGAATACTGCTTTCCAAAATATTAAAATATGGATCCCTTTCACTTTAACTTCAAAGTCAGCACATGTTTAAGGTGTGCAAAGTGCTAGAAACTTGTCACCTGGCCAATCTATGCTAAACAGATGGAAAAAATAAATATATGTGCATAGGAGTAGGCAAGTAAAGAACATTTTTTTTCTGCAAATTGAGTCAGAAATTTCTCGAATGCCAACTCTGCTGTCTGGAGACAGGCACAAGTGGTTTGACTGGGAATTTGGAGCTGGTATTCTAAGAGTTAATTTTGAAAAGACGAGGGAATACATGTAGCAGTGCTTAAAAAAATAAATAAAAAAAGAGATTGGAGGTTAAATAAACATTAATCTGTGAAGAGAGAGAAAAATGTTTCTTTAATTTTTAAAATGTTTACACTTCTCAGAATAAAGCCAAGTTCCAGTTGCAAACAAATAAATTTCTCTCATCCCTGTAAGACACCTTAATTTAAAGCTTTGGAGTTCACGTTGACTCCGGCAGCAGCAGTGGAACAACAGAGACTCTCTGGATGCTCAGCCTTTGAAAAGGCACACCAGCACACCTGCTTTTGCAGATTTTTTAAGGGGAAATATATTCATTTTGTGAGTGTGTGTGTGTGTTTCTCTACATAGCTGTATATAAAAGCTTTGCATATATTTCTTGTTTCAAAGACAATGCCACGGAGCAGCGCATACAGGAGTGCAGGCTATATTAATTGCAGCACTACTTTCATACTTGAAAGTAATAAATAGGCACATATTAAATCCTCTAAGGATTAATTTGTATTTTATCAGCTGTGAAAAGGGCAATTTTTTACATATCCAGACTTAAGAGGTAGCCCTATTAGCCCTTCATTGGAAAACAAATTCTGCATATATTTTGTACCAGGGCTTTTTATTTTCTTTTATTATTATTATTATTCCTTTTTTCTCTTTTCCCTGTCTTTTTAAAAGTGTTCCTTGTAGCGAGTGGTTATGTAATTTAAGGCTGGGGAGGACACGAGCTGTGGTGTTGCAGACAGACCAACTGTGCCAGGAGAATTTGGGTGAGCAGCAAACAGAGAGCCCCGACACCCGCACACTGTGACACGTTCCTGCCTCACTTTCCCGTGGCATTTGAAACACACGATGCTTAAGGTCACTGGGTTTTGATGCATCCATATTAATGTCCTTGACGATCTCTTCGGAGCTCTATTTACAAATTATTTGCTGTTGCCGCTAACGAAGAGGTGCCGGAGCGGTGCCGGTCCTTGCATGAGAAATCAGCACCTCTCTTCGTCTTTCGTGGGCTCGTCTGTAGGGTTGAGTATTTTCAAGTTCTGTTTCTGTCCTACTTGCATGTTTGCTGCAGGCGATGTGCATCACAGGGAGGAGGCAGTCCCTTGGGGAGGCCCCACTTTTCTGCATTTAGTTGGTTGCTTTGAAAGCAAAGGATGCTAAAAAAATTAGCTCTCTTTTAGGAGTGTGGGATGAGTTGTGCACAATAAACAGATCCAGAGTTGAAGGCTCTTGTGTTAGTTCTTTTATTTTTTTTTTCCTTCTGGAAGGCAAGTTAAGATTCTTAAAGGGACATTGCACACTTCATTTATTCCCAAATTCTTGAGGTGCTTCCAGCAGATGAGGGGTTGGAGCCCATGTCCCTCCTGGCTGAGGCAGTGGAACCTCCCTTGGTGTGGGTAAGAAGGAGGGACTTGGAAGGACTAAACAAAGCAGAGCCAGCTGACTTCTGATGCTTTGCAGAATTAGAATCATTATAGAATCATTAAGGTTGGAAAAGACCTCCAAGATCACCTAGTCCAACCTTAATTGCCTGGATCCTGAGCTCTGCCTTTTAATCCTGGGCTTTCCAAGTGTACTTTGCCATTGCAGTTAAAATCCTTTGGAATGCACTTCCTGTTGCTTCCCAATTTGGGATCTGCAGTCCAAGGGCAGATCTATCCTACTTCAGTGCCTGAGAGCCCAGCTCCTCCCAGCTCCAGGAGAGATCTCACTTCTAGAGGTCAGTCCGCAAAACTCTTCATTAACCCATTTTGATAGAGAAAATACTGGCTCAGAAGTGATTTTCTCTGCGAGTTTGAAACCAAGGCAGTTTTCCTGCCCAGTGTAAGCTGGATGAAGGATCACCACGCACTTTTGTTAACTTGCTTTTCAAAATGCTCCGCACATTTTCATCCGAGTTCTCCTTTTATGAGGCTGATGGCAGTCTGGGGAAAAAAATTGCTTTCTACGGGCTCTTGAAACAAATCTGGTGTTATCATCTATGCTGCCTCTGCCTGGGTGCTTATTTGAATAGTGAAGTGGTCGTGGACAAAGCAGTGTCTTAGGCATGGTCTGCAGGGATGGTGACTCCAAGAGTTGCTTTAACAGTGGGACAGCTGAAGGGCTGGGAAATCATTGTCCTCAGCTTGTCCTCCCACTGCCAAATCACCCAAACTCACACTCACTGTTGGGATCCACTGAGTAAGGCAACATCAGCATTGTGACCTTTATTGTTAACTATGAAACCAGAATTCAGAGCAATATCTTGCTGATGATTGCAGGCACTCCAGGAGTTTCTGCTGGGGAAAGAACTGCTGTTTTATATCAGGATCCAAACGTGGTTATGGGAAAATATCTATTTTTGCCTTATGAGACCAACACAACCACTTCTGGTTTGGTATCAAAAGAATAAAACCAAGCTTTACTACAAAGATAGTAATTTTGGATAGAGTGGAATAAAATCCAGTGGAGTGTGGGGCCAGGGGAGTATTTCCTGTGTACAATTCCAGTAAGGAAGTGAAGCTCCAGCAAGGTGTGTTCTGCAGTGGAAGAGCAGCCAGGTGTCTCACAGCCTCAGCACCAGGGGGGGAATCAGGATATTGGGGAGAAGTTCTTCATGAAAATGGTTGTCCAGCCCTGGCACAGCTGCCCAGGGCAGCGGCAGAGTCCCCATCCCTGGAGGGATTTAACAGCCATGTGGATGTGGCACTTGGGGACATGGGTAAGTGGTGGCCTTGGCAGTGCTGGAGGAAGGTTGAACACAGTGGCCTTGGAGGGCTTTTCCATCCTAAACTGTTCCATGATTCTATGTATTTTCTTCACAAACTTATTTTCTTTTTATTAAATTGGACCAGCTGGTAGTGTCTTATGACTGTTTTAGGACAAAATGTACAACTTTTTTTATTTTATCAAGAGCTGTGGGGGCTTATTTGCACTGTCCCAGTGCTCCCTCAGTGTCTGCCCCTCAGTGGGGGGTTTCCCTTTCCAATTTTGCCACCCTTCCTAAAACCACAGTTTATTCCTCCTTCTGTTTTTCCAGAAAGATGGATGCAGTCAAGCTGGTTGCTCTGTTGCAAAAAAAAAAAAAATCCAGCAGAAAATAATAATTATAAAAAAATAAAAAAATCTTTGCTTAATATTGAAAACTATCTTGAAATTATGAAGCAGGAGATGTACTTTGCTTATCACAGTGGAAACCTATTAGACAAGTACCCTTGGTGCATGGAAAATATATGCTTTTAACAGTTTTAATCCTTTATCAATTATTCATATGGGAAGGTTTTCCTGTATTTGTTCAGTTTGTTGGATGGAATAGCAAGCACGACTTTATTTGTCTAACAGTTTTGTTCCAACTGTATCCGATAAGATATTTAACACACCCAAACATATTTAATTTAAGAAATAAAGAGCCATTCTTTCTGTGGGGTTTTACACATCATTCTTCTTTATTACACCAGGTTTTGCTCATCATCCCATGCTCTTCCTCAGAGGACAGAGACAAATAACTGTTCTCCACAAGGACAATGTGTGTGTTGAATGCATTTTAAATGCTGCACTTTGTTATGATTGCAACCAACATTTTAAATATGCTGCAATCAAATTCCAAAATGACACGAGAAAAATGACATCAGAGAATAAATCTATTTGGCTGTGCTGGCAACAGGAATGTTGGAGCTGGAACATGCTTAGCTTGAAAGTTAAAGATTGAGTACAATGTTTATTTTATTTGCTTAAGAGAGGCAAGTCTAATTCATCCCTGTTGTGGAAATCAATGGAGTTACAGTATAAATATACTCTTCAAATATATTTGTCATATTACAGGAGTTAAATAGCATTACCTAAATACAGTTTAGCTTTTAAATATCACATGAGATTACTGATTTGCTTTTACATTGTGCTGGGTTTGTTTAAACTATTCAAGGGTCTCACTCATGGCATACATAGTAATTCTGCCTATGTAATTGTGTCCTGGAAGAGGGAAACCAAAGGCAAAGAGCTTCCTGGTAGAAACTGGAAGTGCACAACTCACAAAGGCTGAGGTAGCAACACTTTGTTTCTCCTAAATGGGCTTCCAGCAGGCTGGAAAGTCCCTTGAGTGGTCGTTTACTGTATCATGGACTATTTCCTTGTGTTTCTTCCAGGTATAGAGGAATATGAGCTACAGGATGAAAGATCTTGGAGGAAAAAAAATCCCATGGAACTTCTTGCTAAGAATGGTTCAGGTTTTGAGAAGGAAACATTTTTATCCCAGTAGGATCACCTATCCCTGGAGTCTATTAAATACTTCAGGAATTTCTGCGCCTGCTTTCTAGCTATGCTTTAAGGTATTGGCTCCTGTTAATGTTGGTATGAATATCCCTTATACAACCTTCTGAAAAATCCCCCTTAAAGAAAATAAATGATGTTTCACATGCAAAGTTCTTAAGTGTCCATGGCTGGGATGATGGATTTAACTCGTCTTACATTAAAAATAGTAGGAAATAAAGTGGTACTTAAAAATAGGGATTTGTTTGCCTTCAAAATTGTAACTCTAGTTTTCTCCAAAGAATTGGAGCTGAGCAGGTGTTGCTTAGGTAGGAAAATTTCACTTAAAGATCTCTGAACTGTCCCAAACTGAAGTCCATTCTCATCCATAACGTAATTTAGCCCTTGACAGATATATAGAGCTCTTGTAGCTTTCTGTTCTTCACAAAATCTCCTGAGCTTCAAGTCTCACTGACCAGATGGGTTGTAATTTGGCCTCTGACACAGCACAGTCCTGCTGGAGGGCGAAAATTACCTGAACTGGCCAACGCCGAGGTCACACTCCCGTCTCCTTCAAGGCATTTTCTTCTTCCCTGGCTCCTGCCTCCCATTTCCCAGCACACAGAACTCTCTTTTCTGCATTTTGAATAGTGCACAGGAGCGAGATGTGGAATACTCATCCCCTCAGAAGTCAGATACTCTCTTTAAATGTCTTAAGCCTCTGCTGAGCATCACTCACAGGACGGATTCAGCCTCAGTGAAATGTGGCTCCACAAGTAGGATGCCAACCTTGCCCCGTGTGGGGCACATTGAGACACTTTGTCAGGGGCTGGGAACAGCACAGAAATGTGCTTAATTAGGGACAGCCTTGAGTGCTTTTCCAGCCTGAGAGCTTAGGGCAGAGCAAAAGGGAGGGCAGAAACAGGTGCCAGGGTGGGGGCTGCTACGGGCTGCCCAACCAGGGTGATGGGATGAGAACCTCTGCAGACAGGGGCAGCCTCACCTTCCCAGGCCCTGATCCTTGTGGTGGGACATCGCCCACCCCAGTATCTGTTGGAGCAGATCCATGGAGGGGATTCTCCCCTCCTATCCACTCTGGTGAATCCCAGCCAGGAGTCCTGCATCCAGCTCTGGGGCCCCCAACAGCACAAGGATGCGGAGCTGTTGGAGCAAACCCAGAGGAGGCCACAGAGATGCTCTGAGGGCTGGAGCTGCTCTGCTCTGGCGACAGGCTGGAAGAGCTGGGGGGTGGTGGTTCACTGGAGAACAGAAAGCTCCAGGGAGACCTGAGAGCCCCTTCCAGTGCCCAAAGGGGCTCCAGGAGAGTTGGAGAGGGACTGGGGACAGGGATGGAGGAACAGGACTCAGGGAATGGCTTCCCACTGCCAGAGGGCAGGGATAGATGGGATATTGGGAAGGAATTGCTGGCTGGGAGGGTGGGCAGGCCCTGGCACAGGTTGGGCAGAGAGGCTGTGGCTGCCCCCTCCCTGGGAGTGTCCCAGGCCAGGTTGGACAGGGCTTGGAGCAGCCTGGGCTGGTGGGAGGGGTCCCTGCCCATGGCAAGGGGGGATGGAATGACATAATCTTTAAGTTCCCTTCAAACCAAACCACCTGTGATTCTATGATTCTGTGCTCATGCATATTTTCCATTCCTTATTTTTTTAAAATAAAAATGGAATAAAAGCTTTTTAGAAGAATTCCATCCACTTGCACTTCTCCTTAAACTGTTACATCTTCAGGCCCTTATGCCTGAGCAGGTGGCATGAACCTACTTAGAATTAAATGGGGGAAATTTTTCTCTTGTAAATAACTAAAGCTACAGATATTTTTGTGTTAACATTTTCCCTTCTCTATGTTATTGAACTAAGTTCTTGCTGCTTGGACATCTATCTGAGCTCCAGAACAAAAGGAGGGCAAAAGATATATGGAGTGCATCTAATTCTGGGATTTACTGCCTTTCCTTCAGTTAGCTGAGAACAAGGGATTGCTTCTGACTGTTGTTCTCTCCAGGAGAAGTTTTCTTTGCTGGGTCATCCGTGCAGCCCTGGCAGGGTGTCCCTGTGGCGCGGTTGTACCGACAACCGCCAGGTCAGCAGCATGTCTTGCAATGAACAGAATTTACCCTTTCACCCTCACATCCTCCTCCACTCTTGTATACAGCTTAGGGGTTTTTTTTTCTTTCCTGCAGCAGAAGTCATTTTTTTCTGCAGGTGCAAAAAGGAGCCTTTCATTTTCCCCATCTTAGGGAAAAAGTTACAAAAAATACGTTTTCCTTCCTGAAAGGCAATATTTTGCTTTTAGCACTACTTTATGTGCGGCATTTTTTAGCTCCTCTAATCTTAAATTCAGTACATGAATGGATGGATAATTTCCTCCCTGTCAGTTTTTTCATGCTCCTGAATTATTTACTATTCCCCCAACTTGTAGCTGCGAGTCCACTTATTTCTCGTTGAGCTGTAGCCGTGCGAGAAGCTCCGGCTCTCCCGCTGTCCTGAGGGGTTCCCTCTGTGCTTCCAGGGCTGCTGGACCGTCCTCAGAGGGCTGCCCAGGCAGGAACCCCCCTGGAGTCCCTCACAACCAAGTCCTTAAGCAACACAGTCCAAACTCAGCTAATTTGTCTTCATCATTCACATCTCCCAAATCCTGAATCATTTTGGTTGCCCTCCACTGCACCTTTTCAATCTCCACAATGTCCTGCCTGTAATATAGTGACCAGAATTGTACACAATATTTCAAATATACTCCCACTAATGTCTTATATAAAGTAGTGCCAGAATAACTTGTGCTGATTTATAATCCTTACAAATATATATATTTGTTTAGCTGCTGTTGTTGGGGTTTTTTTATTGCTGCCAAACATTGAACATATGTCTGGTGGTCTGAAGGCCTGTTAAAGACAACGAATGAATCACATTTTCTACATGACAAAAGAAAACACCTTTATTTTTTATCATTGTCGAGCTTGAGTGGTGATATAAGATAGATTGAAACAACTAAAGGAAAAGAGAGTTTAGGAAAGTCAAATAATAAGGTATCTGTTATAAATGAAGTCTTCCAGTGCCTGAAGTTTGAAAGTATTCACAGGCACTTCACACTTCTTATAAAACAAATAAATAGCCCGGTGGAGTGGTGAGAACCACGTCCTGTTGGGAGCAGGGAAGCCTATCCCACCCTGGGAGTGCTCAGAGTCTGCCAGGGCATAAAGAGGAGCTTTACCCCCGTTTTAGTCTGAAGAACACACAGTGCCCGAACAGATGCCCATGCACAGGCAGCCCTGTCTGGGGGGGTGGTGGTGGTGGTGGTGATCCATTCATGACAGTGTTGGGAGCTACAGTTTCTTCATGGAATTGACTTCTAGCAGTTGTTTTGCATCTGTTGGGTAAGATCCTGCCCTTGCTTTTGGAGTCACACCATTAATATTCTCAAGTAATGCACTTCAATAATGTTATTCACAGTGAAAAATATTTGTGAGCAAATATTTTCAGTTCTGTGGTTCATAGAGAAAGAAGCAATACACTATCAGAAGATCTTACTTTAAGATCTACTAAACATCTCCCATCCCCAGACCAACCAAAGCAAGGATATCCATTTTGTAGAAGGCATGAAAAGAAAAAACTGAAGGCAAGTGTGGTCAGGGCAAAATTGCCCTGAGAGGGTGCTGGGAATGGCAGGCCACAGAAGACCTGCAAGTATTTTCTTTTAATTGATGAAGCAAGGTTTGAATTTTGCTTATTTCCAGTTTAAGAAGAAGTTTCTGATGGCTTCCACCTGAATCTGGTCTGCACGCTGGAGTGCAGGTGACCTGCGTTAATGGCCTCGTTTTCCCAGGACACCGCGGCACTATTAATGTTCTGTGCCAAGTTTTACCTTGGCTGGTGGCCATGATCACCAATAAATAATGGCTCTTGTTCCATCGGCTCCTGTAAGGTCTGGGGACATGAAATTCATGTGTGCCACCAATGTAGATCGAACGTAACCTTGACATTAATCAGACAGGTGGAATTTAAGGCTTCTCCAGTTTTTCCAGTGCTGCTCTTGTAACAAATCATGAAGTTCTCCTGCAGCTTTCTGGTGAGCTCAGTATAAAAAATCCATACCTTCCTTCTCCCCTTGTTGTTTGGTCTTTTGTTTTTAAGCACATTCAGTCTTTCAATGTGACCATTCTGATGTTTACAAACATCTCTGCCTTCCTGGCACTTTCCTGCCTCCTAAAAGGGCTCCTGTTTTCTGAGAGCAAACAACAAATGGAGCAGATCTTTGAAGAAGCCCACCCCCGATTAATAGTTAATGATGGCTCAGGAGAAGGAACAAAGCCCGTGCGATGTGAACACGGATTAGCCCTTTTATAACCGCGGCCAAGCAGTTTGTAGGCACGGGGATGCCCGGGAGCAGCCCGCTGTGCCCTCCTGCCGGGACCAAGGCTGGGCTGCGACCCCCGGGGGCTCTGCCCCACCTGCCCCCCTCTCCCAGGCAGCAACGAGCTGGTTGGTGCAGGAGCATCCCCTGCCGACCAGCGCCTGGCAATAGTTCCCTCTGCCAAGGACCCGGCTCTAACTCTCCATCCTCTCCCTACTGTGGAAAGGCAGAGCTTGGCCAGGGCTGGAGCCCAGAACGGGCACTTGGCACTGCACAGCTCATGGGTTCATGTGGGTTACAAAACCATCGGGTTCACAGAGTCCCAGAATGTGCTGAGCTGGAAAGGACCCACAAGGATTATCGAGTCCAACCCTCAGCCCTGCCCAGGACCATCCCCAGGAGTCACACCCTGTGCCCCAGAGCATCATCCAAACCCTCCTGGAGCTCTGGCAGCCTTGGGGCTGTGCCCACTGATCTGGGGAACCTGGGCAGTGCCCACCACCCTCTGGGGGAAGGCCCTTTCCCTGAGATCCCACCTAAACTTAAACCTAAGAGTTTGTTTTGGTCTGAACATTTGGGGCTTGGCATTGGGGCACATCGTCCTGTCAGAGCTGACGGGGGTCAAAGCTGAGGCAGCACTTTGGAGGTGAAAAGCTTTACACCCCCTTACCCACTTCCAGAGCCCTCCTTTCTCACCCAGAATATTTGAAGTTTAGGACTTCAAATACTTCTATTAATAAATTACTATGCATCATGTCAAATTAGCATTGCCATTACTAAAAGATTAATAGCGACAATGCGTTGTGGCACTCCATCGCTTCGGGGTAATTTCCTTTTGTTCATGCTCTGGCATAATATCGGAGAGCAGAGCAGCAGAACCAGGCAGCATAAATTTAGCCCCAGCCCCTCAGCAGAAGAGGCAATCCCAGACACAGCAGAGGGCTGACAATTAGCTCCACAACCTTCTGGGGAGGTTGCCTCCAACCCTGATGGATCAGGACCGAAGGCGACCGATATCCCTCACACTTCGCAGAGAACAAGAAACATCTCGACTTTTATATGTTTTTATTTACTAAATGCTCACGAGGAATAAACCAGGATAATTTGCATGTGAAGGCTTTTTATTTGAGCCTTTGACTAACTGGTGGGTGAGCAGCGGTGTGGACACTTAAGGGTACATCCTGCCAGCAGCAATCTCGCCTTTCATAAATTCTCCATCCTACCTGCAGTTTACAGGGGGAGAAATTACCCTCGTGCTCATGTCCCTTTCCGTGGTGCTTGTTAAAAGGAGCTACTCTTTCCCCTCTCGGCCTCCTCGGGCAGGGACACAACAACAAAGCAATTAAGCAACCAGTCTTAGTGGGTGCAATTTAAAATAGAGGGTGGGATTGTCGTGTGGCATCGTTTCATCTCAGAGATGCACACGAGGATTTCATACCTGCAGTTTAACGATGGGCAGGGAGAGGAAAAGCATCTAAATCTCATTTGGAGGCACAGCCTTTTTTATTTTTTTTGCTGGTTTAACAAATGACTTTCACGAGTGAAATGATTGTGTTATCATCTCTTTGGCTTCACGCTGGATACAGGCAGGAAAATATCTTCCTGATGGCTCTGTTTCTTGCTTAAATATCAAGTATTGGTATTTTTAATGTTTTTGTAAACATTATATATTTTAATACTTGAGAAAATGTATCTCGTAAATAAGCTTTATTATCTGTCAAAAAGGATGAAAATATAACTTTACATTTCTGTTTTAAAGTAATTTTAGTGCCTATTAGCTATAAAGTAACAGTTATATATAATTTAGAGTATGTAGTCACTCGAAACAACTTGACATTTTCACACAAACACAGAACCTTAATAATAGTCTTGGGATTTCATTGGAAGTATACACCACTACAGGATATTAAAATAACTTATGGTGCACTGTAATTCTTGTTTTGTATTTGTCCAAGTAGTTTTGAAGCATGCTATAAAGCAGAAAAATAAAAACCTAAGCTCCAAAGTCAGCTAAGCTGCATTCTTAAAGTTATAGCAGTCTTTTCATATTAAGTATGATTAAACTAGCTGACATTTCTCGTTGGCATCTTCCTCTTCTCCCTTCCTATTAATATGCTGTGCTTAAAATGTAAATGCTCTGAGCACGGCATTTGTTATTTAAAGCCCTTGCAATTGTTTGCTTAAAATAATGATGCTGATTGTCTTCGTTCAGGGATCGTAATAAGAGCAGCAAACCAGTAATTTACTTGTTGATCTCAGGGTAAACTCCAGATCTGAGCAGTGAAATCCTTTGCCACGCTGTCAGCAGTGGAATGCTGAGCTCTGAGAGCTCCACAAGTCCACTGATGCTTCTTCTTATTGTTCTGCATCCAAGGAAAAATCAGAACCATGGGGACAATGGCTGGAGGATCACCACTAGGATTTAGTTTCTTCTTGAAATGATGTGGAAATTAAAAAAAAAAAATCCTAGTGTTTTTTTTAATAACCCTACAGAGTTCATTGTGATTAAAATTTGCCCAATTTTTAACTTGTGCTTTTAATTGTAACTGGAGTGGCATGTGGGCAGGGATTAGGTGAGTGTACAGATGTGCACAAAAATTAATATGAACTTGGAGGAATGGCCTCATGGCCATAAAAGGGCTCACCAAATGTTCACAGATGGAATTTGAGTGGACCCTTATTGAATAAGCTTGTAGGGCCCACTTGGGTCATTTGTGCATCAATCTTTTTGGGTCTGTTTGGAAAAGGCACAGTCCAGGCCTTTTCCACAATAATTATTCTCATGCCTGATCCATTAATTTTTTAATTTGCTTTAGGGTTGCTCTGTGACAGAACCAACACTATCAACAAGAGAAGAATTTCAAATGCAGCGTGAAGAAGGTTGTGTGTGGCTACGCTGGTTTTTTAATCTTCCTTACTGTGATATGTTTGGACACAGAAACTAAAGATACCAATATTGTGATCCAATTCAAATGAATTCCATAAAATATTCAAATAGAATCCATAAAATATTTCATATAACTAAGAGTCTTGCCCTGTCAAAAAATCTTTCAATGCCTGACAAATGTAGGAATTTCAAATAAGGAGAAAATCTGATGATATAAAAGGAAATAACTTTAAAATATTACTGCATTTAGAAACACGAGTTTTTTTCTTTCCCTTTTGTCCCACCACAATGTTTATTTTCAAGGCCAGCTTGGATGGGGCTTGGAGCAACCTGGGCTGGTGGAAGGTGTCCCTGCCCACGGTAGGGGTGGAACTGGGTCATCTTTAAGGTCCCTTCCAACCCAAACCATTCCATGATTTTATGATCTCATTCTTATTTTGATATTGCTTTTAAACTGTTGAATTTATAAAAATGCATATGAAAACCAACCCAATCTGTAAGTTTTTTCTCTTTATGCTTTCCCAGGAGTGCCACTGAATTTGTACACAGCAGAAGAGAGGAGGAATGAAATGTAATCATTAAACTGTGAAAAATGGAAATATTCCTAACAACAAAATAAAGCTGACAAATGACTAATTTCAACAAAACAAGTTTTAAAACTGTGTCAGGGTATAGAAGCAACTGTTACATGGATTGAGGAGGGATCACAGAAATGGTTTGGGTAGGAGGGACCTCAAAGCCCACCCAGTGCCACCCCCTGCCATGGGCAGGGACACCTCCCACCAGCCCAGGCTGCTCCAAGCCCTGTCCAACCTGGCCTGGGACACTCCCAGGGCTGGGGCAGCCACAGCTTCTCTGGGCACCTGTGCCACAGCCTGCCCACCCTCCCAGCCGGAATTCCTTCCCAATATCCAACCTAAACCCACCTTCTATGTCATTACCATGCTTGGGTACAGTGAGGGAGAATTAAGGACCTTCTGAGCTTCCCAGCACTACACTGGGCTCCCATCACTGAAGCCATGGTCTGTATTGGTGCATGGATCACCCTTTCTCATGGAAAGACAACAGAGCACTTGGAGTTCTGGCTTTGTTTTGGCAAAGGACTCATTTCCTCCGTGGTCTGCCACAACTCTTCTTTGGCTTGATCACCAACATTTTATCTCTGACATGACAATTTTGTCTGAGGCCTCACCTGAGCCTTGAGAGTGTCTGAAGCCTTTTAGAAATTAATGAATCAGTGCATAGAATAAAGGCAAAACCCCTCTGGACAGTTCCTGTTGGTCAGTGTGAAACCTTGTCTGGGATTTTCAATAGCAGGTTATGCTGGTTGGTCTCTGATGCTGTGTAGGTTTTACTCCTGAATCCCTCATCACTTCTTTCTTCTGCTGCTTTGAGCAGTAGCCCTTTATCTCAAATTGTCTTATTTATAGAATTTGTTGGTTTGAATCAAATATATTAGTGGTCCAGAGCAGTTCTGCTTTGGAGTTTGGTTTTGCAGACCTCGAATATGGGCTCTGGCCCATTTCTGGTTCCATAGGAGTTAATCTCACTGCCATATGTTTCCATAAATACAAAGCATCTGGTCAAATAAACAGGAAAACTGGCTAATAATAATGTATATATTTGACAGAAATGGGCTGTGTTTTGTTTTGAAACATTCCCAAAGGATCCTGCAGGGTCCTTCAGATCTGGGAGTCATTTCAGCCATCCTCAAGGTGGGAGCTGGACATGGTTCAGCCACACAGCAGGATCACTTTGGAACAGAGATTAAAAGGGTTTCTGGAGCTGGTTCAAATAGGTGGGAGGTTTGGACAAGCAGGAGGTGTGTGCCTTTCCACACTCAGTGCCATGGAATTGTCCCCCTCCTGTGTGGAATGTGCACAACCCAGGCAGCAGCTTTCATTGTGCAACCCAGGGCATGGCACTGGCACACAGGGCAGGGTGCTGCCAGCCAGCTCTGCTCCAGGGACAGGGATGAGGGCACTGGCACAGAGGGTGCTGCCAGCCAGCTCTGCCCCAGGGACAGGGATGAGGGCACTGGCACACAGGGTGCTGCCAGCCAGCTCTGCCCCAGGGACAGGGATGAGGGCACTGGCACACAGGGTGCTGCCAGTCAGCTCTGCTCCAGGGACAGGGATGAGGGCACTGGCACAGAGGGTGCTGCCAGCCAGCTCTGCCCCAGGGGCAAGGATGAGGGCACTGGCACAGAGGGTGCTGCCAGCCAGTTCTGCTCCAGGGGAAGGGGTGAGGCTCCTGCTCCATCAAAATCACAATTTGCTGAAATTATTTTAATTTTCTTAGTGATCTTTCTGTACAGACTCATTATATTTAATCTTGTAGAGATCTCAGCTCCTTTTGGCTTTCTTTTTGATCTTGTCTTTCTACTCAAACTCTGTTTCCACTCCACCTCCCTCCTTCTGATGTCCTTGAGTTTTCTCCTTACGGAGAGCATGAGGATGAGTAGTGGATGAATTGAGTTATGAGTTGGAGGGGGATAACAGGACAGGTGTGGCCAAGTGTCTCTCAAAATTGTGGGGAAGAGACTGTGCAGAAGAAATGGACAGTAGTTACCCAAAAATATGACTAAATATCCCTCTTTTATTATTATTTTTTAAAATTTTTGGCGTCTTCTACATAGGCTTGGATGTAGAAATAGATTTATTTAAGAAGACACTTGGTAACACAAATTGTTTTCTTCAGACTCAGAGATTCTCTTAATGAGAACAATCTGAGATCATCAGACAATTCCAACATTCCAACAATTTCACTCTCTGAAAAATGAGAAATTTGCCATTTACAGGTGGAAAAGAGATGGATACTTCTCTTTCTTATTCCCTAAGATATATTTTGTTCCAGCTAATCTTTTACTGCCAACAATGGGGGAGGAGAAGCATTTGTGATATCAAGAATTAGGTTGGATTTTTGGAGCTCTGGGTGTCTGGTGTAACCCACCAAATTCTGTGGGAGTTACAGGTCCCCTGTGTTTATGGAAAAGCAGGTCCTGGTTGGATTTTATGGGGAATAGGTGGTAATATTATCTATTAAAGTTTAGATTGTGCTACCACAGCTCAGATTGACTGGTATAAATAGAAATTTGGCTGGTGAAATTTGGATGCAACTCTAAACTGATTTTTTCTTTTCCTCTGCTTTGCTTTCTTTCTTTACTTCATGCCTTTTTTATAGCTTCTAGTCAAGTTTTTATGATATTGCTGGGCATTTTTACATGCTCAAATATGTGGAAATTTATAAATAAATAAAGCAATTCTGGAATTGAAAAGCACAATAATATGAATCACCTGGCTGTGAAAAAGGTATGTAATCAAAAACTTGTTTTGCCTCTCTGTGTCTGGGGTATAATTTCCAAACGTTTAAAAAACATTCTTTTTTTATTATTTTTTTTAACTGGGTCTCATCTAAATAGCTGAGCAGGAGGGAGAAGCATTAGAATATTGATCAAATAAATAAGCACGAATAGAAAATGAAAGTGCTGAGTGTCAGCAGGAGTGGGATAAGAGAGTCTGTAGTTGGGTTTGTAGCTCCTAAAGGCAGCAGGTAGAGAAAGGAGCACATGGAACCAGGAGCAGCTCCCCGTGGGACTGCAGATGACATTGTAACAGATGACTCCAGATGACAATGTAAGAGGAGGAATGGGAAGAAATTATATTAACAAACTGTAGTCGATGGTTATAATAAGATTTGAACTGCTGAATAACCGAACCTGAAAGACCAACATATTTTTCAAGATGGTTTAGAAGGATCCCACGATTGAGTGTGTCAAAAGCTGCAATTATGTCAAGAAGTATTACAAAGGATGGATTCCCAAGATCAGATACAATAAGTGTATTATTACAAATCCTGATGAGCAGAGATTCACCACCGATGGGAAAAAAAAACAAAAAACACACAAAAAAATCACAAAACAAAACCACAGTGAAACTTTTGTAATAAATGATATCCTTAAAATGTGTTGCCTTATGGCTCTTCCTCTCTCCTAACAGTAATAGAAAAACCCAGATTTAAATCTGCTTTACTGATTACTGGAACATACAGGGATTAAAAAAATCCATTTAATACAGTTAGTTTTTTAGAGTTTCACATAGTCCTGGTGGATGATAATACCTTTATGATATTTTCAATATGTGAACTTAGTAGAGAAAAGATTTTTTTCTCAGATATTGGCTCCAAGGTCTGTGCTGTTGGATAAAGATTTTGTTTCCCAAATTGTAAGACTGAGAGTGAAGCACATGGAACTATGGATTATTTTTTTTGGTGCTGTGGGAAGAGGTTCTATAATAAGTCTATCAGTTTTCTGGCATAAATTTGTCAGGGGAATAAATGTGTCTAATACATATTTTTGATGATTGATAATGGTTTTCCAAGTCTGCTAAATAAGGAAGCAAGACATTTTCTTTCTATGTTTAAATGATGGGAAAAATAGCCTGGATGCTATAAAAAAATAATATTGCTAGTTCAGAGGTTTGGGAAGCCCCAGAAATTTTAGCTACATTTAGTGGGATTTCTACTTTTGTCAACAAGGACAACAATCTGCTGACTATTGGTAATTAAGTTTTTCTTTGTGGGATTAACTCTTGCCATATGCAAATATTCAGTGGTTCAAACACAAAGTCTCCACAATTCTATTCCCAAATTAAAACAGACAAAGCAATTTTAGAACTTCGTAAATCCAAGATTCAGGTCTTGGGATTTTTTTGCCAAACCTCTTGTGCTTGTAAATCATGTTGTCCACGTTTTGGGTTTGCTGCCATGTGGACTTTACTGCTTCTCCTCCTCACCTTCCAGAAGGAAGTGAGGGAAAATCCATTGATGGTCCAAATGAGTCCCAGTCCCAACCCCTTGAGAACATCATTTCTCCCTGGTCTCCATGTGGACATCAGATTGTTGACCACAACTCTGTGAGTGCAACCATCCAGCCAGTTCCTCATCCGCTGAGTGTTCCATCTGTCCAACCCATGAAGATACAGATGAAAAAAAGATTTCACAAGGTTCATGTTCCCCACAGAGCTGGAAATTGCTATTGGGATATCCAGAAGCAATTTAACACCCTGCTGATGACAATGCCTTAATGACAAATGAAAGATGTGTGACCACAGGGTCATTAAGGTTGGAAAAGACCTCTAAGATCACCAAGTCCAACCATCAACCACCATGTTCCCCCCTAACCATGTCCTCATGTGCCATAAGATGCACCAAACACCTACTGTACTTCTTTAAACACCATCAAAACTCTTGCTTTATGTGAACCCAAATTTATTATTTCTCTTGGTCTCCTTTCTCCCCTTTTGCCTGAAAATACTTTTCTGCTGAGCTTGCAGTCTTGGTTGCTGTTTTGATAGTCTGCAATATGTGAAGCAGCTCTGATAAATAGAATTTGCAAGAACACTGGATGAAAAAATCCATCTTAATTAGATGCTTATTGAAATCCAGCACCAACTGCATATGAAACATGATTTCAAAACAGAAGCTAATATCTATTTATAAATACTAATATATATACCTAATGCCAATGTCATGCACAGCTTTTGGGGAACAAATGGGAAAATGGAGATTGCTGCTGACCTCTGAGCTTTGCTAAAATAAGTTTCTCAGAAGATTGTAAAAATCTATAGTAGAGTCATTTTGAAGCAACACATAACTTTTTGTTCATTGAACTTGTGTGCAAAGAATGATGGTGAACAGGAGGGGACATCTGCACAGATACAGGACTATTTCTGTCATTTGTGTTCTGCTTCACAAAGCAGGATTCTTTTTCTTACTGTCTGATACGATGAGATGCCCAATATAATATTTGGAATTGAATTCCCAGACCTGGTGTTCATACTGTTAGTCATCCATGTTCTTACCTTGTGAAGAATTTAACACAGCAATAAGCCTGAAAACTTCCTATTTTTCATTTTAAAACATCAATTCCTGATGAAGGAGAAGAGAAACTTGAGTTAAAAAAATATTATTATCTGAAAAATGGGAAAATTTGGTAAAGGACAAAAGGCGACTGAAGGCTTGTTTCTGTTCATTTTATTTCTATTTATTTTATTTCTTCTGTGTTTTCATGGATTTGACAGATGGACCTCTCAGTGGATGAGGAATTGGCTGGATAGTTGGACTCAAAGAGTTGCAGTCAAAGGCTTGATGTCCAGGTGGAGCCCAGAGACAAGTGGTGTCCTCAGGGGTCAGGACTTGGAGTGTCACTGTTTAACACCTTTGTTGGTGACATGGACAGTGGGATTGAATGTGCCCTCAACCACTTTGCCGACAGCACTGGGCTGTGTGGTGCTCAACATGCTGGAAGGAAGGGATGGCTTCAGAGGGGCCTGGACAGGCAGGAGAGGTGGGACTGTGTGAACCTCACGAAGCCGAGCAAGCCCAAGTGCAAGGCTGGGGCAATCCTAAACACAGGTATAGGCTGGGAGGAGAATGGACTGAGAGAAGCTCTGGGGAGAAGGACCTGGGGGTGTTGGTGGACAAGAAATTCAACGTGACCCATTAATGTGCCCTTGCAGCCCAGAAAGCCAATCATATCCTGGGCTGCATCAAAATAACCATGGCCAGGGGGTCAAAGGACGTGATTCTCCACTTCTACTCTGCCCTGGTCAGTCCCCAGCTGGGGCACTGTGTCCAGCTCTGGCACCCCAGCAGAAGAAGGATATGGACCTGTTGCAGGGAGTCCAGAGCAGGCCATGAAGATGCTCAGGGAGCTGCAGCCCCTCCGCTGTGGAGACAGGCTGACATCTCCATCCCTGCTTTGCTCTTCCACAGCCAGGAATTGTCACTTACCCCAAAGTGCATCTACTGGGAAACACTTAAATAAAGTTGCATTCATTTGTAGAGGTGCTCCTGGAACCAAACATCACACAGAGCTGAGCAGAGCACAGAAGCCTGTGTAGGACTCTCTAAGTCCCTCCTGATGCTCCTTTCCAGCAGCTACTACCCAGGATGGGTGCTTGGGCTTCCCTTCTCCTCATCTCCACACTCTCACTCCCAGGAATACCCCAGAGAGACAAAGAGCTTTTCGTGAACGCAAATTTCAATACAAGTTATTTTTTTACTTTCATGGTGGAAAAAGGAAAAAAAAAATAAATCACTGCAACAACATGGCTTCCCCAGAAATCTCCAACTAACCCTTGCACTCAATTAATCCTCATGACCTTCTCATGACCCATGCCATGAATTGTACCTTGAGGTTACAGAACAGGTCTTGTAGTAGTTCTCAGTGACTCCAATGTGGCTTTTGTGTTCTGAGCCTTCAGATGTTGTTGATTTGAATTTGAAATTTCTTTCATACATAATGCCTTGATCTGATAGAGCTTTCACTTTTAAGGCTGAGCTTTAATTTGTTTAATCTGGCATATTCTTAATTATACGAGCTGTAAATTTTATTGTACTGTAAAGCCCTGAAATACACACATAAAGCTGCAGTGCCAAGGTACCACTGATTAACGGGACTGTCTCTCTCTTGAGTGTGACAGTAACAAGCTCTGGGGAAGATGGGACATGTCAGGAAGAAAATCCCAGGGTGGGAATACCATCCTACAAATTTGTGTGAACTTGTGCAGGTAATTTGGGAATCCATGCAGAGGAATTTGTAGTAGCTGCCCACAGATTGGTTGGATTCGCTGAGGTTTCTCTTTTCTTGCTAACAAGTTTAAGAAACATAAGTGGAACAGGGTAAGCTAAGTTTGAAAATAATGGGAAGTGGCTGAAATATCTTGCTGATGTCTTGCTTGGAGATAAATTTCAGCCCCCAGGTCAGTTATGATTGTGGGGTTCCTGGATGTCTTTGCTGGGTTTGGGGTGACAAGTCATCTGTCAGTAGGTATTGCCCAGGCTGATGCTGCTGCAGTGGAAATGGGACCAGCAGCAGCACTGGCAGAGATGGGAACACAGCAGAGCACTGAGTGAGGACACACAATTAGTTCATTATTCATGCATGGGGGATCAGGAGACTAGAGGTGAAATTTCAGCTTCAGAAACACCAGTTGTTTTTTAGCCTGGTGGGCCAAAGGAACTGCTCTGCTGGCTTAGCCACGGAAGCAATCCAGCAAAACTTGGTGCTGGACACAGTCAGGTCAGGAGAAGGCAACCACATGAAAAGTTTTATTTTAAAGCAGGACATGGGGCCATGCCTTCCCAAGAGATGCTGCAGTTCCATGTCTGAAGCACTCAGGTGGAGCTCTGGGCAGTTATCCCTGTTCTGTACAACAGCAATGGCATTATCCACACACCCCACTCTGCTCTGTTCTCCATGGAATCACAGAACCATCTAGGCTAGAAAAGACCTCTAAGATTATTGAGTCCAACCATTAACCTAACACTGCCAGGTCCACCAGTAATTCATCCAAGTGCCACATCTACATGTCTGTTAAGCCCCTTCAGGGCTGGGGACTCCACCGCTGCCTGGGGTAGCTGTGCCAGGGCTGGAAAACACTTTCCATGGAGAAATTATCCCTAATCTCCAACCTAAACCTGTCCTGGTACAACTTGAGACCACTTCCCCTTGTTCTGTTCCTTGTTACTGGTAGCAGAGTCTGACCCTCCCTCAGCTCCACCCTCCTGTCAGGGAGTTGTAGAGAACAAGATCCCCCCTGGCCTTTTTTTCTCCAGATTGAGCCCCTCCAGCTCTCTCAGCCTCTCCTGATGCTCCAAACCTTTCCCAGCTCCATTCCCTGCCCTGGACACGCTCCAGCAACTCATTCCAGGCAGTGGCAGGAATCACTAGTGCCTGAATTTTCAAAGGAGCTGGTCATTGTCAGAGGTCCCTGGGGGGCTGTGAAGGGGGAATGTCTGTACAGTTTCCATTCACCCACCTCTCCCTGTATCTGTGTTTAGGGGCTGCTGGAAGTGGTGCCAAGTTTTTCCTGCCGTGTCTTTAACTTTGGTCACACGCTGCCTTTCATCAGGAGCTCTGTGTGCTCTGGTAACAGGCACAGACAGTCAGCAGTCATCTGTTACCTCCAGATAAAGATGGGACAGTTTGTTAAGTGACTGATGCCTTTTGCTAAGTCTTCTAAGTATGATTTATGTGCAAAAATGTCTGGTTGGGCGATAGGTAAATAGGAAAACCAGAAGCACTCTCGTTCAGCCAGTTTGTGCTCCCCCAGTCATGAGCTTTGATCAGAGGAAGGGTTACAGGAGCTGCTGATAGCTCAAACCATGGCCTAAGAGAAAACAGACACTGTCAAGACATAGCAAAGGCTCAAGTCCAAGAGTTGTATGAACACAGAAAGGTCCCCTCACCCAGAGAAAATAGAACTCCAACCTTTGGGCCTAAAGAGAAGAGGTTGAAAAATGTGTCATTTTGTAGAAACTTGTTCAATCTAAAGCAGATCCCTTCCTGTCTCCTTCAATTACATGAGAAGAGGAGACTGAGGAGAGACCTCAGTGCAGGGACAACTTCCTTGGGAGGGGCAGAGGAGGGGCAGGCACTGAGCTCTGCTCTGTGGGACCAGGGACAGCACCCAGGGAATGGCTGGAGCTGTGCCAGGGCAGGGACAGCACCCAGGGAATGGCTGGAGCTGTGCCAGGGCAGGGACAGCACCCAGGGAATGGCTGGGGCTGTGCCAGGGCAGGGTCAGGTTGGATCTCAGGGAAAGGCTCTTCCCCCAGAGGGTGGTGGGCACTGAGCAGGCTCCCCAGGGCAGTGGGCACAGCCCCAAGGCTGCCAGAGCTCCAGGAGGGTTTGGATGATGCTCTGGGGCACAGGGTGTGACTCTTGGGGATGGTCCTGTGCAAGGCTGAGGGTTGTTACTCCATGGTCCTTGTGGGTCCCTTCCAACTCAGCATATTCTGTGATTCTGTGATTTAGGAATCTAGTCCATTACTTTCTAATGGTAAGGGATGGGAATACCACAGCTATGATTAAAAACCCAGGAAAACATGCATTTATTTGGTTGCATAATTGCTGCAGTGCTGTAGACTTGTCCTTTGTATGATATAGGGAGAACTTCAGCACATCCTACTGATTTTAATGGTGCTGTGTTGGGGGTAGGAGACCAGTTGGGGTAAAAGACCCTGTCTGGCCACCTGGCTCATTTTTTGCAGCAGAGTTGAACTAGAGGAAGGAATTGCTCTGTCTGCCCTCAGCCCAGAGTTCAGCATGAATGGAGTGGCTTTAAGGCAACTGATATCTATACTTGCATTGCATTGGCATTTTGTAGTCCTTTAGTCTTTAGACGTGTGTGCAGGTTCACCTTACCTGTCTCTAAGGCTCTCTGTGCTCCACTGGGCTAACTCAGTTCACCAACTGCAAATTAATTACTCTCCAGCCCACTATTTATTTTCATGTACGCAACAGAACAGAATCAGATAGGCAGATCTACAACTTGCCAGCTGACATCATTACTGCCCTGACAGGCAGGGGCTCAGCTTCTGGGTGTCCTGGAGCCCTGGATGTCCACAACTCACTTCCCAGCCAGCAGTTTTCTGAGGACTTGCTGCTTCCAGGAGCTGCTCACCAGCACAGAGTCAAGCCCATGACACACCAAAAGCAGATTAGAAGTCCTGTGGATGCTTTCCTGAAATGTTTTTCTTCTGTCTAAAGGGTTCAGGTCACTTGTGATCTCATCCTGCACATTTGAACCACTGGGGGACATGTTGCTGACTTACAAAAATGGCTCACACACGTGCTGGGGGATGTGTCATGAAGTAACTCGAGCCCAGCAATTCCCCAAAATAATCAGAGGATGTAAAATTGTTTTGGCCAGTTATGATTTTCCAGATAACCCCTCAATTTTACCTACTCTATAAAGGCTGATATACTGCTGGCTGCTGCTGCTGCAGGTTTGTTCCAAAGCCAACCATCATTTTTGTACTTTCATGCATATATTTGGAAAATGATAAAAATATTTCACTGCAAACCAGAAAGAAAAAAAAATCAACCAGTAAATTTGTGTACAGTGAGATAAAAATCAGTGTTTCATTACTTATTTATTTATTCATTTATTTAAAAATCTTTAACCAGAAAAATTCATTAAGATGCAATATCTCATGTACAATGATGGCCTAGGGATGGGAGACGGATTAAAAAATGTAAATACTATTGGGTCTAATGTGAGTACCATTAACACAAATATGAAATTAATGTAAAAGTTTCTGACAGTACAAACTTAGCTTTAAGTCTTTAAATATATGTTTAAAATAGTGCAGAATGGTGGTAAAATTTGGCAGCTGAGAGATACAGTAAACAAGCGTGTCTCAAAAGAGACAAAATGTCAGCAAAATAATTGCCTAGCAGTACTTCATATCAATTAATTCATTTGTATTTAATTAAAAGGAGTCATAACAATTGGCTGCTGTATAAAAGCCCCTTAGCTCTGGAGTCTTCTATGCCTTTCCTTGGTTTTCTGGGGCTGGATATTGTTAGCCTTTTTGAATAATTCAACCCAGATCTATCTCCTAAACAGAAAATCTATCTTGGAGTTATTCCCTTTTCTGTAGGGAAGTAGCAATAAACAGGAGCTTTGTGTGCCTTATAAATGACAACGAGGGAGACAAGGGAGGGGATTTGAAAAAGCACTTGAAGCCAAAAATCTTGGGGGTTCCTAAATCAGTTTGGTGCTTGTAAGAGTAGAGCACCTCCCCTATGGAGACAGGCTGAGGAAGCTGGGGCTGCCCATCCTGGAGAACAGAAGGTTGAGTGGAGACTTCACAGCGCCTTCCAGTGCATAAAAGGGCTTCCAGGGATGTCAGAGAGGGACTCTGCATCCGGAATGTGGTGGCAGGACAAGGAATAAAGGCTCCAGTTTGAAAGAGGGGAAATTTAGGTCTGATACTACGAAGAAATTTTTAACAGTGAGAGTAGGGAGGCCCTGGCACAGGTTGCCCAAGCAGGTTGTGGCTGCCCCATCCCTGGAAGGGTCCAAGGCCAGGCTGGATAAGGCCTTGAGCAACCCAGTCTAGAAAGAGCTCTTTAAGGTTAACAATCTATGAATCCATGATTCTGTGTTATCCAAGAGGACTCCAGTGAACCCACACAGAGGGTGAGTGGTGCACCACTGGCCTGGCCCTTGCTGTAAAGCCTGGCAGAAGTGTAGACAGGACATGTCATCTCCGCTAACCTTTCCTCTGTGGTAGTGAGAGTCATTTAATGCTGGATTATTTCTGATTTTGCTTCTATACCTGCCCAGGTCTGCAACCCCTTCCAAACAGCATCCTACTCTACTGGTTCAGAGCTATCCATCCATCCATCCATCCATCCATCCATCCATCCATCCATCCATCCATCCATCCACCCATCCACCCATTCAGTGAGGAGACCTACAGGTCCAAAGACCTCTGGCTGGGAATGCACCAGTGTAATCCACCCAATCTGTTAGATGAATCCCACCCAACAAGGACTTGGTGGATGCCCTCAAACATGCCAGTGGTGGTGTTGCCTGTGCCACCTCCCATGTCATCCCTGCACCCTGGCCTCCTTGCTCCCAAAGCTGTCCTGAATCTGTACACTTGAGAAGAGCCCCAGTGTGGTTTTCTTTTCCTTGTTAGCACTTCCATCTCTAGAAAGCAGCAGTGAAAGTGGCAGCTTTGGATTTATCTCCTTTTCTGTGTCTGGAGTTAAAATAAGCTTCTGTCTTAAAGAGAATGATGCTGAATGAGGTGGCCAAATTACTTTGTTCAGAGTATTATCTGTGATTGCTTTTTATTGCTTATTGTTTCATTACGTCATTTCCTCTCTGACTCAAAAAAACCCCTGACAACCTGCGATTCCTTTTCACTCCTTAGTGCAAATTAACAAAGTTTGTCATTAAGCAATGAGTAATTAATATATCAGCTTCCAGCACATGTGCCACGAGGTTTCTGTTGCTTCCATACCCCTGGAGACACCCCTTACTGTGGTATAGGGTGGCTGACCTGGGAAGAAAGTGTGATTTTAAGAGGAAAACATGAGGAATGTGGAGCTGTTCCTAGGTGGGTGTGGCCAACTGTGCAAGTAAATTTTTGGGTGGGTTCCAGCCTAAGACTTTTTACTGGTAAATCCTTATGACCAGGGAAATGTTCATCATTTGGATGTAAATAAATAGCCAAGGAGCAGGAATGTTAGTGTAGCAAACTGTGGGTCAAGCCTTCCCACAGCCAAGTGTAGGCTGATTTTGCACCACAGATGTTCAAAAATAAGATATTCTGAGGGGATATTGCAACAGTTTCTGCTCTTAGCTTCAGATCTTCCCTCTGGTGTTTGGTTGTTGCTGTCTATGGGTTCACTGTCACAGCTCCTCCCTGCCTTTGGCATCACCCAGAGGTAGCATTTGGTGAGGGAGCGGGGTTGGAGGCATCTCACCATCAGCCCAGAGGAGTGTGGGAGGGGCAGAGGTCTGTCCCTGGGATTCTGTGCTCCTTGGGTTGCCTGTGCTGGAGGTTCCCCCTGCTTTGGGAGGAGTTCCCCATGAGAATTTATGCTTTTCATCATCCCTCCCTCCCCTTTTTTGGCCTCCCCAAAGAGGGAAGCTGGCTCTGGCCCTGCGTGGAGGTGGTGGGGAAGGGTTAACCCCTGTCAGCCCCTCCTCTCCTGCTGAAGTGCCTTGTTTGCAAAGGATTGATAGAGCACCCTTGAGAGAAAGATTCGCATTTTCACTGTTCCGTGTCAGGGAATGAGGTTGTGTGATTTTCGTGTCATTTTGCACTGCCATATTTCTTCCATTAGGAATTCTAATATTTCACAACCTCTGTCAAGGAAACTGCTACTCCTAATGCAGAGGGTGAATGCATTCCAGATGGCCTTGTAATCCAGTTCAGGTTTTTCACATACATTATTTCAGTTCCACGGCGGGCCCAGGCTCAGGTTTGCCAAAGCTGGTTTCATGATTCATTTGCAACTGCAACAAGTTAATCCCAGAGCGGAGAGCTGTGTCCACTTCAGGTGGATTCTTCTTGCCTGCTGGCTCCAGACATTGGCTGGTGAGAGTCCCTTCCAAAATAGCAATTTATATTCAGCATCCTCATGCCAAATTCTTCCTCTCCATATCCACGGCCCATGGATCAAGGAGATGTTTCTAAAACAAGAGTCCCTTAATTTATGAACTGTATTAGCTTGCCAGTGGAATGGGTCCAGATCAATGAATGTGTGTTAAAGGAAAACATTTAAAAGGGGAAAGCCCAGTAAGCTATGCACATAGAATATTAAAATTTAAAATAATTCCATGGGTTGAATCGTGATTAGTGCTCGGCTTCATTAATTCTCAGCCCAACAGCATAAACAGTAGCAAACAAGCAAAGAGTGACTTTATGCAGGTTCATCAGGGTCATCCTTGTTCTCCATTTGTTTCCTTCTGTATTTGTTTTGGTTTTCTTTTTATAGAGCGTTTGCCTTGCGTTGCTTCACGCCGTTGTTTGTTTGGGAATTTCCACGAGGCCGTGCTGAATATTAAACACAATTCTCTATTTACATTTTGATAGTGAAACATTTCACCAAACATCACTCTCGTTCTCCCCATCTGCTGTCCCCTTGTCTCAGCCGTGGAGAAGCCCAGCTCGAGGCAGAGCTGTCTCCATCCCTTTTGGGCTCCTTTTGTCTCTGGCACGTTTGGCTCCATCACGGTGGCTGGAATGAAAGGATATTTCCTGAGCACTGACCTCTTCAACACTCCTGTGGACTCAGCATCTTAATTGCTGTTGGTGTGAATCATCTAAAGCTGGTGCATAATTTCTCAAGACATTTATAGGAGATCTACAGTAGACATTTCCTCAAAATAACGAAAATAAAGAAATCCATAAATCCCATGAAACTTTCCCCTACTTCATTTTAAGTTGTTTATACAAGGAACTTCATGTTGTAATAACACTTTTTGGCCTTTGTTTGATTGGAAATTTCTATTAAACTGTTATGAGAAAATAACTTTATGCTTGGGGTTTTATGTTTCAATTTGATTAACAACAGGCTTTTACAAGGACTCGAGCGCTGCTGCCTACACCGAACTCATCCAACGTTATTGCACTGCCTGCTTGGCTGCATGGAGTGGACTTTATCAAGAAAATTATATTTCCTGCATGTGACATTTTGGAAACGGATTGTATGTCATATCCCTGTCTTAAACGCTGTTAGTGCGAATCATCTGACTCTGGTTTATAATCTTTGGACTGTATTTATAGCAGACCATTGCTCTGTAGTGTTCTAAATTTCCTGCTTATGATGCAATGGCAAAAGTCATTAAACATTAGCAGTAATAGTATTTTCACTGTAATAAAGTGTTAATTACTTCCACATGTTAATCGAGTTGGGGGGGTAGAGAGATTTTTGCTATTGTTACTGTGCCTAAAATAATTTCCATGTGATAATTTTCCAGGATATCAAAAACTGAATAATTATGCACTAATTAAGAAAGTAGAGCCTGCTCTGGAGTTAAGACTGCATTAATTTTAATGTTTTTACAGTCCTTTAATTGGGGAAAGGGCTGTAAATTGAGAGCTGCCGCTCTCTGCCGCCGTACCCAGGACTGCCTTCACAATCTGCCTCCTCTCCACCACAACCCAAGGTCAACACAAGTTTGCAAAATCCCTCTGCTCTTGGTACGAAATGTATTGGTGGTGAAGCGTGCATCTATCACTCTGACAAGCATTTAACTCTCCAAGAGCACATGCTCTCACTTCTTAAATTATTAATTGCATTAAATACATTTTCATATCGCGGGCTGTTTGCTACAAACTGTTCCTGGGCACGGAGAGGTGGGTCCCCCCCAGCAGGAGACACTTGGCCGTCTGTTGTTTCGGTTTTGGGAGCTGCGATACCAAAAACCGCTGAAAAAGTCACCCTTGCAAAGTCTTTTATTTTTTTAATGTTGATCAGTTGGCTTTGCTTCCCCTCCTCTCTTTTGTTCCGTGCTAATGTCTATAAGTCCATATTGTTTGGGTTTGTTTATACCTTTACACTTATCAGCTCGTGCAGTTTTCCAGGGTATTCTCCCTGTCACACCATTATCACAGGCAATGGCATCATCATCCGCTTCATTATCATCTCTGGGTCATTCCAGCCCAGAATGGCTTCGTGTTACAACTAAAAGGAGGAATCTGGCAAATGGATCATATTATCTCCCTCTCTCACTCTGGCATTTGAATGCATTATACACCACACAGTCTTTATATTAACAGGCATCATGACCTTTGCCTGTAACATGTTTATTTTAGCAGGACTTGCTGGTGCTGCTGGAGTTTGGCTCCTGCCAGCTCCCGGTGCTATTGTGAGCCCTCTGTACCTCTCCTGCCAAAGCAGCTCCCCGGCTGCAGAGGGAATGGGAAGGCCCAGTGAGGAAGAGGAGCTGGGGAGGCAGCTCATATTCCTGCCTGGGAAAGGGGGAACCCCTGGGGTGCCATCCTGGGGGGCTGTGCCCAGCCCTGCCCCAGGCAGTGGTGGGATCCCCCTGCAGTCACCATGTGGGACCACTCTGAGCATGTTAAAACCTTGTGAGTGACAGAAAATAAAGGCTCACTGGATCAGTATTTCCTAATAACTCTTGAAATATCATGGCTATATCCTAATGAAAGCATTTAGGTTATTCCTTGATACTCCAGGATGCTCCAGGTACTGGACGAGTAGGAGTTTCACATAATTTTAAAGCAAAAATTGCTTTCAAACAGCAAAAATTCAGGGGGAAACTTGCTGGGATTGTTTGGGGTGTGGGTCCCCAGATCAAGATGCTGTCAGAAACAGTAGACTATTGTGATCCACTGCAAGGAACCTTCAACTTGGATATCTGTCTGTGATTCTGAGCTCACATTTGGTGGAGGTTTAAATCTCAGACCTTCCTCTTGGTATCCCTTCTCTTCATTTCCGTTTGGTCCTTAAGGGAAGCTCCTCAGACATTAAGAAAAAAATTAAAATAATTTACTATCACTTCTGTATGTTTACTTGCACTTTACTTACAGTTTAATTACAGCTCTACTTGAGTATCTCTTCCACTGGAAAAGTCTTGTAAAGCCATCAGGAAACCCATCACTTCATTGCTGGGTCAAAGTACAGGTGGATCTAAGCATGGCTGAGAAACGGGAGCTTATCTCCATCTCTTATTTCCTGGAGACTTCATGGGACAAACCCTCTCTGGGGGTCCTTTAAAATTTCCCCAATTTTGTGCTTTTGGATGGGCTGATAACTATTTTAATGGCATTACTGGTGTCAAGATCAACATGTGGCATCACTTCAAAGAAGTGGGTGTAAATCTCTTGATGATGGGCATCAACGGAGCCTCCTCCATGTCATTCCAACAATAAATATCCAGGCGGTGGTGGACAGTGCTGCAGGACAAAGTGATTCCCAGGCACTTTTAGAGCCATTACTAAGGTGTGTTTATGCATTTTGATGCATTTCTCTGCATCCTGCATCCTAACAAGGGCACTTTCCAGCCGTGATTTTCTTCACAGGGTATGTTGGACATCAGGACATCAGGACACACAGGAACAGTGGAAAACTTCAAGATGGAATTGCAGCCTGAAGTGCAGATTTTTTAGCTGCTTTTGAAGAATATTTCTAACATCATTTTAATGGCACATTCCTTTGAGGCAACATAAAGGACATTGTGCTGCACTTGGAGCTTTTATTGCATCTGTTCAATGGTTCAGGTGGAAAAAATCATATTTTTCAATGCCCAGAATACTTCTGTCCATTTGGAAAACTCCAGAACATCTCTGCAGAGATCACTCTACCTGCTGTTTAAGAGGGAGAGATTGTAGGAAAGTTAGCAAAGACAAATTGTAGAAAGGCCAAGAGAAACATTTTTCACCCAACTTACTTTTTTTTTTTCTTTCTTCTGCTCCAGTTTCTCTATTACCATTGCATTAATTAGAAATTTAGGTAAATGACATAAGTGCCCTAATTTTTTATTTCTGCCAGGAGAACAATTAGGCCATTAGAAGTAACAAATGGTCTGGACTCACGTTGCCTGTTGAAAATTTCGAGCTGCATTATTTCTGACATGAAAGAAAAACAACAAATAAGAGTTGTTTTGGCCAATTTTTACCATAAGCAATGTCAGCTTTAGCAGATGCACTGTACCATTGGATTTTTTTTTCCTATTGTCATGGCTCATTAAAGTATGCTGACTCTTGTGGATTCCCATTTCCTTTAGGTAAATAGTTATTTACATGAACTGCGACATTTTTCTTTGGTGACAATTTCTAATTGTTCAGGCAACCAAGGGTGATATATTAACCACTCCAAAGAAAGCTTCATCTATGAAATAAATTACTTGAAATTAACTATCCTTTCAAAAGAGGCAAAATTTCCAAATGGACAAATTAGACCCTTCTTAGCCACATATGGTAAGTGTTTTAAGCATTTCCCCACTGGTGGGGACTCTGGAGAACAATTCTTCATGATGGAGTGGAAGACTTCTTAACTCATTTGGGGTCCTTGGCGTGCCAGCGCTGCCAGCGGAGCCTCGCTCGGGGCTCAGCTCCCTCACTTACAGGAGGCTTTAAGAACCTTTTGCTCCCACAGTTTTAACTCTTGTCATGCCATATTGGAGACCTGGGTGGGAAAAACCCCCACCCCCTGTGGGTTTCAGTTATGCTCCCTTTTAGGTGAAAATTTGATTTCCAGCTTTAGTCTTTCTAAATGGATGGAGAGCAGCTCTGCCAAGGACTTGGGGATGCTGCTGGGTGAGGGTCTGCACAATGAGCTGGAGACATGTGATGGCAGCCCCAACCATGTCCTGGGCTCATCCCACACTGTGGGCAGCAGGTCAGGGGGGATTCTGCACCTCTGGTCTTCTCAGAGCCCACGTGCAGTGCTGCCTCCAGCTCTGGACTCAGCACAGGGAAGACATGGAGCTATTGGAGCAAGTCCAGAGGAGGCCACAGATCTGATCAGAGGGATGGCGCAGCTCTGGTAGGAGGAAATGTTGAGAGAATTGGGATTGTTCATCCTGGAGGAAAAAAAGGCTTTGGGGACAACTTATTGGGCTTTTCAGTACCAAAAGGGTCTCCAAAAGACCTGGAGAGGGACTTTGGATAACAGCTTGGAGGGACAGGACAAGAGGGCAGGGTTAGATGAGATACTGGGAAGAAATTCTTCCCTGTGAGGGTGGGCAGGCCCTGACACAGGTGCCCAGAGAAGGTGAGGCTGCCCCATCCCTGAGAGAGTCCAAGGCCAGGTTGGACAGGGCTTGGAGCAGCCTGGGCTGGTGGGAGGTGTCACTGCCCATGGCAGGGGGTGGAACGAGATGGGCTTTAAGGTTCCTTCCAACCCAAACCATTCTATGACTGTGAAACAAGTTTCAAATGCTTCAGGAATGTGCAGCCTCTCCACTAATCCCAAGTTCCAGGAGGACCTATACTCCTCCAGTTTGTGATGCTCAGCTACAGCTTCTGTTTACAGACCTGATTCTGCTTTTACTTATACAACTTAATTAGAAGAAATGCCCCCAGAATTATCAGCCTTGCACTGGGGTGACACAGCTCACCTGAGTGGATATCAGGTTTATTCCAAAGATTGGTGCTTATAAAAGTATCTCTAGCCTTTTGTGCAGAGCAGAATCATAGAATCACAGAACCATTAAGGTTTGTAAAGACCTCTGAGTTCATCAAGTCCAACCTTCTAGTAGATGTGGATGGGATGTCATCTTCTTCAGATCAGAATTTAAGGAAGATTTAAATGATTTTATAACCTTTTTATGCAGGTTTGAACATTTTTAAGCCCTTACAAACTCATATCCTTTGGACTCCTGAGTGCCTGAGTCCCATTTCAACATTAGCCCAGGCAGAGCCACTTATGCAGTCCTGAAAATGTTCCTGACATAACTCTTTCCCCAGTGTCTGAGTCGTGCCAAATATTGCAAGATAGAAACCTAAGAAAACATGTTTTTCTAATTTAAGTCATAACTTGACCGCATTTCAATGTCCACATTTTGTATTTAGAAACTAAGAACTTCTTACAAGGAAGCATCCAATCAGTTTAAATTATGCTTAGTTTGTTTTTATGGTTTCCCATGACTTTTTTAGGCCAGTGGAGTTTCCCGTTTCCCACACATTAGAAGTCAGTATGTCAATACTTTGGAATGTATTAAACTGTTTAGCATAATTTGAGCACACTTTCGAAATGCTTTCTTACTACAAAAGACCTGGATATTGTACATCCATTTGACAAAAATAGTAAATTGAAAGAAGATTGTGTTTTCTGTTTGTATGGGAAAAATTTAATTAAGAGTTATTTTGGGCCTAATATTTACTCTGCAAGAGTAATTAAAATAGAGAGATCAGTAAAATGGGTGTAGCTCTAAACACATGTTCTTGCTTTGTTTAATTATGTTGATTAGGTTTAAACCCCAATTTGGCATCACCTCCCTTGTCTTAATATGTTGTTGATGAAACCATGTGGAGACCTGACCTTAATATAATCGTGACAAACCTCATTTGATTACCTTTAGCTAATTAAAACATACATTATATGTACCATCATATTATTGTTATTCATCTTGCACCTCTCTCCCTCTACGTCGTTATGGGAAAGTCAATCTTATTGTGAGATTTCTGTCTCTTAAGGCCCTCGTGCCTTTTGCATAATTGGGAGAGGTGTTTATTTCATGGGCCAGTTATAATAACTGTAATTATCATATAAAAGCTCTGTGAGATTTTAAACTGGGACTTGGTGCTAAGTTTACTGTGGGTCTGTTTGGTGAGGTTGGCCCAGCCTGCAGCGAGCACAGGACATGTGGGGCTTGTCATGTTCCCCATCCCATCCTCCTTTCCCATTCCTTCTTCCATTCTCTGACCAGTTTACAGACTCTTTCCCCAGTCTTGGCTGCACAAATGCCACGTTCTTGCTGTCCTGTCCCACATTAACACCCAAAATCTGGCAACTCTTTATTTAAGGTACTGGGGTTTTTTTTCCCAGAGCAGTTTCTTTGGGTCCTACAAACTTGTGTGAGATTCTGGTGAGTGTTGATGCATCACAGAGCTAATTATGACATAGAAATGCCTTCAAGGACTCTCCTTGCCCACCTGTGGGGGCAGCATCTCATCTTTGCTGGGATTCTGACGTGACAACTGACTTGCTCACACGGCTGGACACCCCCTGCCACCATCACAGATGTTTTCTGTGCTACCAAAGTAATTGTGCAGACTGGGAAGTGTTGTAGGACAGTTAATGGTCACAGTGGGAACAACTTCATTATATTTGGGGCTTTAAGCAATCTGGTCTATGCAAGGTGTCCCTCCCTATGGCAGGGGGTGGAACAGGATGGTCTTTAAGGTCCCTTCCAACCCAAACCAGGCTGGGATTTTGGGATTCTATTTGAGTCAAATAGTTTTGAATCATCTGTTGCTGTGGTGCCAGGGGCACCACTACAGTCTTTAATTTCGCTCTGGTCTTCTCAGTCACACAGTGCCAACATCCCCAGTTTGGACCTGAAAGAAAGTACAATACAAATAAAGCAAGAAAAAATAAATGTAGAAGATGCAGTAACATTTCAGAAATTATCGGCTCTGAGGCTCTCCATGAGCATATCCAAAGTAAAGAAATTTGGTCCTTGGCCACCACAGCCACAGACTGGTGCCTGTCCCACTGGAACAAACTATTTCTAAGGTGGTTTGAGGAAGGCATAGCTACTGACAATATAAAATTGCTGCAGAAAATTACCTTTTAATACATATCCAGAAATGTTCTGGGTTATAGCACAAGTATGGGGTAGGAACTGAGTGCATTTATCAGCCATGATTTTTCTTCCAGACATGTTCCATCATCATCCAAATATTGGCTGTGAGAGGCTTTTAAAAATAATAGAAGCTGGCCTAAATAATATTAATAACAAAAATTAAAAATTAACACTTATAGCCCTTTAACCTCTCCTAAGGGCCATAAAGCAGGACAAGGAAAGTGATGAGCCATCCAGGTAAATCCATGGCAAGAGCAGTCCTTCAGTTCCAGATGACAACATAGCACTGGAACAGAGCACAGAGGAAGGCTCCAAAACCATTGTGTGTCCATGCACTGGGCAAAGCGCTGTCATGAGGACTGCAGTGACCAGTGTGACAATGTAGGGTCAGAGGATGGTGGTTCCATCATCTACATTCCCTTCTCATCCCCCAAAACACTGGAGTGACTCCCCATAACTTGGTAATCTCTTGATTGCTGTCACTGTTCCCCTCCTTCTGAATTCCTTGAAGAAGGAATACCAACATTTCACCACTGGTGGGTTGAGGACATTAAATTTTAACACTTCCATCTTCCCACAAACACACCTCATGGAGAAAATAAATAAATAAATACTGGTTTCAAAAATGTACAAAATCTAATTTAAAATGACATTGGGGTTTTATTTAAAGTCATGGAAGCTGGTTAATTCCAAAATGCTCTCATTAACTCACATCATTTAACAAGTTTCTATTCATTTAGCTCTCTCTCTCCAGAGCCTCTCAGCTGCTCTACCTCAACACATTGACAGCCTTCTGTGCTTCAGCTTCCCAGGGGGCCCTAAGGTGACTTTAAACTACCTTTCCATTCTCCTGGAGTTGGGGTGCAGGGATGAGATGGAATTCCAGTGGGTCGAGGTGCTCTCCTGTCCTGCTCAACTCTGCATCCTCCCTGCTGTCCCTGCACTTCCCATAGTGTGGGATATTCCTGCTCCTGTGAGGGGGATGTTTCCCATGGCTGATCCAGAATTCCTGAACCAGCACAGGCCTCCCACTAAATGCAGCAGGATCGGAGTGCACAAGGATGTCACCCCACTTGTTCATTATGGGCTCTGATCTCCCTCCTCTGTGGGTTTGTGTTCTGTCCTTTATATTTCAGTTGCTGCTCTCTCTCAGGCTTGTTAATTCCCCATTTACTGATATTTAGAGTTATTGGGGGGTTTGTTCCTTTTTGTCTTCACCATTAGCATCAGCATCAAAGCCTCCAAAATGACTCTCTAAACCACGTTTGACTTGCTTTTGCTTTTCTTCTTAATGCAGAAAACAGAATTGAAATAATTTTTCTTTTTCTTTTCTTTTCTTTCTTTTTTCTTTTCTCTTTTCTTTTCTTTTCTTTTCTTCTCTTTTCTTTTCTTTTCCTTTTTCTTTTCTTACCCCTTCCCTTCCCAAACCTTCCCTTCCCAATCTGTCATTTTTTATTTCCAAAACTGATTACTGATAAATAATTAATAATTTTTGGAATCCCTGATTAGGAACCAAGGATTTTGAGTGACTGTTGAGCAAACACCTTTCAGCAACAGAATCCCTTGTCTGACATCTCAGGCTCAGAACACCCAAAATTCTTAATTTCCTCTACAAACATGAAGTTTTGGGTTTTTCCCTCTGGTGCTGCAGCCAAAGTCTGCTAGAATTTGCAGGCCTGAAACCTGATGGTGGGTGTTCAGCCCTTGGGCTTGATTTCCATATAAAATTTTAGAGATCCTTGATCCAGCTGCCTCTTTTAGATCATGGAATCCTGGAATCATACGCTGCTTTATGTTTGTAATTTTTTTTTCTATAGGCAAGAGACTGTTTGTGCAAGACAGGACATGAGAGATGGGCATGAGCAACATTTGTGTTGTCCAGCACTCCCAAGAGCAGTGCAGATGCCTTAACCTGGGAGAAATGCAGCTTTTCAGGGATTTGGGGGCTGAGATCCACTTGTTGTGCCAATAAATTCAGCCCAGGTATCAGTTTGAAAAAACACACAGGTTTGAAAAACCTTTCTTTTGGAAAAAAAAGCAAAACATTTTCCAGCTGTGGAGAAGGTGGAGGTTCATGAATAAATGATCCTTTCTGAGCACAAAGCCCTGAGGGTTTAGCAGTCTCTGGTGGGTGGCCTGGGCAGAGCATGATCTGGGTGAGGGTTTGTCCTCCTGACCCTGGAATGACAAATTCATGTCCATGTTGCAGATGATGCCCAGAGAAGCTGTGGCTGCCCCAGCCCTGGGAGTGTCCCGGGCCAGGTTGGACAGGGCTTGGAGCAGCCTGGGCTGGTGGGAGGTGTCCCTGCCCATGGCAGGGGTGGCACTGGGTGGGCTTTGGGGTCTCTTCCAACCCAACCCATTCTGGGATTCCATGATTTTGTGATCCCACAGCAGAGCTTGGCTGCTGTTCCTGCACACCAGGAGTCTCTCAGTGGTTGGAAGCACCAGAATCCCTCTCTGGCCAACCTTCAGGGCCTCTTCTGGCTTTGGCTTTGCTTCCTATAAAGGTTTCTTAGTTAAGGAGTGAAGTATGGAAGAAAAGGCAATTTTTGGTGGGAGAAAAGACAATTTTTGGTGTAAGAAAAGACAATTATTGGTTTAAGAAAAGACAATTTTTGGTAAAAAAAAGGCAAGAAAAATATCACAGTAATCCAAGGGCAAGGCTGGTCCCTGCCCTGGAAGGTGGAGTGCTTCTCCTCCCAAGGGATGCATTTCTTTGCCTTTTTGGTGGAGTTTCTTGCCTGTGTCCCAAAAACTGGGCCAAGCCCAGCAATTTTGGGTGTGATGCTCAGAGCCATCCCAGCTGCAGGACCAGGCCCCCAGCAATCCAGGATTTCCTCCAGCCCTGCCCCACAGGTGACAGGCTCAAATTCCTCTACCAGTTGTCATTACTTCTCATTTTAACTAATTAAAAGCCTTTTCAGGTGGTTGGGGGTTTTTTTGTGTATTTTTTTTTTTTTTTTGCTACTAATGTGATGCTCTATGTTGAGCACTTAGGTTGGGTAAAATTATTTATTCCTAAGAACTTATTTAATTGGTAATTACATTTTACTGAGAAAAAAACCCAACTTATTTTAAAGAAAAATAATTAAAAACATCAGTTTACTCCCGATCATGTGGGGATTAAAAACTATATTTAATCATGCAATGGATTTTTATTATTTTTATTCTTGTATTATAGCCAGTGTACAGTGGTTTTATCTCCTCTTTGTACTTGCAATAACATATTATTTGACCATGAATCACTTTAATGGATTGAAACATAAGCATGTGAATTGAAAAATAGATACATTAGTCAAATCAATAAATAAATATGAAAATATATTTCTACTATGAAAAACCATCTTGGCTACTGTGTCCTCCAACTTGGACAGAGAAAGCTGAAATATATAGCTGTAAAATATGGCTTGCCGTGTCAACTAGCCAGTGCCTGCAGCCTAAAAGGAATTTTGAGCACTGGGTAAGTAGTATTTCATCAACAAAATCATAAAATAAAGACATTAAAATGAAGGAATGATTGAGTGCTGCAGGACGTTTGTAAAATCACCCTTCAGTCTGGGGCTGGAGTAGTTTAGTATTAGACATTGCATACTTTTCATATAAATTTGCTTACAAATAGCATGTCTTAACAAGCAATATTGCCAGACTGCCCCTGTAGCAAATATTTTTTCACTCTGTTGCTAAACAAACTCTCCTCATGTATTCCACGCAGTTGGTATAAATAATACATCCTAAATAGCACAAAAAATACACTGCAAACCTCCACACAGAGTCCTAAGAGCCTGTAATGAACTAAGATGGGTTTGAAGCCCCTAAAACCCCCTTTTCAGGTATTTTTGCAGTGCAAAGATCCACCTGTGTTGGTTTTTTTTTGGCTCAGCTTTAAAGTGCTTTGGGGTAAATTCAAGTTATCCTCGATCTCAAGGAACTTTGCTTGGATTTACCCCATTTAACAGCAGAATATGACCTTTTCCATTCACATTTTTTGTTCCCTCTCTTCCAACAGGGCTGTGTCTCCTTATGCAACTTTGGAAGCCGATGAACGGCCTTTATGGCTCCGGATCCGTGTAAGCAGCTCAGTAAAAGGGGGTGTTAATTGCTCATCTTACATGGTCTAGAAACAAGCAGAGTTTGGTGCCTTTTTTAGCTGACATCGAGTTCAGAAAAGAGCAGCTTTCAATTTCCTTTCAAGTTGCTAATTAGCTCTATAAGAGAATGACAAAAATACAGACTTTCCCAAAGTTTATTTGCATTTTTCTACCTTGACATATTATGCAAATATTACGTTGCCATTTGCATATGACAAGAATATCTGATCTTATTTTACTTCAAGTCCCTTCAAATGCTGATATAAAGTTAAAACATGAATCAGTGTGTGTTTTATGTGCTTTATGGGCTGCATTGTCACTTTTTGACTGATACATTGTGCATGTCAACCAGACTTTGTACGTGGCCATCGCAGACACCTTTGCTGAAATGGCTTTGATATGAAATTTGAATGCTGAATATACTCAGCGTTATCAGTAAGCTGAAGTGGGTTGAAACTTTAGTTTTAAAAACAACCAACCCCAGCCATTTTCAACTAAAGAGCAACAGTTTTTATTGGGTTGTGGTGTAACAATAGCAAAATATCCACCAAAACAACAGTGAAGAGGCATCAGAGTGAGGTAAAATACTGCTAAAATGAACAATTTAAATTTCTAGGTCAAGACATTACAATTAATTTGCCCTGATGAGGTTGCACCTTGCTGTTGGGAGAGCCTCGGAGTTTCTTTGTGGCGTGGCAAGACCTCAGGGAAGGGCTGGACATCCATCCCTGAGAGGGAAGTCGGGCTGGGAAACCCTCCCAGGATCAGGTCCCAAACACAAATGTCTCCTGAATCTCTGCAAACAATCCCACTTGAAATTATTGTGCAGCTTTATTGTATTTCCAGCAATGTGCTTTGCTGGCAATAGAGACACAACTTCGGAGGTAATACCCTGGAATCTCTTCCTGTTATAGATGGCTGGAGCTCATAGATATAATGTGATTATTTCTTTCATTAAAGGAACTAAGTAATGTTATTAGATTTGGCTTTTTTTAGTGCATCAAATGGTTTATTTTACCGAGGCTGGAATTATTCTTTTCTAGAAATCCAGAGGTCATTTATTGCACAAAGCACCTTGCGTTTACAGAACAGAGAGACAGCAGCTTTAGCTGTATTTCTTGTGGCTGCTTCCTCATTGCCTGAGTGTGAAAACTTTATTGCTCATTATCTACTGGGCTGTGATGAAGTGACAGATGATTTATTGGGAGCCAAAAACTGTGTTTCAATGGTGAACATTTTTATCCTTTTGTGTTGCAGCCTGCCAACCCCTCTAACTGCTGAGGCAACAAATAAAGAAAACTCACTGCTGGAGGGCCCTGTGACTATCACTCATAAATGTCCACATTTCAGATCCCACTCTGTTTCTAATTTGATTCAATTCCCTTTTGTTGCTTAAAAATTCAATTTGTTTAATTGAGCTGTTTGACAGTAAAATCTGAATTCCATGCATTTTAACCATTCATATTAAATTTCCCTCCACATAGTACTTTTAGTAATGTGCTTTAAAAGAGGTCACTTTAATTTAAATTTGGTGACCTTACAAGCTTATAAAAAGATCTATATGCTATCCTTCTCAAACTGAAATGAAATGGAATAAATGTAAGATAATGTTACAGTAGATATTTCTGACTGAAGGTTTTGGAGTCCTGCAGAAATGCAACCTGCACTGAAAAGCCTCAATGCCCTTCCCAGTCTGTTTTCCACAAAACCCCACAATGATTGTGGATGAAATATCCCACGAAGGGTCAAATTAACCATTAAAATCAATGCACTGAAGTTTCAGGGTTAGTTATGTTGTTATGTGCCTTTGTTTAATAAGTTCCCTGCCCCTGGCTTGGGTTATTCCTATTTATTTTTAGGGAGGGTCTCATAGTTTTTTGACATTGCAATAGCTGAGCATTTTTTCCTTTAGGATTAATAAGAAATATTGGAAGCAGCGCAAAGACTTTAAGATTTAGTAAACTTTAATCTGTAAAATTTAATAGCAATCTCCAAGTCATTATGAGTATATAGGATGCAGTCTGGCTTTACAAACACTTTTAAGCAGTGAGTTATGTTACAGGAATGGCTTTGCCGTGTGTCATTACGTCCAGGTAAATGCCAGGATGATGACATAATTGGTAGTTGGGAGTAAAATACAACCCCTGTAAAATGTTACTAAGGTAAACGGAGCAGGATTGTAATTCATTATACATAAACATGACTAGGAGTTATTTATCATTTTATGAAATGCAGAACAACCTGAGCTCTCGGGTTTGGCTGTTTCTTCATTACTTTCTGTGAAACTGTAACGCTGCTCTTTCATTTCCCTGTAATGATTTCCCCCAACCCCACGTGAGGCTCCTTTTCCTGATGCTACTCTTGATATACAAAGTCCTAAAAACTGGCCTCATTAGCTATGATATCCTGCCACTTTCAGACACTGACAAATTTATGACTTTGGATGAAAGGTCATATGGGCACTGCAGCCATTAAAGCAGCCCCGTTGCACACTACCTGGAACAGGAGGAAATCCATTTTTGCACACAGATGCCCGCTCTGTTATTTCCTGCTAAAGACATACAGTAATAGTTTGAAAGCAACAAAAGCCTATTTTGTACCTGTTCAGCTTGCAAGTGTGTTAGCCCTAGGCTACTGTTTAACTTTTAACCCTCTTGTTCACACAGCGTACATGCATAAAACTACAATGTACCACATAATGAAGCAGAGCTCCCAACATTTGTTTTAGGCTGTTTGCTATAGGACACGCTTCTCTCCAGTCTTAAAATCAGTTTGGGAAACAAAACAACAAAAAAACCAAAGGTGTCTCGCTATGAAATGAGAGATTTTTTGCCCACATTTAACAGCAGCCCTGCTATGCTCTCTGTGTATTAACAGGGCTTTCAAGTAAAAAAGAAATAATTCAGCACAAAATGATTCTTGAAGAAGAATTTCTTTTGCAATTCTTTTTCGATGTCTGATTTTAAACCATTTTATCAAGCTTCCACTATATGTGCCAAACACTCTCTTGTCAGGTGTAGGATGAACTACAGTATAACTGTGAGATATTTCTTTCCCTCATAACAATCTCGAGCCGTAGCCCGTGATGAATTATTTGTACCATCACAAGGAAATTCCCCTCTTCTGCTCTTAAACCCAGCAAAATTACACACCAATTGTGGCAGAGAAAACATCTGATGTGACAGCTGTATAGCACACGGAGATCCATTGGGCCATTGGTTAATCAGCAGATTTTAATGGTGCTGGGGAATACGTGGTGTCCTGAATTGGAAATGCCTCTGTGCTCTTCACTAATAGGACAAATCTTCTACCTGTAGAGGAAGGATTCCTGCTGTTTAAATGCTTTCAATGTTTAAAATTAAAATCAACAAAAAAAAAAAAAGAAAAAAAAGAATGTGGAAAATCTGCCATAATTCAGAACACAGAAAGGAAATCCTGTGGATGAGTCAATTATATGGTTCCTAATGATGGTTCAGCCTGGAGGCTTTGAGCAAGGAGGGGAGGAAATAGAGGAAGATTAACTTGGTTAACCTTCTTCCATTTCCCTGTGTCAGGCAAGTTCTTTACTTACCGTATTCCCTCCTCTTTAACCCACTGTAGTTGGGGACAGCTTGAATTTCTGCAAGTCTTCCACAGACTTCATGTGTATTTGTTCTTTGTTTTTCAGACTAATAATTAAAATGGTAAAAAGAGCCCAAGGCTGTGTTGGAGACTGAGATTTAGTGGATTGGGTTGTTTCTACCTGTTGTCATTAATGTGTCTCATCAGACGCTCAGGAAAATGAAGCTCACAATTTTCCTAGACAGCTCATTTTTAGGGATATATCCCAGAAATTAGAAATCCCCCCAAGATTAAAAGCAAAATCTCAGAGGCCCCCGAAGACAGTGGTGTCTTTAGTGAGCTAAAGGCCTGGCCAAGTGCAATAATGATAATGATGAATAACCATCATTTATTTTTATACATGCCCATATCATTTAGGACCTCATAGTGCTCCGCAATAAAATCAAAGAAACATTAACTTGAAGTAAACAAATGACAAAACCAACATCAGCAGATGGGCAAATCAACAACAAAAATAAACAAATCAGCAGGTCAGAGGCTCCATCACAGGGAGGAACAAATGGGTTTGGAGCAGGGATTTGGGCGGAATATGCAAGAAAGACCAAATGAAGAGTGAAAGGCTGCTTTGCAATGTTCAGTGTGCACAGCACCCTTGGACACCTTTGCACAATTAGTGGCTTCCTGTATTCTGAATTTCCTGTTAAAGCTCATGTTTGCAGCATTGGCATTTCTTTATTCCCCAGTCCTGAAGCTCCCCAGACACCTCCTGGAATGGTGGTCTGCAGGCACTCTTGGATGGAGACACAAGGAAACTTAGACTGAGGTGGACAGTGGGAAAGTGCAAAAATCAGGACTCTGGATTTGCTTTCTAAAATTCTGAATTGGAGAGAATAAAAAAGGAAAAGGAAAAACTTATTAATAATTTTTGTATCTGGGTGTGCTGAACATGACTTGTCCTCATGGACCAGGGTCTGGGAAACTCTCCCAACCCTATTCCTGATAAATCCATGGTCAATAGGTGAGCCATGGTTAGCATTGGCATTTTTTGTCAAGGCAAGTAGGATCTTATTGCTATAAGGAAAATATTATTATTTACTGCTACTGATGATGATTATTTATAGTAGGGTTGAACCTAAAGTTTTATTACACCGAGCATCAAATAAATGCTTACTGGAATATCCACTTCTCTGAAATTATGGAAAAAATTCTTGATAACCTATTTAATGATAGAAATTAGTGGTGATTCATTATTCTCACTGTACGGGAGCTAAAGAAGAGGCACTGCACAGATCTGTCATGCCCAGAGACATAAACCCACTGACCTGTGAGAGCAGAGGATTTTGAGCCAAACACAACCTTTTCCTTTTGTTTTTGTTTCAAACCCGTGAAGAGGCTGGAGAGACAGGGAGGTGCCTTCACCTACGCCTTGTTCAGCCTTGAAACATTCAGCAGCAGGAATGCTCATGGGAGCACTGGCATTTGCTCCTCACGCCACCCCTCCTCGTCTTCATTTGTGTTTAAAAACAACTCACTTTTGGAATGGGATGTTCATCTACTGATGATTTACCAAGAGACTGCAAATAATTGTTTTCTTTTAAAAGTACTACCCACAGCCTATATAAGGACAGATTTTAGGTGGGGTTTGGGATTTGTATATGCAAGGTTGATATTTAAACCTCATTCTGGATTGAGAGACACTTAAAATATGACATATGTAATTAGAAGCCAGTTGAAAACTAGGTTAAGAAATTAACCCTGTGCAACAGAAAAGCATAATTTAAATTACCATCATCAAATACTGTTACTGTTCCTTCCTTGCTGAACTGTCCTTGCAATTCTTGTTTTAACAAGTTTTTATGGATCTGGAGGAAAAAAAAAAAGTGAGAAAAGCACCTGTATTTTGACAGTGAGATATCACGAGCCTGATAAGAAATCTAAAGTTGCATTGTTTAGATTATTAACACGACAAAAATAAATAATTGATGATTGGCAAACAGGCAAATCTAATCCTCTTTAATGCCCTGGGGTAGCCATAAAAACCCTGACTTGCCCCTGAGCTTGTGACAGTAACTTTGCAACTTTGGACACTCTAAAACTGAGAAACAGCTGTTGACAGACACGTTCCAGGTCACAGAATCAGACTGCATGATCAATAAGGTGAAAGCAAACTTCAGGGCCAGAAATACAATTTCCAACATTGATATGACAAAAGAGCCTGCAAAATACTCGGTGCAGTGAGAGGGCTGTGAGGAGACACCACTGAAGCTGCACCACGAGGTCTGCAAGGCTGGGCAAGGACAGGGACACCTCCCACCAGCCCAGGCTGCTCCAAGCCCTGTCCAACCTGACCTTGGAGACTCCCAGGGCTGGGGCAGCCACAGCTTCTCTGGGCACCCTCATGGTCAAGAAGTTCTTCCTCACATCTAATCTAAACCCACCATGTTTCACCAATAGAAATATGAAAGAACTGAAACATTTTTGCTTGCATTCATAAGCATTAGGTTTAGACAAGTGATCAAAAAGAAGAAAATATTTGGAAAAATATGAACCATGACTTTGGATGTCCACATTGTGAATTTCTCAATCAGATTGTTTTGAATGCTGAAAAACAACTTCACAACCTGCTTCACTTGGCAAATATGTGATGACACTGAAATGGGCATTGGCAGTGCCAGAGCTTCATAGTTTGCAGAGAGAAATGTGAAGGAATGAAAGAGCACATCCATCTGTTGATGGAATTTATGGGAATTGCCTGAGAGCCACTGTGAGAGCTGAGCTCTCATTTCCCTCCATTGTACCCCCTCTTTGCCTTGCAGAGCTTGTGGGCACAGGTGGTCCCTCAGTCCACGCCTGAGGGAGCTTTTTGAGAGAGAGTGAAGAGCAAGAGGTGGAAATGTTTTATTTCAGTGGTTTATCCTGAGCACAGACAGTGAGCTCAGTGTTAGATCCAACAGCACCATCACTAGATACAACCTTATCAAGGCAAACACAGTGTACAAGCAGGGAACAGCTGAAAATTGGGAACATGGCTTGGAAAAATCAGGAGCCTGCCTGGAGGATGGTGTTACCTCCTAGGAGTGCTTCTGTTACAAGGGTTTATTTTCCACATTGTGTAACTTGGTAAAAGCAATTCTCTCCACACTCAGACTTGGCATTCTTGATCTCTGTGTGTATGGAAGTGTTTGGTAAGTGTAAAGAGACAAAAATTGAAATTATGCTGTTTTTAAATTTTAGGCAAAAAAAAGGAATAAAAGGTTGTTTTCTCCTGGCCTTTTGGTGCTCCTTGACCTTCTCTCCTGCAGACCTTAATCTTCAGGAGTTCTGTACATGGAGCAGCTCTTCATGGTTTAAGCCTAACTGAAGCTTGGGTATCCAATATTTAAACACTGCTCAATATTAAAACACAAACCAGGAGCAAAATTCAGCTTTAGCTTTAAATTCAGGTTCTTGCCCTGTAGCTGAGTTTGGGGTGATCACACCCGAGGTCTTGGGTTGAATCCAAGCCAATGAAAAGTACTGTGTTTTATTTTTAAGTTGGGAAGCTGCTGTGTATGTTTAAGCTTCTTAGTATGGTGAGACTTAAAAACTATAAAATCCTTCTCATTGCTTGATTTTAAAACAAAGTTTCCTTTAAAAACACGCAGCATTTAGGGTCTATTTTCCAAAAGAACCACTAACACTGTGCCAGTGTTATTTTGCATGTAAATTTTAGATTGCACTGGAACAGTTTAAACCTGCAAAACCAAACACATGTGCCCCATGGCCTATGTGAGCAGGTGACAATGCACAGCCTCTGCCACCCACCCCACTGAACTGGAGCTTTCTGAATGTCATTTTATCAGCAGAAAAAACCTGCAAGTTCTGAAATCTGAAGGCCCAGACCTTGTTAAGGCTTATGCAGATGCTTAGTGGTAAGCACTGGGTCATCCTGAAAGAAGGTTGTAGTTGTGTCATGGAATCATGGAATTGCTTAAGTTGGAAAAGCCCTCCAAGACCACAGAATCCAACCATTCCCTCATCACTGCCGAGTCCACCACTGACCCATGTCCCCAAGTGCCACATCCATGCAGCTTTTAAATCCCTCCAGGGGTAGGGACTCTACCCCTGCCCTGGGCAGCTGTGAAGAAGTTTTGGGTAAAGAAATGTTTCCTAATATTGAACCTAACCCTCCCCTCATGGAACTTAAGGTCATCCCTCTTCTCCTGTCCCTGTGCCTGGAGCAGAGCCTGATCCTCCGTAGCTCCCCCTCCTGGCAGGGATTGCAGAGCCAGAAGGTGCCCCCTGAGCCTCCTTTTCTCCAGGCTGAGCCCCCCCAGCTCCCTCAGCCCCTCCTGCTGCTCCAGCCCCTTCCCAGCTCTGTTCCCTACCCTGCACATGCTCCAGCCCCTCAGTGTCTCTCCTGTCTGAGGGTCCCAGAACTGCCCCAGCACAGGGACAGTCACTGTCCTGGGGCTGTGCCCACACTGGGGCTGGCAAAGCCCAGGGGCCATTGGCCCCTTGCCCCGGTGGGCACGCCTGGGCTCATGTCCAGCCACCGCCAACCAGCCCCCCCTCCAAGTCCTTTCCCACCAGGCAGGTTCACAGCCACTCTTCCCTCAGTCTGTAGTGCTGCAGGGGGTTGTTGTGACCCACGGCCAAGACCCAGAACTTGGCCTTGTTGAACCTCAAACAAATGCCTTGTTCCGTTGATCCAGCCTGTCCAGATCCCTTCGTGGAGCTTTTCTGCCCTCCAGCAGATCAACACTCCCACAAACCCCATCATCTCTATTTCCAGGTCATCGCCAGCAGTGCTACAAGTGACAGCGGTGGCCACATGAATGTCCACCCACAAGGACACAGGAGCATATGTGACCTGCAAAGGCATGTCCCTGCCTGTCCCTGGTAGTAGGGCTTGTGAAAAATGATTTTTGTGCTGGCCTGGCCCACCAAAAGGGGAGAAAGCTTTTAGTTTCACTCTTTGCAATCCATTTTTTCATTTGTTCCTTCTGAACAAGTGCTGTTTTCAGAGAGTTTGGGAGAAGAAACTCGAGACTCATTCTAAGGGTGAAGGTGTTACAGTGAAAACACTTGCCAGTTAAAACCACCTGAGATCTGCTCCTGTAACTCATGAAAGGCATTGAGATTATATAAACTGAGTGGCAAAATATTTACCATGCACCTGCACAGCTCAGGTGCATGGTAAATAGAATCACAGAATATCCCAAGCTGGAAGGGACCCACAAGGGCCATCCAGTCCAACCCCTGGCCCTGCATAGACAACCAACAATCCCACCCTGTCCCTGTCCCATTGTCCAAACCCTCCTGGAGCTCTGGCAGCCTTGGGGCTGTGCCCACTGCCCTGGGGAGCCTGGGCAGTGCCCACCACCCTCTGGGGTAAGAGCCTTTCCCTGAGATCCAACCTGACCCTGCCCTGGCACAGGTTGTCCACATTCCCAATATTGCTCATATAGTTTCATCATTAAAACATGTTTGGGTGCCTAAAAGCTTGAAATCAATTTGTTGTAAAGGTAGCTTGGATGAGTTCATGGTGTCCTCCTCAGGAAACGCTCTGGGACTGAAGTTATTACTGAGGTATTATTTGCCTGTGGACAAAAATTCAAGGTAAAAGAAATCAGGTTAATCCATACATGTTTTCCTCTGGAGCAGGAATGCTCTTGTGCTTACATGGAAATGCAGGGATGTTTGGGGGCTCAGGGCCACGGGGGCAGGACTGGCCCAGACCTGAGTCTCCCCAGGATCACCTGAGTGGCTCTGCCACCGCTGCTCTCCCTTCCTGCAGCCGCCTTTATGTCCCCGGCATAAATCCTCTTTACTGGGGCTTTGTGTCTGGGGGCCGGCAACGCCGTGTGTTCCCAGACGAGGTGCAGTGCCTGGGAAGCCATGGGAGGGGGAATACATGCATATATATATATATATTTACACAAGTATAAATGCATTCATATCAAATATATGCACCCCCCTAACCGTGCACAGACACTGAGGGAGATTTTAGCTCCAAATTGTCAGGCTTTAATAGATTTAAATCAGGCTCTGAACGCTATTTTAACATATTTTTTTGTGCGTGTTTAGTAACAACAGTCATCTTAAATTGTTGTGGCACATGGCCAGAGGGAAGAGAGGTGTTAATGAGACTCACTATAAATGGAAGGAGCTCGGGAGTGACAGTTTTCTGGAGCACTGTTGGCATCGGATCGAAGAGACAGGTGGTGGCACAGGGCTGACCGATCACCTCAGATAATGATGAAAGAGGAGTGACAGGGGTGAAAGATTCAAGGACCACTGAAGAATGGTGAGGGGGAAGGCAGGGGCCATCAGCCAGTCTCGACAGGCTGGGCCAGCTCCCCACGCGCTGCTCGCACCGGTGAAATATGAGAGGGGCTGATAAGGGGGAAGCAGAGTATTATCGATATCAGATGTGGAAATGAGTGGACTTAGTAACCTATCCACCATTTGGAGTAAGTATTTACGGTTTCCATGACCAGAATCAATCAGGTTTGAAATTCATTCTTATTTGGCAGAGGAAATGTGCACTTAACCTTTACATTCGGGGTCTCCTGATGAATATTGACCTAGAAAAATATCCCAAAGGTGTTCGGTCCGACGAAAAGTTATTTAATAATTTGGTAAATGATGGCTGTACCGCGGGGACTAAATATTTAGGTCGGAAATCCTAACTTTAGATGGGTGCCGGACCAGGGTGCAGATTATTGCTACACTGAGAGCCCTCCAACCTCTCCTCAACCAGCCATAAATCAGGGGGATGGAGGAGTTCAGACAGAGCAAATTCTGGTGACAGCCACGTGATGGACTCACGGGGGAGAAAATGAAAATTCATTCCCTGACAACCTGCTACAGGCTGCAGGTATGGCAAGGGGGAGAAGCTAAATAGATCTGTATCAGCTGCGAGGATGGCAGACCCCCAGCATATGGAAATGCAGCGGGAGGGAGGTGAAACCCGGAGCTGCACACAGAACGCTCGAACGTCAGAGCGGCTGAATCACCTGAGCAAAGATTATATAAAAATGTAGATTGCCTGCTCCTGACCCAATCACGTTTCAAAATGAAGGGACAAAGAGTGACAGGAAAGGTGCTATTATTACAGATTCAGGGTGATGCACAGTCACTGCTCAGATTCCTCTTCGGCAAGCTCAGGCACTGCGAATAATTTCCCTGCAACTGCCCTCTCCTATTTATACACCCGATCCGAAGGCTTTGGGGATGAAGGGAAACGATCCCGTGGATTTGAAGGGGCTTCTGAGAGGGATCCATGCAAATCTGCCCTACATGGGGATTTTAGGCCCAGATTTTTTTAATCTAACTCAACTTACTCAAGATTTTCAGTGTGCAGCTAAATATTAAATTCACTTTAAGAAAGATTATTTTATAAAGCTGTTCTCGCTTATGTGAGAGTAATGAACTCGAAGACGAGCTGGAATTGCTCTGAAAGGCACAGGTTGCTTGACTTTAGAAAAGATCTCACTAATGGGTTAGATCAAGTATTGCTATCCCTAAAATTAAATGCTAGTGTTTAAAGCTCCATTTTTATAAGAAGAACTTGCTATTAATAATTTTTAAGGCTCTTGATTAAATAAGTAAAAATGCATTACTATTGGGTTCATAATTACTTTAAAAATGTTCAGGTTTTGGTCATTTTCCCTGCATTATTATGGCACAGAGGCAAAATTTCACTCATATATTTGACTTAAATGACAGTCTTTTGGGACTTGCAACAGAAATTATAACTTCTGCTGCAATTTACATGTTAAGTTCTGTAACCCCGTGATAGTTCAACCATTTGTAAAAGAACAGTAGGTGGCCTAGTGGTCTAATATTCAATGAATAATTTTATCTTACATCAGGCATGAGGTCCAGTTTAATCTTTCATTACATTAAAATTGCACCGGGTGACATAAAGTTTGTAATTAAAAGAGCATAACTTTTCCGAAACGCTGTAGAGGAGTCTCATGAAAAATCAGCATCTTTAATCAAGCTGCTACAAACTGAGACCGCTTTTGTGTGTACCTGTTGATGTGTTTCTTGTCACTGGCTGTCTGCAGCTCTTGGCAACTTCATTCCTTAATCTTTTGCATCCGAGAAGTCACTCTGTTGCACGGTGCTTAGTTGGTAAACAAGCAGAAATATGTAAGATGTAGAAAACCAGGTGTCGTGGCTGTGGGACGCTGCCTTCCTTGGTGGATGCACCTCGCTGGGGTTGGGTATCTTGGACTGCGTTTGGCAGAGGCAGAGCGGTGCCATGGCCTGGCTGTGCTTAGCTCAGTTGGTTAAAACTTGGTTATAATAATGCCAAGGTCATGGGTTCAATCGTCTGTGTGGGTCATTGACTTGAGAGTTGGACTCGATGATCCTTGTGGGTCCCTTCCAACTCAGAATAGTCTGTGCTCTGGTGTGGCCCTGGTTAGCACAGCTGGAGAGGGCTGGGAATGATGCCCTGCTCGGGAGCAGCGCGGCGGGAGAGCTGCCCCGGGGCCCCGGGGGTTTGGAGATGCGCCGCATCCCCCGGAGCAACCCCCAGGGCACATCAATCTCCACTTCCAATTGCTTCCTAATGGCCCGGGAGCTTTCCAAAGGGAACCGCACCACGGAGCCGCTCTGCATTAGCTTTTATTTGTCTTTCTGGAGATTACCATTAGTCATCGTTAGTTATGAGGCAATGGCAGATATCAATTAGAAGATGAAGTATGACCCAAGTCACGTGCAGGTGGTAATGGAGCTGCTGCAGGATGAGCTCCTGGCAGCGCTGCCGTGTGGTGGCTCCGTGGTCCTCCCTCTGCTGGGGGTTTTTTGGATGTGTTGAGCTCATGCAGCTGACTTTGCCTTTGTTTCACTTCACTTTCTTCTGTTTGTTCATTCGAGTGAGCTGAGTCAATGAACACATCCTCGAGCTGGAACATTTTTCCATTTAATAGACCAAAGTTACAACATACCCATCTGAGCTCAGACTTTTGCACTCTTTCACCCCAAATTATTTTTCTTTCCTATTTAAAATTAAAATACTTAATTGGCCCACTGGTATAAACAAGAGCAGGGAAAAACTCTTTTAATATCTCAAGATGGTTCCAGTTGTTGCTTCCTAAATTGTGGTCTCTGAGATGATGCTTTGAAGGGCAGGGAGGAAATGGGAGTTTCATTGCAAAGATACACTTATTGTCATAACAGAAAAACCAGAGTCATTGTAATGGGTTCAGGGGAGCTGATGTATCTCAGTTCTGGTGTCAGAGACAGTTTGATAAATGCAACATTAATTGATGCCTTATGCAGTGTTTGTTAAGATACATCATCTTGTGATTTTTTACTGTTCTTTGAGGTAAAGGGTTGTATTGACCCCAGATTTCCTGTTGATTTGGTTTTTTTTTCCTGAGAGTGTGGCATGAGGCAGAAGGATAAAAAGCAGATTTTAAAAGTATGGGACAACACCTAAAGATGCAGATGAAATGCAGCTGCCTACAGAAAATAAAGTGATTTTTGAAAATGCCATAACACTCATCTCTGCTCCACCTCCCTCGGGTTCCAGGCACCCAAACACCTTCCCAAACCCACCCTCATTTTGTTGGCCTGGGTTTTGCAGAGCCCAGGGCTGAACCTCAGTCTCTGGACCCCCAGCCTGGTCCCCTGGCTGGGTGTGGGGCTCTTCCCTCTCTCTCTCCATGTGCCACAGATGTGCTGGATGTTCTAAAAATAAAAGCCTGGATTCAAACATGATGTATCTCCTTTGATTTCCATGCAGATACACGAGGAATGAATGTATCTATTATGTTGGGGTCTGCTGGAATGTTAATTTTGAAAGTCATTTCTCTCAATCTATAATTACATCTTCTTTGTCAGAAAGTAGGAATTTTGTAGAGCGAAAGGGATTAATCTCAGTCACTGTTTTCAAACAATTTGAGTTGGGTAGTTTCTGTAAGACTATCATTTCTTTTCTTTTAAGCCAGTTAAATTTTGCCTGAGGCTAACATTTTATACCCAGAGTAAATCTTACTAAAATTAAGCAACAGAACATACAGCTGCCCTTATTCCTGGCCCACAGATGTTACCAAAATCTGATTAAAAACCCCTCAGTCTTCTGCTGCACCTTTTCATTAGTGCAATAATCATTTTTTTCCAAATATCTGGCAGAAAAGAGTGGGGAAAAAAAGTGAAAAATATGAGGTTTTGATGATCAGCATCTTTGAAAAGATTCGTTGAACCTAGTGGGAGAAATGAGGACTTGGGGTAATCCATGTGCTGAAATATTTTTGCTTCTTTTTCTAGAAAATGTGCAATTTGGTCAGGCAGAAAAAATTGAACAGAGCCTTCCAAGCAATAAATCACTGGATTGCTGGTGACATTCATACAATGCGGATATAGTGTTAACTGTATGAGTCAGACAGCCCTTACTGCACTCAGCCTGTTCCTAGGAGGTGACCTTGCCACGGTGTAGTAATCAATCATTCTGGCACAGGACACACTGTTTTTGTTTAATATTACACTATTGGAATATATAGTAAACAAAGTGCAAAGGAAATTTCGAAAGCAAGCAGCAGAGAAGGTGTGCTGTAATATTTTGCAGCCCGAGGAGTGCCAGCAACATCCTGGGCCCTGTGTGTGCCTCTGGATTGGTAACTGTAGGGCTGTTAGCAGCACCAAAGCATATGTGACTCCACTCAAATACTTCAACTGTCTGCACAGCTCGAGAGGAACAATTCAATGGAAATATGAAGTTAGGATTACAAAAAAGATTTACTACCAGAGACGCTGCAGTCTTACACATTTCTTCTTTTGGCACTTTTATACAGCGTATACATCACGATTTTCCCAGCCAAGCGACAGAGGAGCAACATCCCTAACCCGCCTGAAAAAAATTAAGCAAACAAATCTTAATTAACTTGTAAAAATTCTTTTAGTGTACGATAAGCGGAGTGTTGGTGCTCATAGCCAAGAGGTTATATTGGATTTCCATGCATGAGTTATACCAGGAGCCAGTTAATTCATGAAGTTTGCTGTCAGTGCATAGGGTAAAGGAAGACAAAGGCAAACTCTTTGGAATGAAGAAACCTTAAGTGAAATATATTTGGTTCTTACTGTTTTCACACATAGTAGAGATGAAAGATAATGCAGTGGTAATTGAGTATATAAAACTACCTTGTCAGAGAGGCAGCCTTAATGTCGAGTTTGTTCTGGTTTTTCCAAGTGCAAACCACTATGTACGTGCTGCAAAGAGGTGCAGAATCAAATCTGTTATGGCTAAGATTTCGTTAGGTATAAATGTGGACACACATAATTTTTTCAATACTGCAGCCTGCTTTTATTTTCTCGTGGTTCTGGAACCACTGGTGAGCCATATGGCACTGACAAGTGGCCTGGGACTCTGTTTGGGGTGACCAAACTGCTCCATTTGCTCTCACACACAGAAAACCAAACAGGGCACAAAGGCAAGTGGTGAACACACAGAGTTTTGGCCCTGGATTGCAGTGGGAAGCAGTTGTGGTGGCACTTCCCAAGGTGATCTGTAGGTTTTCTTCAAAAGGGTTGGATGCTCTTTCAACTTTAAACAGTTGAAAAACACTGCTCTAAAGTGTCCATCACGGGGAGATGAATTGAGCTTTCAGAGCAGCGTGTCCTGCCGGAGCCGGGTCGGGAATGCCTGTGCACGGCAGAGGGGCTGTCCTGGGTGAGCAGAGATGCTGCTGGCCCAAATCCTTCATATCTCCGTATTTTTCCTTAGCCTTTAGGATTTGGAAAGCATTTGGATAATGCTAATACTTGAATTTTAAACAGTTCTAGGTGATGAGTCTCTGTCAGCAGAACCACGGCCCAGTCCTCAGCAGTGCTGGCCCTGCACCACCATCAAGGACCAGCCATGAGAAGCCCGTGAGCTGCTGGAATTTGAGCTTTAGAAGCAGTGCCAGCATCTGCAGGTCTGGTAGGCTCCATATCCTTACTCCTTGCCCCAATACCTCTAGAATGATCCTGGGCTGCACAGGCTGTGAGTTATCAACACCACAGATGCATAGAAGGTAAGAGTTTCACGTAGTTATGGTTATTTCATACCTGGGCAAAAATAAAGCTGCAACCTGATATTTCAACCCATGGCATGGGTTTATGTTGTATTTGCTTGAGCATTGGAGCCAAATCCATTTCTTCCCAGACCGTGGCACCATGGGCAGGTTGCAGCTGCTTGCAATGAATTTGGTGACCAACCCTATCAGTTGACCCATAGAACATGAATGTGCCCTTATTATATGTCTACGTATTTCATATCATAATTATTTATTACCCATCTGAAGGAGTCAGAGGGTCTTGGTGTCACAAGTTGCTGATTGTTTGCATGGAAAAATTAGTGTTGGGCTGGGCAGATAAATGTGGGATGCATGAAACAGGCTCAAATTCTGAATTCTGCCTTTTCATCTAGTGTTCATATTTCTGAGTTTCAGCCAAGAAGGGGAAGAAAGGGGAAAGAACTATCTAAGAGCTCTCTCAATTTGTCCATGAGCTCATAGGTTTCTTTAGTTTCAATATATGTGCAACAGCAAGTAAAGAAACCCAGCCTTGCAGTAAAACCTCAAGTGTAGGTTTACATGGGTGTACCTGAGAGGAGAGCTTGGCATAGTATTAGGGAAAGCAGCAAATTAAATGTGTTTCCCAGGACATTTAATTTTGCAATAAAGTCCTTGGCAACAACATTTTAGTTTATCTGCCATCAATGCTAAAAACCAAGCTGGTGTTATTTTCCTGGAAGAAACTATTGCACAAATAGATGTCAGTTATATTAAAAAATGCATTTTGAAAAATGCATAAAAATGCATTTTATATTAAAAACTGCATTTAGATTAAAAAATGCATTTCAGTGGATTAGGTGCAAATAGGTGTTAGGGCTCTTCACAGTAAATACCAAATTACTAGAAAGATACTTACTGTTAGGTGCTGACTGCTAATGTTGATTTTATCTTAGTTGTGTAATCATTCTACAAATAATGTATCCAGTCAGGATGGTAATGTGAGTGTTGGCTATACATTATTAGTCTTTGCATGGCTAATGAGCAGTTATTACCAGACGCTCAACAAAGCCTTGAAATAATGAAGTTCTGCTTAAACTTAAACCATCTCTTTCTGGGTTAATCAAAACATGGAAGCCCAAGAAAACACACTGGCAGGTTAACCTGGATTCTGTGCACAAACACCATAAAACCCTGCACAGGTTCTCTGCTGGAATCGCATTACAGACCTATTGCGACGCCTCAAATCAGTGGGGAATGATCATTCTCGCTCCAGTACCGCTACGGTGTCCCACCTCTGGAGCAGTAATGGGTGTCAGGGACTGTTTGGACTAGAAGGGATTAAGCTATCACCCCCCTGCCGTGTGTTAATTTATTGCCTCAGACATTTTCATATTGGACTCATTTTCGCCCGCTCGGTGATGTTGCACGTCCCGCGGCCGAGCGGCGCCGCGAAATGGCTTTGGCGGGGGACACAGTGCCAGTGCTGCCGGGGCACAGAGCAGCCCCCCAGACAGGCAATCTGCCCAGGTGTGACATGGCAGCCATGCCACCAGCTCCTTGGGAAACAGGGAAGGAGATTGAGATCCCAGTGCTAGACATCTTCTCGTAATAGCGTTATTTCCGCAAGAAAATAAAGGGTCACCACTGCGCACGAACTACATAAAAAATGTTGTGTTGCCGGTGTTTTTTTTACTCCCCTGGTTTTGTTCAGTGATTATGTAGAACCTGCCGGAAAGGTGTTTATTTCTGTTTGTAAATTGAATGCGCTGGGTGTTTTTCTCCAGCTTTGCCCCAGGCTCTGTTGGATGTGATGATGGAGCTGGAAGTGGAGGCAGACACCGGCGGAGCGTACACGGAGGGAATCTGGCAGGAAAACAAAGCCCTGTTTTGTCATTTCATGCCTCTTAAAAGTCCTGCTTCATGCAGGCAAAATGTGAGTTAATGTACATTAAATAGGATGAGTGAAGTGAAAAATAAACATGTAAAAATAAATAGCAGCTCACTGGAAGAGCTGGGGCCATTCCCAGCATACGAATGCAACAGGGCCACCAGCCCCCAGAAAACACACCCCGCTCCTGTCACCCCCTCCATCCTCAAGTCGGGCATCAGGGATTGTCTTCCCAACTCCCTTTTCTCCCCTGTTTGTGATATATGGGTGATGGAGAACCTCACCCTCTCGTGTGTGTGTTGCACATGGACACCTCCGTGGGTTTAATTTCACACATATCTATTGCACATACACAAATAAATTCTCCCATCCCATTTTATTGAATTTCTAGTAAGTTGGCAGACTAAAGTGATTTTTAACACTTCTCGATTGGATTTATGATTTCTGTGTCATCCACCCTGCTTCTGACATTAGGAAACGTTCAACATGAGGGAATCATTCACTGGTTCTTTTAACTACACTATAAAACATTTTAGTCTCCTTTCTCTCAGAAATCCATAAATGGCTAATTTAATCACAGCCTTACAGCAGAAACCTGTTTCTTCTGCTAATTATGTGGTTGAATGTTGGTGCTTAAATCATCGTGAGATGTTGGGGACAGGTAGGGACAGGGCTGTCAGGACTCGGTCACCAATGGCCAGGTCATGGTTGAGTTTCCAAAGCATGTAAGGTCACCTGGGTTTGGCTCCCCTCTGTGGGGCACGCAGCATGGCATCTCCAAGTGGCATTTTCAGGAGATCATAGAATTCCAGTCTGGAAGAGACCTCAAGAATCAGGTGGTCTGACCTGTCTTGGCAAAGCATGGTCTACACAAGGTGGCCCAGCACCCTGTCTAGCTGAATCTTACAAGCAGACAAACCTAGCCCAGAGAAGCTGTGGCTGTCCCATTCCTGGAAGTGTCCAAGGCTGGATTGGACAGGGCTCGGAGTAACATGGTCTGGTGAAAAGTGTCCCTACCCATTGCAAGGGGTGGAACTGGATGATCTTGAAGGTCCCTTCCAACCCAAACCATTCTGTGTTTCTGTGATTCTGTGAACTTTTCATATTATACCTTCTCAAAGCTGAGATTTCTCAGCTCTCTGGAGGGGGGACTTACTCTACCCTCAGCCAGACCTACTGTGTTTTCCTGGCAAATTAGGACCAAACCAACCACAAACATAGCTTCACAGGCCACGCTCTCTGTAGTGTTGAGTGAGCCTTCCTTCCTCCAGCATCCCTCCAGCTGAAACAGGCTGGAATTTCAAAGGCACCGGGAGCCGGGTGGTGAGAGGGCTGTGAAAGCACACACACACTGCCTTGCACAAACTCCAGGTAATTAACTATTAAATCTTTCTTGCCTGGCATCCTGAAACTTGAGCTTGTGCCTTCCAAGGAGGTTTCTTGCTGAACTCAGCATGGGGTTTTATTGCACTGCATTGAGTGAGCAGATCACTAAGGTTGGAAAAGCCCTCTAAGACCATTGAGTCCAATCATTAATCCAGCACTGCCAGGCCCACCACTAACCCAAGTCCCCAAGTGCCACATCTACACATTTTTTTCAACACTTCAAGGGATGGTGATTCCACCACTTCCTTGGCCATTGTGTTCTGATTTTGACCACCCACACCTTCGAGCAAGTGCTGCAATGTTACTCTTCCATTGTCAGCTACAAATAGGAGCTACAGCTCCTCATCATCACTGCCCTCATCATTCCCGAACTGGGTGGTTTGAAGTCTGGATCAGGATGGACCCTTCTGAGTTTGGTTTAATTGGACGTCATGTGCTGGTCCATCTCATTGCAGAGACAGGCTGGAGGCAGAGTTAGTCACTTGTGAGTTGGGCTGTGAGTGCAAATCTCTCACCTTACACTGAAAAGAATTTTGGAGGCAAGCTGGGCAAGGTTATTGGGATTAAGGGAGCTCCTGCACCTCCCAGGTGCTCTGCATACAGATTATCATGGAAATAACTGGTAAAAATATTAGATCTATGCAATAAATAAGGAAAAAAATAAAAAGAAGTTGATACCAGTATTAAAATTAATATGAAGAGGAAAAGTTTTAAAAACTGTTTTAGCCGTTTTGTTTGTATAGAGAAGTGTCCTAACCTTTGCATTCTCTATATGGTTTTATTGAGACTCATTTAATCTGGTAATTGCCAAGATCCACCATTCTCACAATTTTTTTTCATGTTTTGTGGTTTATGCAATGAGCAATTTATTACACAATTTCTATGTTCTGTCCCAAACAAACTAAAATATCCCTTAAAAGTGAGCTCTTTGACTTGTTCTACAGATCATGCCTTAATTCACAGCAGCAGTTTTATCACTTTCTATCAAAAATGTACATATAAAAATTGGATGCAATACGATAATTAAGGTCTTAATAAGGGGTGGGGAGAAAATATCTTGGACCTGTGCCTGTAACGTTGCAAGCATGGAAATTTTTGGACCCCATAAATGTATTAACCTGCCTGTGCAGGTCTTGCTGATATGTTTTCTCCTCTCCACCTTTCCTGGGGCATCCCAAGCCCTGATGGTTTCCAGGGTATGACCTGAATCAATAATACTCTTTTGATGATTTAAAATGAATTTTCCCATTTTAAAGAAATTAACATTTGCCACCAGCTCACACAGACACGTTTTCAGCCCATCTCTGCACCCTTTGGTCTGTTTGCTCCATCACCTCTCATATTCCTTGCTCTCTGCCCTCCCATCCTCAGTCTCATTCCCTTCTCCTTCCTGCCTGCCTGGACCATCCTTTCTGGAAGCATTTCCTGCACCAGTTCCCATTTTCTTCCTGGTGACTCTTCCACACCTCCCAGCACTCGTGGTGCCACACCAGTGTGACACCTGATGGAGGATCCTGGTTTGCAGATGTCACCACATACACCAGCTGTATTCCACCCCAAACCTTCTCTTAATCCATAATAATCAATACCAGCCTGCAGAACCATATGCACCATTAAGTACAATTTACATTTGATAAAATACTGTTTTTCTTCATTAGGATACAGCTCCCTTCACAAAGTGCCTACTTGGGAAACACTTGGGGATGGAATGACATTGCCCACATTATTTCTGCTGGAGTCCAAACCCCAGTTTGTGTCTTCTTGCCTGGGCTTGGGTGGCAAGCAGGACTGATTTTCTTCTTGAGTGACCAGAAGTCATTTTTCAATGCAGTTGCTACTGATTTACTTGGGGATGAGACTTGTGGTTTCTGAGAGAACAATGAGAAAGGAGCTGCCCAACTGACAGGGATCACCAACTTCAAGAAGCAATTGGTGCTTGGAGAGCAAAGGTTGAGTGAGGATGGTGAAAACACAGTGGGAAGGGTTAATAAGACACTAAGGTGTATTATTCCTTAACTAGTTTTAATGCTCAAGGATTAAAAAAAAATATGGTTGTGTAATGGCATGGAACAACAAAGAGTCTCCAAACCTCAGAGTCCTAGAATGGCTTGAGTTGGAAGGGACCTTAAAGCCCAACCAGTCCCACCCCTGCCATGGGCAGGGACACCTCCCACCAGCCCAGGTTGCTCCAAGCCCTGTCCAACCTGGCTTGGGACACTCCCAGGGCTGGGGCAGCCACAGCTTCTCTGGCCAACCTGTGTCAGGGTCTCCCCACCTTTACAGCCAAGAATTTCTTCCTGAAGTCCAAGCTAATCTCTCCTCCTTTAGTTTGAAACCATTTCCCATTTCTCCCATCACTATCTGCTTCTGTAAAAATTCTCTCTCCCTCCTCACTGTGAGCCCACTTTAAGTGCTGGGATGCCACAGTAAGTCTTCTCCGGAGCCTTCCCTTCTCCTAATTCCTGTCATAGGAGTGGGAATGTGGAGGGCTTGTAGCACCGGTGTGTCTGCTGCCTTCAAGAGCAGGGAAAGGACATTCTTGATCCTCCATTTGGGGAACAATTTCCCTCTAGTAGCTGGAAATTTTTAATAAGGAGCTTTTATATCACCGTGCAAGGTGCACTTAAGGGAATGTGACACAGTGTGACAGCGCTGAGATGCTGCAAAGATTTTGGACAGAATTACAAATTCTGCTGGTGTGGCTGGGGCTGGGCACAGTGGAGTATAAATTAACATATAACTAATAACTATACTGGCATTATAGCAAGTATCTCATGGTGATAAGCTTCATGATTCTCTTCAACCCACTGAAGTTGAAGGAAGAGCAAAGGCCTTTTCAAGCTTACTTTATCTTCTTGCTTCTTAAGTGAGACTAATCAAGTTTATATCCTTTTAGCTTATTATTAGCCCAGCAGAGCTTCTGGCACTCTTTACAGCTTTTTTGACATGAAAGTTAGTTACACCTACTGTACTTAGTATGACTTCACTTTTCTTGTGATAAATCCTGAAAATTAATATACTGTATCCTCCAGATTACAAAATGAAAGTGTCCTAGACATTGTGAGTACTCTGGCTGTGGAATGCTGCCAGTAAAAGAAAAAAAAACCCCTGATGTCTTAATGATCTCTGTTAATAAAAAGAAGAAACTGGGTAGTAAATTTTCTTGGTTAAGATGTCAGGCTTTTTTCTCTTTCTTATCCTAAACTTGAACTGACACATATTTCAAAATTGGTTGCAAAGCAGAAGCATCTTTGCGAATGAAATGGCTTGGATATAAAAAATTCATCATGAAAATCCTGGAGTGAAGCGAGTCCTGCTTGTGCTTCTGATAGGAAGTTGGGCTGCAGGAGGAATGCGAGCTGGGCCCTGAGCACTGAACATAGGTTACATTCTTTCTTAAATTAAATGAAGGGCAATAATGAAATCTTTTGTTACGTTATTTGCTGACTGGGCTTCCTGATTTGGTAAATTAAGAGAGAGTCAAGCTCTGAAACAAGTCCCCATTCTTGTGTCCGAGGGTAGCGCTGGTGGCACTGGTGTCTTATTGAACGCAGAGCTGCTTAATTACAGTTCCCACTGTTTGCTGGGATAACGAGTGCCAGCTGTTTTATGGCAGGGCAGCTCTGGCCATCTTTGGCATTCCCATTTAGGCCCTGGATGGGACTGGCACGTCCATGAAATCGGGCAGGGAGCACAATCAGCGCGGGGAGCGCTCGCAATGCGTTCCGCAGGTTTGGGCAGAGCATGTGCCGGGCACGCCGAGCTCTGCCATCTATGTCTAAAGCCACTCACCACTGGGAATATAAAGGCAAAGCAGAAAAATTGAGCATTTAATGGTCTACCATTATTGTTGAAATCACAATGACAGGCCGTGATCTCCAAGTACAATTTTGATCCTTATGTAGTAACTGAAATTACAGCATTTCATACTCTGACTATATTATAGGGAATAAAACATCTGTCTAAATATTGGAGATATAAAACCCTCAAAATAAAGATATTTGAGAATATCTTGCACAGAGCACCTTTCCACCTGCTTGCTTAGTATAATGCAGTCATTATGGCAATAAATGTTTCTAATAAAGTATGAAAATGGATTGTTTGCTTTGCTGCTTGTATGAACTCTCATTTCTCTTTTTATTATATTGAATCTGACATTTGCTTACCCTTTATCAGTAGAATATTTAATCAAGTCCAATCTGTAAGAAGCAAGAGGAATTTCTATTTTATTTAAAACCTGTCCCACATGAAAAAGGACTGGGAAATAGGTCATGCAGTGCATGGGAAGTGTGAGAGGTGTTAGAGTTACAATGCTGAATATTTATCTAGTCTACAAAAGAGACCACTCTAAACTTGTGCAGGAACATACAAGTCTGCTCCTATTGTTTAAAGTCCTGGTGAAATGATTTAATGGCTTAATGTTTCTAATTTTTATCCACAGCCCAGGATCTAGAGAATTAAGCCTCTGTCAGCTTTATTTATTTTCTCTGTCAGAGTGTTTTCTTGCACTTTTTGCTACATAACTCTTCAGAAATGCTATATCCATATCGATTGTAATTTCCTTGGGCTCTTGTCCAAAATACTCAACGTAAACAGTCTGTGTTTCCTCTCCATCTGTATTTTGGCTAATCCTCTGGTTTAGACAATCTCATGACAAGTGCTGGTTATCTGGAGGTGCACAGTTTTCAAACCGGCGCTTTATGATTTATGGTTCTTGTTTTACAGAAAGTATCACAAGCTCACAGAAGTGAAAGCTCCCAAATAAGCACCTAACTTTTGTTATAAATGCAGCTAACAACATGTCTGCAAATATAGAGCAAACAGAGTGAGTGATGTCTTATTATGCAGGCCACAGTTTGACTTGGTCTGGTTTTATTTATGAATATGTCCTGCATCTGTTTCAAATTTCAGACCCGCTCAGCTTCTCCAATGCTCTCCCAAACAAGATGTGCTGAACGTTGTTAATTATCCTAATAAAATATTTGTATCAATTTTACTAAAGATCTGCAATGCTTCTGCCACGAGCAGACATTTTTTAATAACTGAATTAAGAGAAATAATTACAGCTACCACTGGAATGGTCGGAGATGTCCAGATTGTAGGAAAGAAAGAAAGGAGGGGAGGAGGGAATGGGCAGAGTACAGCGAACTGTACAAGAGCAAAGGGACATATGATTAAATTAAAGGGCAATGCTTTGTGAACAAACAAAAGGAAATCCTTCTTCATACAATACATAGTCAATCTGCCGAATTCACGACCACGGGGGGTCATTGAAACAAATGCTGTGCTGGGGTTTCAGAGCAGACCGGATAATTTTATGTCTGGTATTAAAATACGTAGCCCTGGAAGCTCAGATAATGATAAGGGTAATCAAACCCCGCGCTGCAGCCTGTGAGATGGTGTTGGAGGCTTGGGAGGGAGCCTGGCTGCCCCGAGCCAGCGGGATGGGCCTTACAGGGGGTTCACCTTCCTTTGAAGAGGCTGGCGCTGCCCACCAGTGTGGTGTGGGCTCCACCACTGATCTCCTCCAGTGCCATGATTCCTTGTCTCTCAGTGAAAATAAAACATGAGACCCTGGTGTGAATTTCTAAGCATTCCCCTCTCGCTGCCAGTTCCACAGCTCCGAGTGATCTTTGAGGGATGTGGTTCCCTCGGCTTATCCTGTCATGCAGCTAATGGTTGATGCAGGGACGAGCTGCAAGGCCCACCTTGTTCATCACTCCCAGGTGTGAAAGGGGCAGGGTCTGCCCACTGCCCTGGGGAGAAACTCCTGTCCAGCATGGCAACTGTTTAACCCTCTGCCAGAGAGAAAAGCTTTAAATATATCTTTCTGCTGTGAAGTCTTCTAGTTTGTTCTTGCAAGCCCATGCTGAACAGGAGACCTTGTCCCTGGCTTTGGCTGAGAGTTGGGAATTTCATTGTCCATATTTCACGTGTTTCTTACCATACCTGTTAGCCAGGGATGTCTCTCCTGTGATCCCACAAGAAGATGGGACATACTCTGTGCTCCTCAATAAATATGTCCTACAACATCCTCAGTGCCATGTGACATTGGTATCCATGTAAAAACATTATAAACAAAAAAAATATTAATTTGTTAAAGTTTTAAGGAGGAAAAAAATTAAAAATATTGAATTATTAAAAAAAATTAAAGAAGACTAGCAAACCAGGGAGCTCTGACCAGAGTGGCTGCCAACACCATTTAGGGACATCTGATTTCTTATTTCACATCTGTGCAGCAGGAAAAAGTGACAACTTCACCCTTCAGCATGGTCAGGGTAACACTTTTCCCAGGCTGTTCACATGCTGGAAAAGGGACAGAGGGGAGGGAGGGAGCCTGAACATCTGCGTCCCTTGGCAGGGCACCACGAGGAGGTGCTTAATTGGCATTTGGAGTTAAGCTCTGTGGCAGGATGGGGGAGCCAGGCTCTACTTCATCCCATGGAAACTTCACCCAAAGATCCCTTTAATATTTGGAGCTCTCACCCCCCAAACCAGGAGCATGGTGTGACATTCTCAGCTCAGCTGCTCTTTGCTGCTCTGTGTCCTTCATTTCTTTCTGGTGGAATTCATTGAGTTAGAACCTGATTTTAGGGTGCTGAAAGCAATGAAATGAGCATTACTTCCCTTGCCAGTTATTTTGGATGTTGCCCTAAACTTTGCTGCTTGGATTGTTGTTTCTAGCACATAATCATGCTGTGTCATCTGCAAAAAATTTGCCAGTCTCCAGTATTTTCTTTTCCAATGGAAATAGACCCAGACTGGTGTGCTGCTCCCAGGGACAAGCCACTGTCACCAGCATGTGGGAGACCACTGCCAGGATTAACTGTACTGATTTTCTAGGACAGCACAGCTATTTCCAGCACCTTTATAAAAATTTAATAAATGAGTAAAGGAATATATTTGGTCAGTCCCAATAAATCGAGGACTGGAGGCCTTCTTGGGAAGTCCTTGAAACCTGGCCCAGTCTTCAAGGCAGGACAGTCTCATCTCCCACGTATTTCCTTCTGAGCTTGAGACAATGGTAAGATGGTATTTTTTTTTAATTTTTTTTTTCATCCTTGGAGAAAAATGGAGGAAATTGCAGAAAATGCCCTCAAAAAGGAGAAGTGAACTGCACCCTGACCAAAGCATCTCCCTCTGCTTGCCAGCCTCTTCTTTTCCTGGGAAGAAATAGTTAGTGTTGGTGAACTAGAAAATATCCTGCAGAAGAATTAATCAGATCATTTGGAAAATAAAACAACTTTTATTTTTCCACATGTAGTTTGTGTAGGGTAAAAGGAAAATGATCTCCTGCTCCACAGACGTGAGGTGGGATGGCAGGAAGCTGTGCTGCTTCTTGTATTACTTTGGTAAATACCTTTTGTGTTGTGATCATACCCCTGAATTACAAAGGGGAACACATGATTCTTGTGACTGTGTTCCTTGATCTCGAGGAAATGCCAGATAATCATGACCATCTCTTTGTATACCTGTCTAAGGATGAAGCTTTCAAAAGCAGCCCCTAACAGGGTGCACACTAAATATGTGCATGTTCTCATCTCATCACATCTCCATGCGCAAGACCATGTGCACATTTCTAGATAATTACCTGTCCAGCTCACTCCTCCACGGGCTCTTGTTTAATGCAGGCACAATGGAGACAATTTGCATATCTAAGTAGACAGTGAGCTCCAGTTCTTCCTTCTGGCTTTTCCCTGTGATCTCAGCAGCTGGAGCTGAGCAAGACCTACTCCTCTCCCTAAACATTTCCTTCCCAGAAAGAATGTTCACAGAGGGATAATGACCACTGGTTTGTCTCTGTCCCAAGCAGTGGTTCCTCCACCAAGTCCCTGGAGAGACCACTTTTGAGGCCACTTTTGAAAATTTGGCCTCACCAGAGCACTAGAGCTGAGAAATTCCCAATGATGCAAAGAGCTGAAACATCCAGAGAGATTATTTACAAGAACATGCAGTGACAGGTTAAGGGGGAAGGGCTGCAAACTGAAAAAGAGTAGGTTTAGTTGGGATGTTAGGAAAGAATTCCTGGCTGGGAGGGTGGGCAGGCCCTGGCACAGGGTGCCCAGAGAGGCTGTGGCTGCCCCATCCCTGGGAGTGTCCAAGGCCAGGTGGGACAGGGCTTGGAGCACCCTGGGCCGGTGGGAGGTGTCCCTGATGATGGTACTGGTTGGGTGAGATGAGCTTTAAGGATCCTTCCAACCTGGATCTTTTTATGATTCAGTGATCTACTGAATTCATAACTGAATTGTTGACTGAATTCAGCCGGAGAAGAGCAGAGGCCTGACCAGCTGTGCTGGTCCTGGTCTGTTCCTGGAATTGGTGGGAATGGCTGTGTTGAGGGAAGGTGTGCACTGTCTACCCAGGCTGTGTAAAGAAGTGAAACATGAGAGTTAAACTTATTTTCCTGGACACACACAAGTGCAGGAGACTGGATTCTAAACCACTGCTCAGCTGTGATTACTGTCTGCTCCTGGAGATAGGAAATTGCCTGTGAGCAGACTGGGAAACTTTGAAGGGAAGGACAGGAATGATGCAATTTCTCTTATTTTTTTCTCATTTCAATCTCTGACTTCTCTTTCAGGGTCAAAGAGCAACTGCAAGTAAAAAAAAAAGACAAAATTCTGATAGAGCATAATTGCAACCCTTTTCCAGCTTTAAGTCATCTTGAAGACGTAATTTAACCATACTGTGCTGGCTGCCATTTGTAAATTGTTAATTAACAAGAGAGCAAATAATAATTACTGCTGGAGCCATTCAATTAAAGGATGTTGCCTTCCAAACTTTGTTCACACGGTCTATATTACCAACATCATGTCTAGAAATATGCCACAAATGCTGGCAAAAGAGCAAAAGCCCAAGTTTCCCCCCATCATTATACAGCAGCAATTTTTATCATTTTGATTGTTAAAGCTTGTGGTCTCCTACTTCATGTGGATGAGGAATATGTCTCTTTGTGGCTTTGCTACAAGAGTATTTTGAGAATAAGAGATTGAAAAAGCAGCAAACAAAAATTCCTTATAAGAAAACATTGCCCTTCCTCATAAGATGCCTAGGAAAGGTTTTGACTTGCTGGGAGACAGTAGAGAAAATGGAGAACAAATGCATGTGCCTGGCCTGGATAACCTAAAGTTAACTCCACATGTCAAACTGATTGCCTGACACAAGGCAGGCATATTCTGTGATGACAAACAAATAGCACCTCCATCCTGCAGACATCCCCTAATTATAAAAGAGAAATTATTTCCCATTTTCATTGCCAGCAAATGTATGTTACTCTGGTGCACCATAATTTCAGTCTAAGTACTGTATCAAAGTTTGCTGAATGTGAAGCACAAAGTATGTTAGACATTAAACTGTAATTACAGAAGGGAGTGGATTTCTAGAGTATTATGTTTTTTGGTAATATTTTATTTTATTGGTTTTCAAATATACTTAGACTGCCAGACTAAGCAGGCAGAATAACAGCAACACAGAATTCCAGAGTAACATATGACTTTAATAAAATAAAGCAGGATGGTTTCCTTTACTTGTATGGCTGAAAAGAATAGAAAGCATTACTGTGCCCTCAGCCTGGTGCCATCCAGATCTGTGCCCAGGCACAGATGACACCTTGGGCAACTCACCCCCATCCCCACATTTCACCTCCAAGCCTTGCTTTTGGGTTCCTTGCGAGGCACAAATTGGCTCCTCTGATGGTGTTAAGCCAGTGGTTGTCATAGTAGAGCTTTGATCTCAGTTTTGAGCTCTAATGCTCTGGAAATATAGATAATAAATAATGATATAGAGGGAGGTGCTCGCAGGGGAAGGTGGACATGGATCCATGAAACACAGAGGGATTATTTAATCCATGACTTCCAATGAATGTCACAGGTGGTGAGCCCAAAAAGGCAAGCACGCATGTCTCGAAGTGGGCTCAGGAGTGGGATCAGCCTGAGTTCTGGGCTGGGCTGGTTTCCCTGGGCTGGGCTGGGCTGGGCTGGGCTGGGCTGGGCTGGGCTGGTTTCCCTGGGCTGGGCTGGTTTCCCTGGGCTGGGCTGGGCTGGGCTGGGTTGGTTGCCCCGGGCTGGGTGTCCCCAAGCAGCGGCTCAGTCCCCGCTGTCACCCTCCTGCCTTTCCATTCCATTACGGCGCCATCACTCACAGCTTCGCCCTCTGTGGTCCCTGTAATGATCTGCGCTCTCTCTGTCTCCTGCCATGTTCACCTTCCTGTGTGTCAGGCTCCTGGAGCAGCCGGGACTGTGTTGCTGTTCCAAACGTGACCAGCTTTGCTGGGGATAATTTTCTACATGGCTGAGAACGTGCACGTGGGGGCTTGGGGCTGAGGCACAGCCGGTGTTGGAGTCCTGCTCCAGGGGCGTTTTCCACATGGTTCCTCAGGAAGCTGCTCCCACCTGAGATTATATTATTTCAACATGACTCTTCTTGTTCTCATTTACCATTCTCTGCGTTTTGGGGGCAAAGATCAGAAGAGCTGTCGCCGCCAAGGAAAAGGGAAAGTGTGATTAGAGTTCACACAGGAATCACAGAGTGGTTTGGGTTGGAAGGCACCTTCCAGACCTTCCAGTTCCACCCCCCTGCCATGGGCAGGGACACCTTCTACTAGACCAGATTGCTCCAAACCCCATCCAACCTGTGCCTCCCCTTGGCTTAGGGAGCAAACACTGACCATGGGCTGGTATTTTACACCCAGTGCAACTTCAGCAGTGAAATACTCAGCTGAATTCAGCTTGATTTTGGGTGACATGCCATGCCATGGAGGTGGCATGGACTGGAAGGCACCAGGTGCTGCACCTGGAGGAGATCATCCGCACATGGAGAGTTCTGTTCTTTTGAAACATGTCTGCTTCCTCACACTCTGCATTTTCAGTTGGTCACTGAGTTTGGTCCACTGTTCTTTACACAACCAGGTGGCAATTATGACAATTCTCTTTTTAAATTTGTACATTTTTTTCTCTTCTTCTTTACCAGGAAATGTCTGGCTATTTCTCACAGCAGGACAGTGGATACTATACTTTTCTCAGGCTTTTGGAAAGACATTGCAACAAAGAGAAACAATCCCTTTTTGGTTAATTTCTTTATTCTACAAAGTAGTTTGCCCTAACTTTGGGACTTTCCCATCTTCCAACAATCCCAAACAAACAAGCACCCAGTAAAATGTCACTGCATCAGCTCCTTTTCTAGGGACATGAATTTCTCATCAGGGAGAAAAATATCTGGGTTTTTTCATTATCTTGACTTACCTTGAATGTGCATTAGCTTTGAATAATTGTGGAAAAGCTTTGAATGACAGACTGAAATATTTCATTTATATGCAGAAAGTGATTGGGTGGTGGGGAAAAGATTCAGATTCTGGTTTACAGGGCTGTGGAGTCTCTGCCACCTCCTCCAAGACTCACACATGCATGTTTTGTCCTGGAGGTAAAACCTCAAGTGTCTGAGCTGCTCTTTCAGCCTCAAATCTTTTCTTATTCCTGATGTTTAGCATGTGAAATACCTGATTTTCAGGTGTAGGAGTAGAACAATAAACTTCTACACCAGGAAAACATGGCCTTGCTTCCTGACAGTGATTTATGCTCTGAAATCTCCAAATGTCTTTATTGGCTCTTTCCTGAGAGCTCAGGCAGAGCTATTGTGCTCTCAGCCAGGGCTATTTATACTTGTGCTGACACCCAGCGCCCTTTTCTCTACTGGTGGAGACCATTTACACCACACCTGGATTTTTTTTTCTTCATAAGTGAAAAAAAGTGGTAATTGAAAGCTGATTTTGTTCCTCCATCCCTCCCTGAAATCCCACATGGGCTCCAGCAGTGGCTGCATGGTTTGAGAGGCTCAGTGGCTGCCAGGAGGAACATGGAGAGGAAAGGATGAGGGACACAAACAGGAGAGCTCCTCCTTCTCTCACATCCCATCCTTTTAGGCTTTGTAACCTCAAGTTGTGCCAGGGGAGGTGGTGGAGTGCCCAGACCTGGAGGTGCCCAAAGAAGGACTGGCTGTGGCACTCAGTGCTCTGGGCTGGGGGACAAGGTGGGCATCGGGCACAGGGTGGGCTCCAGGGGCTGGAAGGGCTTTTCCAGCCCAAATGATTTGGGGATTCTGTGATGTGACAGCTGGGACAGGGGGCTTCCCATGCAGTTTTGTCTGAGGGAGGTTCACCTTATACCCCCTGACCTGACTCATGTGAGGCTGCCAGCCAAGCCATGTCCAAATGCTCTGGGGCACCAGGTCCCTCTCTCATCACCTGAGCAGAGCAGGAGCTGCTGCTGGAGCTGGAAGGAGCTGGATGGAGCTGGGCACCCCCAGCCACATGCTGTGCACTGAGCCACTGCCCCCATTCTGGGTGATACAGTCTGTCAATACTGTTGGTTTATTAATTAGCCTGAAGGAAGGGAGGCACTTCCCACACAAATGCGAGTCCTGGCCGGGAAGAGCCAGGAGCAGTCCTTTGCCTGCAAGTTCCTAATGCAGCTACTGAAACACTGCCAAAGGTTTGCTTTCAGAGTGTTCCTATGGGCAATATTTTTAGAATATCTTATATCCCAAATGGCCTTTATGTGTTTCCTAGAAGCCTCATTTTTTTTTTTGGAAAGAGCAAACATCCCCAAACCTTTTATGTTTCCCGTTCTCCATCCTTCAGGTACATTCCCTTTGCTACCTGATGCACAGATCCAGCCTGAGGAGGAGTTTGGAAGTGAGAGCAGGGCAGTGTGAGGCAGGTTGTCCATCTACTGCTGTCATAGCTTGGCATTCCTGACCCAGGGAAGCTGGCAGCCGACCTGGCACGGGCACTGCGCCATCCGAGCAGATGGGCACGAGTGTGGCCAGAGAGGAGCCGTGTAGGAGCATTTAGTGTGGCAGCAAAGGGCAGAATTCCTGGACAGACGCTTCAAAGCCAGCCTGTTATTTGGGGAATATGCCCCTGATGTACATGGGGGTTTTGGGGTTTCAGAGTAGCAGACACAAAATCATAGAAAAGGAGGGAATATTTGAAAATTTTAATTCCTTTGTGGCATCGTGCCAGGGAACCCTACAGGAATTTTGCTGGATGTGTCCAGAAGCTGTAGGTACCCAGGTCCAGCTGCTGTGACAAATCCCACTTTATTTGCAGGTACATAACCACTTTCGTTTTTTACACCCTTATTTTTAGGTGGTCACTAAATATTATGCAAATTGCTGAGATTAAACTTGCAAGGATTTTTTTTTTAAAACTGCAACTCTTTCTTTTAAACTGCATCTCTTTATTTGAAACCACAAGTCTTTATTTTAAACTTTAGTTCTTCTTTATTTTAAACTGCAGCTCTTTATTTCAAACTGCAAGTCTATTTGAAACTTCAACTCTTTATTTTAAAACTGCAGGTCTTTATTTTACATTTAAATTCTTCATTTTAAACTTCAGTTCTTTATTTCAAGCTGCAACTCTTTGTTGCAAACTGCGTCTGTTTTAAACTGAAACTCCTTATGTTAAAATGTAGGTCTTTATTTTGACTTTAGGGGCCTGAGAGTTGTGTTGTTGGGTGCAGAAGTGATGCTTTTGGATGGAAGGACATATGCAAAATTAAATCTATATGTCCTGGCTGTCCACCTTACACTCTGTGTCGGGGGTTGGTTTCCATTCAGGAGATGTGATTTAATATATGGAGAAGCCCTGACAAGTTGGTCGGTGGAGTGAATGTTCAGCTGGATTCCATGCTGGAATATGCCCATGTGCAGATTGATTCCAGCTGACTGCAGCAAGTGGCTGAGGAATGCAGTCACCTCTGGCTCTGCAGCACACACAGTTTAACACCTCTGCCCTGAAAACAGCCCAGCAGAGGTTCCCAGGATGGGCAGTTCCCAGTTAGGTGTCTCTCCCATCAGGCAGGATGGATCTGGGCCCTTTTCCTTCTGTGCCCTGGACCAGAACCAAGTAAAATTACATGAGTGTTGGCAGATGTATGTCTAATCTGTTCTTCAAAATTGCCAGTGAGTTTCACAATCTCCCCTGGTAATTTGCTCCAGTGCCTAATTATCCTTTTAGATAGAAAAACTCCCTTCCTGCAAGCTAAAACCTGTTACTCCTTGTCCAGCCCTGCTTGGCCATGGGAAAAAGGGCTTGCCACCTTATTTAAAATAATGATTTACATATATGTGCTTTCATAGGCATGTACATAAGTATATTTAAAATAAAAAGGGTATTGAGAGTCTCCTTCCTCTTTCCAGACTAAGCAAACTCATCACAACTTTTCTCAAATGTTTATAATTTCCTATTATTTTCTTCTGTACTTCTCCCCAATTTTTCTTCATCTGTTTTTAAAGACTAATGTCAAGAAATGGGCATTTTATTTTTGTTGAGGCTTTAATGGTGCTCTGCAGAGATCCCAGAAAGTTCTTTGCCATTGTGTAACAGTGCTGTGTGTGTTGACTCATAAAAATTTTGAGCCTCTCTTTCTGTAAAATTTCACCACTGTATTTGTGTGGATTGGATTTTTCTTCCTATAGATAGTACCTCCCACTCATCTTTATTAAATGTCATCATTAGGATGCTTGCTCCAAAATCATTTGGAATTTTAATACTTGCAATCTTTCCCAGCTCAGTGTTATCCAAAGTCTGCTCTTTCCTCTGTCATCCAAGTTGTTAATGAAATATTGAACAGCATCAGATCCAGGACAGATCCAGCTGGGACCCTGCGTGGTGTGTTCTCCAGCACTGATAAAGAAAGGAATTTCTGTGTTTCATTTGGAGCCCTGGATGACCTAATCCATTGGATTAGATGGCAGCGACAAGAAACAATGAAAAAATAAAATAATATCCTCAAACTGCCTTTTAGAAAGGCTCATTTTTGGAGCACTATATGTAATATGTTCCATTTCATATCCTGAAGTGCCATAATTTACATCCTTGATTTTCTTTTTGAAGGAACAGAATCCCTACTACCTCCTAGAAATAATCCCACCAAGTTTCGAAGTTCAACCCTAAATTGGAGAAATAGAGAAACAGAATATTTAAATTCAACTTTTTGTGGTATTTGGCAGATTCATGATTATTTTTTCCAGTAACAGGCTAAAAGACATCCACACATCTTTACTGTGACAGCTCTGCTTTTGCAGTGAAAAGAAGGTAAAAGCAACAACAACAACAACAAAAAGGCAAGAAATCGAGTTTTTATATAAAACTCCAGTGTTTTTTAGGCTAAGGTAGGGATTTTTAGAAAAAAAGTCTCCTAAACTCACAGATTTTTCTTTCCCTAATAGTAGGTACATTGTTTAGGAGAGGCTGCTTGGATTTGGTTGAAATACCTTTATCCTGCCTATGGAAATTGCCTGGGAAAAAGCAGAACCTCCCTGGCCCAGGCCAACCTGGATTAATCTGAAAAGTGACAAAGTATCATCAGGCTCTGAGAAAAGCCTTAAAGGCCATAGAGGTTAAAGAACAATTTCAGCCCTTATGGCTTTTTTATATATTTCATTTCCCCTCTCCTTCAATCCATGCAAGATGTACTTTGTAATGATTTTATCCGTGAAGTTTAAACTTCAGCCCTATTTAAGAGGTTTAATAGATCCAAGTGGTCAATCATTCCTGGTTTCCTGGTTTCCTGCCTGCCACAGGTCAAAGAGCCTCACCTGGTTGCTTCTGCCCCTTGGTCTTACTCCCTCTAACCCTGTTCAACCATCAGCACGTGAAGAAGTGAAATATTGTTTGATAGATTCATAGAATCACAGAATCACTGAATCACTAAGGTTGGAAAAGACCTCCAAGATCATCAAGTCCCTCCTTTGACTGATGTCCCCCAGCCCAGAGCACTGAGCACCACATCCAGTTGTTCCTTGGGCACCTCCAGGGATGGGGACTCCAAACCTCCCTGGGCAGGACCTTCCAGTGATTGAACAGTCAAAGAAAAGGAATCAGTCAAATGCTTTTGCAACAAGACAGTGTGGATTTATTCCCTAATGCTCTTTTTATCTTCAATTTTGAAAAATAATTACATTTTAGAGTTTGGCAAGATAAACATCTGGAAGAATCTGGAACAAGTAGAAAATTGCCCAGCCCAGTGCATGGAAGGATTATTTAATGTGGCTGATTAAACCCAATCTTGCGGCAGAACAACCTGTGTCTGTGCCTTGCAGGACCGTGGGAGAGCAGGATCCATGAGGGCTCTGCCTCAGGGGCATTCCTACATCACTCCACCAGACTTTTCCACCCTCCAGGGGTGTAGGAGTTGTGACCTCCTGCTCTCTGATCTCTGCAGTCCATCTACTTCATGCCTTGGCACTTAACCACGTTTCCCCTTCTATAGGGAAACTGAACTTACATGACTTTATTTGCCTTTCCATTTCATTTGAAATGAATCAGCTCGAGCTGAGCTTATTTTCTTTGACTAGTTCCATGAAGTCTTTAACCATCTATCAGGGACAACTTTATAATCATGTCACCTTCCATTGTGTCCCATTCTGTTATGGAAAAAAGGTCTTTTCATACTGTCCCACTCAACTCTGCATTGGTTTTTGACTCAGATTAAACTGGGATAGGAGAAATAAAACAGATTATTAAAAAATAGCCATATTCCATATCTCCCTCCTGGCAGATCAGTTGTTCAACTTCCAGATGTGCAAAAGCGATTCTCTCTTCTGTGTTTTTTATTAAATGGCAAGTGTAGGATCCTGGAGTTGTCAATATTAACTCAGGAATCACAGCCTGAAAATCAGAATTTTGCAAATGACTGTTCTCTGGGTGAAGCAAGCTCATTTATTTACCTTCTCAGCTAGAAAAGACTCATCTAGGTAAGTAGCCAAGTACAGGAGGGTACAAATGGAGAACTGGAAACAGAGTTTGGCTGAGGTTCTATTGACTTTGGCAAAAACAAGATATGAAAAATTATACCTTGGATAAAAATAAATTATAATCTGAAGCGTTTGAATTAGAGGAGTTCTCCATGTAAACTTAATAAATGAATGTTAATTCAGTTACCAATTTGTAGCTATGAAACATAACTAGTGATGTTATTCTTTGGAACTTGTTTTGGAAAAGATTGCATAACCCATGAAGCAATTCTTCACCAAGTGCATAAAAGTGTCAGCTTATGGATAATTTATGCAGCCAATGTTAGTTATGGCCTGTTTAATTGCACTTAATGCTGCTGTGTGACATCATTCCTTCATTTACCAATTGAAAAAATATAAAAATAATCAAAAAATACCAATCCAAACCATTTTAAAGATTAAAAGATCTGTGCATGAGTTTTAATATTTTGATTTCAACTGTGTAAGTCAATAATTATCACTGGTGTGTAAAGGATTTTTACAAGGAGTGATTGTCATACACAGTCTATGTATTTACTATTTAGTTAGTTAGCTTAATTACAATTTACTCACTGTGTGTTAACTAATACACTGTTAATGTGCCTTGAGCAATTAATTTTGCCAAAAGCAGAGTAACTGGCTCTATGCACTTGCCCCTTTATTAGTGGCAATTATTAAATCCAATTTTACTTGTACTTACTCCATTTCCTCTGCTGCCTACAGGGCATCCCTGTGGGAGGGGGAGCTCTCAGTGCTTCTCTTCTCAGCCTTTCCATTCTCCTCCCCTCCCTGTGCCCGGGGGAGGAGCAGGGTCAGGGTGGGGCAGTGAACCCACAGAAAGGCACAGGGACACCTTCATGGGAGAGGGAACGAGTCCATGTCCAACATCCGGCTGCAAAAAAACCAGTTTTCCTCAGGTTTGGAGAGAATTGAACTTTTCTTGAACAGGGCATTGGATGTAGAGGTGTAAGACACCTCCAAAACTGAAAGGCTTTAACTTCCTTTTGATGCTCAGACTTTTTGAGGTTGTTATATCATAGAAATGTAAAATGCTTACAGAATATAGAAATATAGATTATAGACATTATAGGATGGTTACAGAATGAGCCTTCAAGGTCATCCAGTTCCAGTTCCCTGCCATTGCAGGGACACCTTCCAGTAGACCAGGTTGCTCCAAGCCCTGTCCAGCCTGGCCTGGAACAGTGGGAAGGTGAACAAAGAGACTTAGCTTGAGATCCTTGCTATAAACCTTTTGCCTGTTGTAAGCCAGTTTATTTGACTAATTAAAAGATTAGGCAAAAAGTGTCTTTTGCTGTGAAGTCTCAATGAGCAAAAGGATTGTTTATTAATATCCTCTTGTCTCGCTGGATGACTTTTGTGAGGGCAGCAATGCTGTCCTGTGCTTTACAGATGACATTCCCTAATTTGCTGTGCTGGCTCCTGCTCTGCTGCCCCAAACTGAGGCTGTAATGTTCGTGGCAGGCGAGCTGGCCTGGCACTGCCATCCCACCACCTGCCTGCTCTGCCAACTGCAGGATCTCCACTTGGCATGGCTGGAGCAACCTGGGCCACAGCTAAATGGGGGAAACTGCTCATTTTGCAAGCACTGATCTCAGGCTCTCACATTCTTTCTCATTTTTGCTTTCCAAATATTCCAAGCAGTGCCACTTCAGTGGTTCCAGGGCTGATTTTTGGTTTACCAGATCCCAATGGCTTCCACAAAAGATGAAGGACTAACACACTTAATTGGTGATCTCAGTCCATGATTGTGTATCAGGAAAAAATTCTGTGGTCCCTTAGAGGAGGCACAATCCTTTTTTTGCAACAAACATTCCAAGTAATTTGAAACCAAAGTGATTTCAGGGCCCCTAAATGTCTGACAGGACCTACGTGGGTAAGTTTAAAGACTCAAGTATTGAAAATTCTTAATTTACGGGTCACACTCTGAAATGTGGATTCTGTGAGCAGAGAAAGCACCAGCTGATTGGCATAAATGAGGGGTGTGAACTCCAGTGGCTGGAAGTTTTCCCCAGAATTCCTATTCCTGGTCCTGCTTAGAAAACCCCCGTCCCAAAAGTAGATGCTGATGCAAAGAGCACCAGCAAGAGTTCTCCCCTGGCTTTAGCCAGATGGGAGCTGGTCCTCTCCTCACCTTCCAAGGCATCTGTCCCTCCCCTGCCTTACCTGGAGCAAAACCGTTGGATGCAATGTCCAAAAGCCACCATGATCAGATTGAACAGTACCAATGGTTTGAGACCTGGGCTGTTGGAAACCTCAGAGGTAAGGAAAGATCACCTTGTTCAATCTTCTGTTTAACTTCAACCTCCTTTCTGCAACTGTTTTTGTATGAAAATCATCTGACCAATAGCTCTTGGGGCAGCAGAAATGCAGAATTCTTCCTGGTAACCTCAGAAGGAAGAGCAAAGTCTGTGTCCCACTTCTCCTACCAATGATTTTGGATTACACCCAAGAGTAAATAAGGTTGTCGTGTTGTTGCTGTTCTTTCCACACACTAAATTTCTCAGCCAAAATAAAGACTTCTCTGATTTGGAACATGTCATTTTCCATGTATGTACTGAAGCACAGTCATCAAATCTGAATTATTATGACAAGATTTGACTTAAATTAAGGCCAAGAGTACCCAGAATGTTGCAATTTCTACTTAAGAAATCTGTCTTAAAAATTGTTGCACTTTCTTGGCTTGATCACAAGTAAATTTAATATTGTTGGTGACAAAGAAACTCCGTATCACTTCTTGAAAATCAAGTGAAAATTGTGCTTTCTGTTCTTATTCCTGGAGATGCTGCTCTCACATGGGGAAAGGTGCAGCACTACCAACATATTTGCAATTACCTGCAAGACTTAACCAAGGAAGTAGTCAGTTTATAGTTACCTTCAATATGTAAACTACAAATTATTAGTGCATGAAAATGGCAGCGAAGTTCTGTTGCTGGGGTCTAGTAATTTTGGATATTTTCCATGCTATTACTGCCTGCTCCATATACCTTTACTGGTTCTTTTTGAAATTAAGTTAATGGCACTCTGCAGAAATGGACTGCCTACTGAGAGGGAAAGCTTGCTTGCAAGGATGGCCTAACTTCCTACTGGGAAGCACTGATTTGGCACAAACAAAGAAATGCTTTAGCATTAATTTACTTCGGTATCAAAATATTTAGAATAAATTATTTAAAATATTTAAGGACCAAACGGTCAATATTTGCTTTTAATAAATTGGACCCGTGTACAAATATTTGATGCTGAAATTTCCTCTGGTATCTCCCAGCTATATTACTGAGATAATGCATTCTCCACTTGCCAGGAGTGCTTTTTATTTTTTTTTCCCTCCAGGCAACCAGGGACACATTCTTGAACTGGGGCTTCCACTTGTGTGCACCCACATTTGTGCACCTATTCTCCTGTGGATCGAGCTCTGCTCACAGTAGTACAGGCAATATCGCTGTGTGTTCCTGTGCTTCCACCAAACAGAGGTGAAGGCAAGCTGAACACAGATGGGCTCCTCATCACCACCTTCCCAGTTCAAAGTTCAAATAAAAAAAAAAATATTTGACTTGTTACATTGCCATACCCTTTGAAAAGTGTTCCAGCAGCATCCCTTCTCTGGCATGAGGCTACTGAAGCCAAAACTCTGGTGCACGTGCTTTTTGTTACCCTGCATCCCTGAATTCCTTTCCTTATCCACCTAAATTGCTCCAAGTCCCACTAGTGGGTCACTCCTAAACTATGGTAACACAATTTTCCACTCATCTGTGAGTCTGAGTCTCATCTTCATCTCTTTTCTCATGACTGGAATCAGGATCACAATGGTATGTCTCCTACTGAGCAGTTAGGAGAGATAATGAGGCTCTCTGCTCTTACAACATACTCATCTCAATAATACCCAAAACACTTTTAATTTTCATAGTTCTATTTTCAAGTATGGAAATAGGTGACTGCAGAGAGTGACCATTTCACTGGTTAGCAACTTCTAAAATCTCCTCTGCAATGTTTGTGGGGTTTTCGGCGGCATTTTTGTTTGCTGGTTTGTGGTTTTTAATACATAACATAGAACACAGCAAAACTAAACCAAAGTGATTTGATCTAGTGGGGTCCAAGCTTGAAGCACCCAAGAACTGCAGGAAAGGAGGGAGATGTACCAGTCAAGCCCTGTGAACAAGCCCTCAATACCAACTGCTCACAGTGCTGTCACCTGTTTCTCTGATTGTTATTTCTTAACCGAGAGTTTGCTTTCATTTTCCCTTGCCTTGCCTTCCCATGTTTCCTTTCCCTTTCCCTGTTTCCCTTCCCTTCCCGTTTCCCTTCCCTTTCCCTTCACCTGTTTCCCTTCCCCTCTTTGCCCGTGGAGGCTCCTGGGCAGCCCCAGCCCGTGCAGGGAGCAGTGCCTGGAGGATGCAGTGGCTGCTCTTTCATTTGCCTGCACAACTTAAGCGTATTAGGCATGGCTTTAATTTCCAGCCCGTTCCCTGCAACATCACAGGCAGCTGAAGGCAGAGCCGGAGCAGTAAATTGCAGCACAAAGCACAAACTCGTTTGTCGTCGCTGTTGTAAGTTCTGGGCACTTTGAATGCTGATTTCCACCCATGAAGTACATTTTAATTAAACAGCAGAACCTTTTATTCCCACTGATGTCCTAAACTTCTGTAAATGAGGGATTTACTTCATGGCAAAATCATTTCAAGTGACAAAAACCTGTCATTTTGCTGTCACTGCAACACAAGGATAAGAAGGAATGCAATTTTTCTTAAAAAATAGTTCTTTATCTTAAAAAGTGGTGGTTTTTTTCATAGAAAATTCTTGCTGAAGGTCTTGGTCATAAAGAAAAATGTTGCCACAGCCCCTCATTGTCTTCCAAGCTCATGTTTGCTGCCTCCATTTCGCATTAATAATATTCCTTTAATGTATTTAATTATTTTACTTTTCATAATGACTGTGAGTTGGGTGCAGCCTTGAACAGTGCTGGAAATCTGGAGGGGTCCCATGGACATCCAGAGTATCCCACCCCATGGAATGTTGCTGCGTGAGGACTAAGCCCAGTTTAGCCACTAATGAGCACTCAGGGAAGCAATTTTCAATTCCCCTTAAATCAGTAATTTTGTTTCCTCTCATCCAAGGTTTCTATGCCAAATTTCAGCCTTTAAAACTCAACAACATTAACAAAAAAGGTATTTTTGTGCCAACCTCTTTGTTGAATTGGATAATTGCACCCTTTTTTACCTTCTCTTTATCTGCCCAAGCCGCTGAAGATTATTTTACTGCTTTTTCCTCCCTAATTTCCAAGATTCCAGTTTGAGGCTGAGGGTTGAGTGTCATCTGAGCAGACACAGGTTCAGAGAGCTTGGAAGGGGTTGGAAATGAGGAGTTACACTCTGAGACTTTAATTACAAGGGCCCCCTCCCTGACTTTTCTAATAATTAATAAATCCTGAGCCGTTGCCCAACAGCCAGTGGGCAGGGATGGGTCACTGAACCTTGACTTTGCAATGGCAGAGAACCAAAGGGAACCAGAGCTTCTGCCTGTGCTGCTGGGAGGTTTTCCTGGTTGGTTTAGATATTGGGTATATTTTTTGTCTTTATCTTAATCAAAGGTGTTTGATGACTCTTAAACTAGTTTAGCCACCAAGCTGAGGGAACAGGAAGGGTTGTCCCCTGGCCTGTGTCACTTCATCTTTCACAGTAAGACACTCCAAAGAATTCATGAATGCTTTTGCTGATTGGGGAAAAAAAACCCAAATAATTTAATTAAAATNGAAAGGAAAGGAAAGGAAAGGAAAGGAAAGGAAAGGAAAGGAAAGGAAAGGAAAGGAAAGGAAAGGAAAGGAAAGGAAAGGAAAGGAAAGGAAAGAAGAAAATGGAAAAAAGAAAGAAGAAAACAGAAAAAAAGAAAAAGAAAAAAGGAAGGAAAGGAACTGGGAGCCAGCAGCCGTTGTCATATTCTAAAAAATGCTCTAAATAACTGTAAAATCCACCTGGAAGTGAGCACAGCACCAAGCAAGCCAGAGACAGCTCCTGTCTTGCCATGGACAGGCCGGAGCCGTGTGGAGCCCAGAGCTGGCACTGCTGGACAATGGGAATGTCAGCAAACCCTCCTGCTTTATCACCTCTCCCAGGGGTTGGGGCTCCAGGCACTCCAGCCCTGTCACTCCATAAACACGGTAAATGAGTCGGGGATTTGGATCAGATTGTGGTTCTCATTAGTAAATCTGAATACAAATGGGTTTTGCCCTAAATAACTATTGTTGTGTCCACGTCGCCTTCCCAACACGTTACATTAGGAAAAGTTAATTTTATATGACTAAATATAATCAGAAACACAACATGAGGCCTGTCAAGTTGACATGGTATGATGGGTACCTTAACACTTCCCAGCAGGTAACGTTGTTTGCACACTGCTTAAACTTGTTCATCAATGACTCCTTGCATGATAACCGGAATATTAACAGTGCACTGAAGGTGGCACTGGGCTCCTGACACGTACAAATGCATTTCATCAAAGGGGGTTACTTCCAAAGGAACAACTGCAGCTCATTTTGGAGTTTCTTCTTCCTCTTTTTTCCTCTTTATTTTTTTATATCCAGCCCCTATTGCTCCTTCCATGTCATGGATGTGAAACCAACCCCAAAACTCAACAGAATTGCTTACAGACAAAAGCAAGGTACAAATTAATGTAGCAATCCGTGGTGACAAGAAAGGAAAGGTCAGAAAAAGGTGTTGAAATGCTCAAGTTACCCAGGTGTAAGAACTGTGTGTAGGTAGAAAATTTGTTAACAAAACAATTATTCCCAGCCACTCTCAGCAGCCTTTCCCTGTCCTCTCAGCAATGTAGGTGAGGCACCACCAGTGGCACAGCATGAGCTGTTTAAGTGAAAAATAGTGAATCTGAGATTCAGGAAGGAAATTTCTCTCCACTTTATAAAAAAATTAACTTCTTGAAACATCTCATTTCTCTTTTCTTTTTTCCTTTTTTTTTTTTCCTTTTTTCTCTTTTATCCTTTTTTCCCCCACTGGTCAATCCTGTCAAATCTGTGATTTGCTTGATTTATAATCTGTAGGTGCATTTTTAGCGGTGCTCAGTCAAAGGCTAAAATTGATCTTGGAGGTCTTTTCCAACCTTAATGATCCTATGATTTGATACTCCTGCATTATGGGGATTTTAGGCTACTCTTGGAGATTCCTTTCAGTGCTCCTCCACTTACTCAACTATTTTATCTACTGTCTCACGGAGTTTATTCCAATCCTAATCAGTTTCTACTGTATAAAACCGAGATGGTTGGGCTTTGCTTTCCTTAGGACAAAATTTCCAAACCTGCTGTTTTAGGGAACTTGGACTCTGCAGGAGGCAGAAGGTCTTTCCTTATAGGTGAGAAGTGAGAGGGCCAGCCTTGCTCCAGCTTTCCTGTCACACCATCACTCTGCCCTTGCCAGAGGTACCACATCTCTCCCTGCACAAAATCCTAAAATTACCTTCCCTGCACTTCCCAGAGCCAGAGAAACCACCTGGGATGAGGAGCTGGACCTGCTTCCAGTTCAAACAGGCCCACGGGAAACTTGGGATGTGAAACTCCACTTTGCTGCATTCCTACACTTTGCCAAGCCCTTTCTTTTCCCCATTAAAATATAGCACCTCTATTTTAAAACAAAGCCATGCCATGTATTCTAATTGAGATTCTGGTCTCCAGCTCCCAGTACTTATAATCAGATTCCAGTTTTCCAGCTAAAGCTGTTTATTGATGTCCTACTTTTTTCACCATCATAGCATGTCAATAAATTGGAGAACAGTTCTGTATGTTAGATTTCCCCAAGCTTTTGGGGGAAATCCTTTGACAATTTGCTGTATAAAGTCAGTTAATTGCTTTATATAGCAGAGCAATAGCAAGTATTTAGACATATCATATGACAGACATTCCAAAAATATGGGAAAGACATATTTGTCAATAAAATGAATGCTGAAAAAGCAAATTATTGTATTATGTGAAAGTTCTCAGTTTAAGCTGAGTTATCTTGATTGTACTAATAACTGACATGCTTTAACCAGCTGCCTGAAAGGAACAGCTCCTGCTTATTTTTCTGAACCTTCTCAGGACCTCCACGTAACCAACCAGAAAGGAAATCTCAAGATGCCCCAGAAAATTTAATACAAAAAGGAAAGTTCAAATTGTATTTTATTTGAAGTCGGGTAGGGCCGTAATAGAAAAAGATCATCAAAAACATTGAAAAGAAATAATTGTTAATTTCTACAGTACCTTGAAACAGAAGCCCCTGAGAATAAATAGAATAAGAATACTATTAAAATTTCCTCTTTTATTATATCTTCTCTGCCAGAGTAATTGTTGCTGTGTCCAATATATGCAGAGGACAATTTACTAGCTGTTTTCTATTAGTTTTTAGCATTAACATATACAGAAATAAAATGAATAGCTAGCTTTTCTTTGGTTAATTAAATGACTGACAAGTCACAGATGTTGCTGCACCGACTCTTCCATATGATTAAAAAAGAAAAAAACCCAACCCTGGCAAACAAAAGAACAGTAGCCCAGCAGTGTAAATGGTCTCTTTATTAAGTGAATATTGATGCTACATTATGATTTTTTTATGAATGTGAATAAGGTAGAATACTTGTTCTTTTTCCAAGTTTTATATTAAGATCTGAAAAGAACCCCTGTTTCCTACATAATTCCCACAAAGGAGTTCAGGAGATGGTTTACTGTCGAAGTGACCTAATTTACAGGAGGTTCTGCTTCCTCAACATCCATCACAAAAGTGCATTTTTATTAGCAAGATACATATCTTTAATTTTTTTTCTCCGGCATAATTTTAATAGAATCTTGGTAGCTAAAAGCTGGTATTGAAAATAAATATTCCATTTCTATTCAGGACTTTGTTTCACTAAAAAATTTGAACAGATTTTATAGAAATATTCATGGGATAAGTATATTAAACTGCAGCTCACTCCCTTCCTACCTCGTCCTTACTTTATTAATAGTAGAACTCCTCTTGGAGTTGAACAGGTTTCTCTCAGCTGTGGTGCTGTTACATGTTCCTGAGACCTGGTCCCTTCAATTTAATATCCAAATAACTGGAAATTAATAATGTTGAGCTCTTAGCAGTCCTGGATCTTCTGAACTGTCCAGAGTGCTCTTCTAGTCAAGCATTTTTGGATTTAAGAGATATTAATTTCTTTTTGATTTTGCTTAGTCTGATGGTTTTGATGACCTATTTTCTTGCTTCTATAAGGTCATAAGTGCCTTCATCTAAAATAGGAATGGTAAGAGTTGGGAACAGAGTATTTTCCAAGTTTACCACCATTAATTACATTTTAATGAATTACAGACATTTGAGGAAAGCTGAGATGATATNAATATGTTCAGGAAGTTGTGCTAATCCAAGGACAGGACTCAGGAGCCACAGGATCACTGTGGAGTTGCCATGTCCCCGTGGATGAGTGATGATGCCACCACTGCAGACACAACCCAGGAGCCACAGAGACGGGTCACCAGCACTGCCTGCAAGTTTGGGACAGGAAGTGAAGTAGAATAATTTAGCTAATTAAAGCAGCAAAGAATTTAAAAGGACAGAACGTAATTACTGATGATGGATTTAAGCCAGAACACTGAGACTGGAAACAATATGCTTGTGTAAAGTGCCATATTTAATTAACAGGGGCAGCTTAGGTATAATATTTACATATTTGTAAAACACTCCAGGAGCCCAGAGCCTCTTTTCCATCAAGTGAGACCTCTGGTGCGGTATTGAATTACAAGAAAAATTGAATTTACAAGAAAATCTCCCCACTTACCAAGTTAAGCATTTTGCAGAGCTTGGACGTCATTGGAGATTGTGAGTTTTGCCACTGAGCAGGCCCTGCTCTGATAACCTGAGGAGAACGAGCCAGAGCTCTGCTTCAAGCTTAACTTTGAGACAGCTCTTTTAATAAAAGAAGAAAATGGATAGAAATAACATTTCCCTCTTTTCATGGTTCTCCCCCAGGCTTTGATCACATGGAGGAGGTCATTGTGTCTCCTCTTCCAGCCCGTGGCATCACCCAGACAGAACCTGCAGGGCTGAGCCCCAAAGAGACAGTGATTTCACCCTGGAATAGAAAGAACTCAGAGCATCCCTACGTGACCCAATCCTCAGCCCACTGGCCACCAATCAGCTGTTATTTTACCTGGAAATTCATTTGAAGATTTGCCCCTATGACTTTGGCAGGCTCTGACCAACACAAAACTCCAAAGGCCTCTAAAAGTGGATTATTTTTTTTTTAATCAAGGAGTTTTCAGCACTCATTTCTGTGAAAAGTCCGGTGTCCTGCTTCAGCATGGGATGGGAAGGGAAATGCTTCACACCCTCCCAACTGGCTGCATTAATTAGGAGGGTGATGAATGGTGTTCAACCTATGTAAATAAATGTGTGCAGGAGATTGGAGCCCAAGCAAAGTGCAGCGATGGTTTAGTGGACGGCGGCGTCATATTTCATAGAGGAAAAGTTGTGAGGGAAGAGGAGTGATATTTATGGAGTGCAAAGCACTGTGGGATTTTGTGGGAAACCACATATATTCAGCTTGTCAGAAAACATCTTAATATTTACTCTTACAATCCCTAGGCTACTGCTTTCTAAACCTAAAGCTTTCATTAGCCCATTTAGCAGATATAAAACATTTGTAAGTCTGTTGAAAGAGTTACTTTCGGGAGGGGCATTTTTCACAGCAAAACGATGATACCTTTCCATAACCTCATTATGCAGCACTGTCAGCTGCTTTATCCCATTGAATTAATTCCCTATTTCCACATTTCTCCTCAGAGCCTTCGATTATTCCAGACCATCCCCTCAGTCCTGTTGTTTTCAGAAGGATCCCACTTCTGGGGATGTGCAACCCCATCACATCACCCTGACCTCTGAAACCACCAGCGTGGGGATTGTTGGAGTCTGTCTGATAGTTCCAAAGGCTCCTTGAATTTCACTGAATTACCACTCGATGAGGTGGGGGGGTTGCCCACATCCCTGTTTTCTGCCCCATGGTTGTTGTTCCCAGCTGCTCCCAATGCCCCCAATGGCTTCTTGTCTCTGTAGCTCACAAACCACAGGGAAAAAAAAGCTTTTATTCCTTCCTGCCAGTTCGGGGCTGAGACAATTTTATGACAAGAAGTTTTATAAATTGAAAATAAAGAAGTATTCCTTAAAACCCAAATAAGGATGATGTTTGTTTTGGTCAAAATAAATATTTTTCACTCCCGTCGCATGCACAATATGTTACATTAAGAAAGGTTAATTCTATATTAAATATAATCAAAAACACAACATGGGGCCTGTCATGCTGACATGGTGCAATAGGTACTTTAATACTGCTCAGCAGGAACCCTTGTTATATTTTTTATATGTTAGTAGATGTCTACTTAGAATTGATCAAACCTTTCCTTCTGAAACATATATGCCAACACCTCCACAACACACTATAAACTAGACTCTCAGAAAACAATAATGATGCTTATCAGTCACTCGCCTTGAGTTTGCTTGTGAAAAACCTCTAGCTGGTGTGCTATTGGAGCTCTTAAAACATAGATCTTTTTGCTGCACTGATAATTCACTCACAGCTTGAGATTGATGACTATGTGAAGTCCATAAAAGATGTTACCACTATATTTTCTTCTTATGATTTATTTTATCATGTTGTCAAGGTTTGCAGAAAACAAGAAACAAATCAATGAATGTCATGCTTAAATATTAAAGAAGGCTGTAATACACAATTTTATTCAGATGCCTTATTCAATCTTGCAGCTCTGAAAAGGGTAGCAGCAGCAAAGCTTTTATTTGAATTACTTTTGGAAAAATTAATTTAGTGGGAATGTTGAATTGTGAATGGCAAAAGGGTAGCTAACCTTATTTGTTTAAAGAGGAATACGGAGTAACTTGGGGGTTTTTTTGACAAAAGGTTTTGAGAACCTGGGGAAATTCTCTGGCTTTTCAACTCCAGGAACTTTGGAGTAGAATTGCTTAATGAGCTTCTACTTTGTCAATTAATGAAAGGTTGCCTTGGCAAAGGGGGGAGCTTTCCAGGAGGATATTGGTAGCAGCAGTCCCTGAGTGTACAAAGCTGGTCTAAAAAAAGCCTTTTCTCTCTCTTTCCTACAAAACTGGGATCACATCACACACCTGGGGCAGGGGAGGGTGGGGGAAGGAGGGGAAGGGGCCCAGAGCTGCTCCTGAACGGGCTCTGTCCTTCCTAATGCCCTTCTCTGGGCTTCATTAGGACTTGGGTAGAAATCAGCAACTGAGCTCAGTTTGATTTTTTGTTTGTTTTCTTGGTTTTTTGGTGTGTGAGGGTTTTTTTGTTTGTTTGTTGTTGTGGTTTTTTTTTTTAATTCCCTGTTTATTCTTAAGGATAGAAGAAATTACATCAGAATATCCAGTTGGTTTGTTTTATTTCTTTAAAAATTCCCTTCTGAATGCAATGTGTTTAAATCAGTGAAAATGATGTTTTTCTGAGTTTTCTGCTCCACTCTATTTCCCACCCCTAGGAAGAGTTTGGTGACGGTTTTATCCACCCTGAGGCTGCCTTGTCCTACAGGGACAGACGAGACAGGTCTGAATGGGCAGCACTTTCTGGCCTTTTGCCATCAGGAAGCAAAGTTGCCTTTTTATTACCTCCTTGTACCATTTTATTTTATTCTGATTCTGTTACTACACCAAAGATGGGAGCTGAAAAAGAAGAAAACAGAGCAGGGATGTTTCCCAGTGCTACATCTCCTGGGATCAAGCAAACTCTCCATGTTTGGATGAGCAGAGCCCCATCCTTGGCTGCTGAGTGTGTGGTAAGCAATGAATCCTTGCCAGGGGATGCTCTCCAGCACCTGGCAGGGCACTGTCCCAGGAGTTTGTGACAGCCTTTACATTCATAAAATCTGTCTTTTAACAAGAATTACTGATTTTGGTGTCGTTCCTGACTGTTGAGTTCCTAATTCCCTCAGATACAGGTGTTTTCCCAGAGAATTTGTGGCTTCCCCATCCCTGGAAGTGTCCAAGGCCAGGCTGGAGCACCCTGGGCTGGTGGGAGGTGTCCCTGCCCATGGCAGGGGGTGGCACTAAATGATCTTTAGAGTCCCTTCCAACTCAAAACATTCCATGGTTTTCTGTTGTACCTGAAAAAAGTATTTCAGGGAACATTTTTCTCTGCTTCTCTGAAACACGTTTTAGTGCACACACCTTGTTTTTTGTCCAGAGACTGAACTGATATTGAGTGAGCAGAACAGGTAACATCACTTTTGCCTACCCCAAACAGACGTTAAGACTCTAAGTACAAATGAAAGGATATTTTATTTGCAAATTTCAAAATGTATCCAAATACATTTATAACATAGTATTAAAAATGAAGTGGTTTTTTCAAGTATATCATTTCAATTAACCTTAAAACAATTTATGGAGGGAAAAACTCATAACACAGGACCCAAATTAAGCAGTGCATTCCCTGCATACTTTGCTGTTTATCATAACAGGACATGGAGAATAAAGTTAGAGTTTACCAGTTTTTACTCTCCAGCTTTTCTCTCTTTCCTTACCCAGCAGGGTGTAAAATGATAGTCAGATTAAAACGACATAATGAGGAGCAGGATTATCAATGAGGTCAAACTCTGTCCACAAAGGAGACACCAAGACACCTTGTGCTGAAAACCTTTATTTCCTCAGGAAATCACAGAAGGGTTTTGGTGTGGAGGGACATTAAAGCCCACCCAGTGCCACCCCTGCCCTGGGCAGGGACACCTCCCACCAGCCCAGGCTGCTCCAAGCCCTGTCCAACCTGGCCTGGGACACTCCCAGGGATGGGGCAGCCACAGCTTCTCTGGGCAACTTGTTCCTTTGCCTCAGTCACAGTTTTCATAGAATTGAAAGCAATGGAATATTTTTTTCTCATTTTTTTACCCATTTATTTGTTTTGGCAACCACTCTGGATGCAAATCACCCCCAGGCAGATGGCAAAACAAGCCCCATGCACTGGAATCCCATGTAAGTCTTTTACTGGAGGTGGGATTGGTAGGAACTTCCCAGCTCTGTGGTAACCTGAGAGTCCCTCCTTTGAGATTTCAGCTTCTGCAGCTTCCACCTCTGCCAAGATCTAACTGGAAATGCTGTTTTTTCCCAGGCCTGAGTTGTTGCTTCATCTTTTTTTGCTTGCTTTGACATTTATTTTTTAATTGTGGTGCATCTCAGCTATTCAGACAGGGCTGGATGGAAAAGAAAAATGTTATTTTGCATTTTTTACAAGATTTCTGAGATTATTTTTCTGACTTTTATTCGCACTGGGAAAGCTGATTTGCACAACAGCAGCCCACAGGCTGCGCTCATGAAAAATAAAATCAACCCAAATATATTGTTAGCAGAAGTTAATTCTAGGTTAAGATTTAGTGGTTTGAGCTGTGTTATCACTGAAGAGAGGGTTGTTTCTTTTAACATTTTTCTCCTTAAAACATCAAATAATGTGAACTCTAGGTGGCTTTTATTATTCATCCATTTGGAGATCCCTTCTTCTGGCCTTTAAGATGCAGTTAACAAAAGAGAGGAAGACGAGTGGGAAAGTTTCCACTTGTGTTGGAAATTGTTAATTGAACTGTTCAGCAGGTCACCTCCACTCCTCAGCCCCTCTGGAAGGTCCAGGAGAGCTTCCCTACACTTGTTTCTGTAGGAAACTCTGCTGTGACTTGCTAAAAGTGCCTTGGGCTGGAACTGTTTCCTTGCACACACACGTTTACTAAAAATTTACCTGGAATATTCCTCCTTTCAAGTACAATCTGTGCATTTTGTGACATAAAAATATTCACATTTAATGTAAGGGCTGTTCTGTTGCATCACTGCTTGGGTGGGGGTTTGCCTGGACAATCCCAGGTGCTAAACCAGGTGCTTACAGGGGCAGAAGTTCAAGGTAAAACACCAATTCTGTTGATATTAAAGAGAAATTCTCTTTGACATCATCAGGCCTAAAAACTCCAGTTTTGGGAGGAGATTCTCCCTCCAGTCACAGAGACATTGGTAGGACCAGTCAACTTTTTTGAGGAGCTGGAAGAGGAAAACCTCCCAAAGTGCGTGGAACTTTTAACTCACCCAAATTTTGATACAAAGAATCCCAGGATCGNGTGCCCCCTGCCCCTGCCCTGGCCCAGCCTGAGGCCATGCCCTCTCCTCCTGTCCCTGTGCCCTGGAGCAGAGCCCAACCCTCCCCAGCTCGCCTCTCCTAGCAGGGATTGCAGAGCCAGAAGGTGCCCCCTGAGCCTCCTTTTCTCCAGGCTGAGCCCCCCCAGCTCCCTCAGCCCCTCCTGCTGCTCCAGCCCCTTCCCAGCTCTGTTCCCTGCCCTGGACACCCTCCAGCCCCTCAATGTCCTTCTTGCTGTGAGGGGCCAGAACTGGGCACAGCCCTCAAGATGTGACCTCACCAGTGAGAGGGACAAGTGTAGAAAGAGACTAAGCTGAATCTTCAGGTGGAAGCCAATTTCCCTGAAAGCTTGAAAATGCCTGGCTGATCTGATTCTGTTTGTCCACACTCACAGAAGATCTTATTTTAGTTTCCACGCTGGTGAGTGGCTGCTGATTTAATGGAGTTGCACCAGAGCACTGAAGATTTAGAAGAGGCTCCAACCCAGCGTGTGTGTATGCCTGGAGATAGAATTTTCAAAAATACCCTTATTTACACCATAAATGCAAAGTTAATGTTTTGGCTTTCTTCTGGGACAATCTGTAAGAGAAAAACTAGAGCTGGGGATTAAAGAGAGTGTGCAAGCAATGTGTAAACCATGAAATTCAATTAGTTCCTCTTAGGAAGCCAAATTTTGGTGAATACTGTAGAGAAAAGGTAGGGATAAAATGCCTAAGCCAAAGCTGGGCTTAATAAGCTTCAGTAATTAGTTATAAATGTCTTGTTAAACCTGGAAACACATCTTTCTTTGCCTGTGTTTATGAATGCTAAGGAAAACAGAGGACAGAGTTAAATAATAACTTGGAGGACTTTCCATCCCAAGTTTTCTACAAGAAGTTTTTGGGATGGGCTTTTTGGATGCTTCTGCTTCTTCCCAGGGCATCCCAAAGAGTGTGGGGAAGATGGTCTGAGAAGGGGCTATTCAAATATGTGTTTAAAAGGAGTATTGGGGAAATAATGACCAGGTTTACCACATGTATAACAAGCTGTACAGGAAATTAGAGGCATTGTCCTGTTATTGATGTGTCCTTTTTTTACCCCTGCATCCTCTCATTTTTTTTGTTGTATCCAGTAACAATTTGATATTTGAATTGTTCAGTAACTTCAGGATTGGAAGGGTAAAAGGTAAATGGTGCTACAGCATGTGATAGATTAATTGGCAAATGTTCCTGTTATTGTTTCTGGCAGCTCTACACCCACCTCACTTTTCTCCTCTCCAAAAGGGCTCCCTGAAGTCAAAAGTGCTGGTGAAAATTCCAATGTCCAAAAACAGATCCACAGCTCGTGCTCCACAATTCATCTTACAATCAAAGGCCCTTTGCTGTCAGTACAGGAACTGGAGCAACAAATACACATTAGAGGCAATTCCTTTCCCTGCTCCCTCCGCCCAGATCTCCCCAGAATACACTGAAATCCCCTTCTAATCCATATTGTGAACAGTAAACACCTTTGACCTATAAACTCTTTTTTTTTTTCAAGAAATGTGTTTTCCTGGCTGCATATTCCTTGTCACCTCCTTCTATACACTTTTTTCTAAATATTCATTACTTTTGAAAGATTGGCCAAAGCCTGAAACATTTCCAACTGGAGCCTTTTTCAGGGGGAGTGGGTCAGACTGGAGTTCCTTGATCCATTGTTACTTAATTTCTGGGTCAGGTTCCAGAAAGACCCCTTCTTCCTCTTTTCCTTCGGATGGAAAACACTCAAGAATTGATTTTCTGCTGGGAAACCTGCACAAGGTGGTTGGAATTTCATGAGAAACACAACACTTTTGCTTCCCTAGATGGTGGAGCTCCCTCTTTTGGGGTCACAGCCTTGAAAGCACTATGGGTGAGTCCGAATGAGCCTCTTTTTTAATTCGTTACCCAATCAACTTTATGTATGTGTTAATTTTCTTTCCTGGTTTCTCTTTAAGCTGAGGACAAACATGTCACAGTGTCACAGAGGGACTGAACATGCTCAAGGTGACAGCAAGAAGAGGTGGTGGTTGGGAGCTGTCAAATATGACCAAGGACACACTAACTCTGCTCCCTGGCCAGGTTAAAGGGCTGCCCCAGACTGTGGGTGCTGAGAGTGCAAACTGTGTCATAAGGTGATTGCAGAAGTGTTTGGGCTTTTTGTGACACTGTGGCTCCTCTTCAGACCCTTCCTCCTTGCTGCCAGCCTGGCTTCAACTCCTGGAGTAAGCACAGGGCTGGGTTTGGTGTGTTTATGCCCTTAAAAGCACCCTCTGAAGCCTCTCTCTCCCTGCAGCCTTGGACGTGACTCTTAACCTTGCTGCCTCCGACTCCTCGTCAAGGAGGGGATAATAACACTTGCTTATCTACTCCAGAGCGGGCTTTGAGGATTAATTAATTAATATTTGTACAGTGCTTTGAACATAAGTGCTTGGTATTATCATTCTTACTTCACTGCTCCAGGCTCATTTTCTCCTTTGGCCTGCTGTGCCTTCCTGCTTTTCTGAAAGCCCCTTGCCTTGTCTTAGCCCTGCTGGGTTGTGCCCTTGTCCTGCCTCACTGCGTGTTGTCCCCTCCTCGTGTGGCCTTTGGGTCTGCAGAACATCTGCAGAAGGACAAGAGCCAACCCTGGCTCCTTCCTCCTCCTGTTCACTCCAAGAGAAACACAGCCCCTTGTAATTCCTTTTATCTTTCCTTGGAAAGAAACAAAGAGAAAGAAAGGAAGAGAAAAGGAAAAGGTATCAGGGGAGAAAGAGAAGGGAAAGGAAAGCTTGAAGCCTGTGTGTTCCTACTACCTTGAAACAGGTTCCTTGGAAAAAATTCCCACCTAGCTCCATCATGAACATAGAGAACACAAAAAAAATATTTGCCATAAAGCCATTTCAATTTGTGTAGTTGCTGATCTTTATACTCTTGTCCTACACACCAGCCCTACATGATGTCTGTGTCCAGTTGTCCATTGTTCCTCTGGGAAAGGGGTCTTGGCCCTGGAGCAGCAGCTCCTCAGGCTGCCCCAATGATCGGATGGTGTTCTGCATCCCTTGGTTTGGCTCTGCCCATGTCTGGGACCTCTCTGCTCCACACTCATCCCATCTCTCAGATGTGGAAGTGGGGCAGAATGAGACACATCCAACCTGTGTCCCCTGCTGCCCCTCTGGAAGCCCCTTCCATGCAGCAGTGCCCAAAGTCTTTATTTTAAAATTTCACAGAGTGCAACGTTGTGGCTCAAATTTGAGTGAGGAAAATCGTATTTTTATGCTGGCAGAATATTCTGAAACACACTAACAGGAGAATATTTCATCTCTTTGCCCTCTCTTCACTTGTCTGTAATGGACTGGGCAGGAACTGTCTTTTTCTCTCTTTTCCTCCCTATGTTTTCAGAGCTCCAATTTCTCCTTTCTCCCTGTTACTGCAAGAGAAAACTGTCTGTAATGTCTGAGTGTCTTTAATGTGCAATTCCAGCAGCCTAATGGGCACCTGATGGTACAGATAGATTTGATTCCAGATTTGGATCTGCTGACATAAACCTTAATGCTTTTTATTGTGTGCCACTTTGGGAAATCCTGATTAACAGCAACAAAGAGATAATTATGCAAGATGAAGACAATGTAGTTGTTTTAAAAATAATGTATATCATACAATTAATGCTACTTTGTCCTATATCAAAGTCACACTACCTGCATTAATCATACACCCTCATAGTTTCTAAACATTAATAGCAAGAAATAAAAAGAAGAACTTCTAATCCCGAGGAGAGTCACAATAAGGGGGGGTTGGGTTTCTTTGGAGCAGAAGAGAGGTAAGTGATGCTGGTTTTCAGCCTAGTTATTACAAAATGCAGAACATATGACTGTGTCTTCTAGAAAAAGAAACTGGTTTGGAACCCCTAATTACTAGTTAATTCAGTATAACCCTCCTGCATTAAAACAATCTGAATGTTTGGAATTGAAGGTGGTTTTTGAAATAAGGACGGAGGGTTTGCCTCCCTCAGACCTCAAAACCTGGTGAAGGAGCAATAGGAATGGTTGGATGGACGGAGATGCACACAGGTCACATTTCAGCAATTCTTCAGATTAAGTAATTCTAAAGTATACATTGGGAAATGTTCATTTATCCCACTAAGGAGTGTTGTTCTTTGGGGTTTCTTTTGGGTTTCCTGACTCTGAGCTCTTCATCGGGGGCAAAAAAAGGACCAAGGACTACACCTTAAATCCTGGTTTTAGTGTGGGGTCCCAGATTTCTGGCTTTAAGGACATGCAAGGGCCTGATTATCTTTCCTCTTCTCTCACAGCACCATCTGCCACCATTATTTATACCAAGCAATGCCCTTGGACAAAGTCCTGCACCTCCTTTTCTTGTCTGGATCCTCCTCCACTGTGAAGGTTGGTGGGAATTGGGATGGGCTGGGGTGGGCAAGGCCCTTTCCCTGCTCTCCTGCTCAGCCACCAAGATCTGGTGCTCACTAGGGGGCTTGGGGAACACGTCCCCAATGGTCATGGGCTCCAGCAGACCTGGCATGAGCAAGTTGTCTCCCAATAATGCTCGGTGCTCCCCTGGCACCAGGCTGCCCTGGGTGACAGGTGGTGTCACCCAGACATCATCTGTGTTACCAGCCCCATGTGTCTGTATCCACCTGGAAAGGCCAAACATTGAACCCATCTTTACAGTTTTGGCCCATCAATGGCAGTAAAGAGGTTTCTACATAAGCCTTGGAGCAGCAACATCACAGCATTAACATTTTCTGCCTTTATTGACAAACTTAGCCTAATCTTGCTCTTGCACCCCAGCTTTGGATGTAGCACACCATGATTTCCACAATTTATTCCATCTTGTCTCCCCAAATACTCCTCCAAATGCCAACTGCTTTGTGTCACTGGTGGCTTCTGAGCTGGGGGAATTAAGGGAAGGTTTGGGTGTGCTTGTTCCATTACCTTCTGTGGAATGGATGGGGCGATGCCATATGTGCGTCTGCAATTAGACATTTTGATTTCCAAAGGATTTAGTTACCATTTGCTGAACCATTGAGTAATTACCACAGGAAAATTGCACAATCTGTCAGTACGTCAGCTAAGTGTGTTTCTGGACAGCTTTATAGGCACCTTCACCAGTGCAGAGCCTTTGCTGTGCTTCCTTTGGTGAAACTTCAGTCCTTCCACAGGAGAAATTCCTCATAGCCAAGGAAATTCCAAATAACAGTGCAAATACCTGCAATTATACACCTGCCCCACGGAGGATATCTTGCCTCAGCAGGAAAGTGCTATTTAAGGCAATATATTTCATTAACATGGTGGGGTTTTAAGGCTGTAAAGTGCTATTCTGGGAAACAGGTTTGGGGTTGGCCACTCAGCACTTCTGGTTTCCATAATTCCCTGAATTTAGCAATGGCCCTTCTGCCATGGGCAGGGGGAAATTTCAGAGTGTTCCCCATGACAAGTGATGGAAGCAGAAGTATTTCCAACCTGAGAATGTATTTGGATGTGATTCTGACTCTTTTTTTTTAGGCACTAAGGGAAAGGTTTCTATTCAGAAACAGAAAATTAAGGTTACTTTG